>JAROYE020000021.1:600000-1000000 GCA_029619315.2 Dynastes maya
ATTGTCTTGCAACCAGCATTTACAGAATGTGTGCAACAAATTGTATAGTGTTTATTACGTTATTAACCAACTCAAGCATACTTTACCTAGGCAAAATCTAATTGACGTCTGTTATGCGTTTGCATATTCAGTGATATCATATTATGTTGTTATATTGGGGGTGTTGCTGCAAGTTGGATGAGTCTTTGTCTCACAGAAGCTTGTTATTTGTTGGCGGTTTAATGGACATTGTAGAGACACTTGTGGGGATACTTTTATTCGCCACAGAATTCTTACCTTTTCCCGTACATTTATATACGAACATGTAAGGATGTAAGTGTTTGATTTTTGTTAACCCTAGGATGCATGCGTGTTCGGATATACAGATTAACATTTCTCGAATCTCTCAGGCCCGGTTGTTTTCGGATATACAGATTAACATTTCTCGGATCTCTCAGGCCCGGTTGTTTTTTTATTCTGTTAAAAATATATAAGAACATGAAATATATTTAGGTCATTTATTTGTGCGTGTAAAAATCTTAAATAATTAAACAAAACCTTTAACAAAAAATTACAGCTCTTATAGATGTAAATACATGTTCAAAAGTAACAATTTTTACAAATTCTTGCACTATATTCGTTGCACACATTATTGCGACACTTTTCACAAACTAGTTTGTTTTTACTGTCTAAACTAGAGGGACACATCATGCATCTCTTCCTTTTATTTGTAACGGCATCAGTCGCAGTTTTTTCAATGTTAATAAATATGTTCATACAACTTATTGAATTTCTTGATATTTTCGGACTTTTTGACCTCCTTATCATATGCGGTATTACCAATTGCTCAGCTAATTCCTTCAGAAATAGTCGTCGAGCGTGTGTTACATTCCTATGATAATCAGGTTTCAACGTGGAAAATATAATAAATGTATTTAGTGCTGCAATATCGATTATATTAGAAAAAAGCGACATAGGCCAACGCTTCGTTTGCCTTTTACACGTATAGTTAGTTGGACTGTTCTTGATCCATTACGTCTACTCCCCCTTTGGTCTTGTTATAATAAAGTATTAATTCCGGTTTCTGCTTAACATTCTCACTTACAGACATGTTATTGTGCATGGTGCTGAGCAAAATGACTGACTTGTTTTTCTTAGGAATGTGGCCAACCATAGTCATTTTGTCATAAAAGCCAAATGTAGACCGGCTTGTTCTTTAGATCTCTTATTTCATGTGGTATTTCTCTCTTAGTGTTCCAACCACTGTTAGGTTCTTTTCTAATAAACATTTAGCCAATGGAATGCTTGTAAAGAAGTTATCCGTTGTAACATTTAGTCCAGAGAAGTGAACGCTGCGTACTAAAGTTTGCACTACTTCAGAAGCAAGATTTGTATGGATAGGTTGATTGGGTCGTCGTTCGGTATATATCATTCCATCAATTGCAAATCTTGATTCTGACTCACACATCCAGAAAACCTTGATACTGTATTTTGACGGTTTGTTTGGCATATACTGAATAAATTAACATCTCCCTCTATACGAGAGTAACTGCTCGTCAATTGTAACACTTTCGTTTGGCACCAAAGATGACCTGCATTGTTGTAAAAATAAGTTCTATATATACGATATCGGAGCTAACGCTGGTACCGCCTAATATCTTCAAACCGATTAATTCCCATAGTAACTTGATAAGTAGGATTACATTTATCGGAAGAAAACAGTCCTCTTATCGGTATGTCCCAGTTTCTTTCCACACCAGCTTGTATCAGCAAACCTAAGAAAGCATTCAGCTCCATCACATCAATATCTACCCATCCTTTGTCTTTTACTGTAGTTACTCTCCGAGCTTCAAGGTTTGTGCACTTGTCGACTTCTTCTAAGATCGTTCTTGTAATAAAACATTTGAAAGCATTTTCAGGTGTATCACAGGACACTGCTTTAGCTTTTACACCTGGTGCTAAACGCAGTACGTTACGTTTTGCAGCTTTCGTAGAGCTTGGCGGAACTTTATTCCACTGGATACCGGATGGAGAAGCGAAATAGTTGGGATTATCACTATCGGCCTCTGCTGTAGCTACATCACCTTCAGACTCAGAATTTGAAGAGTCTGAATTGGCTTCTAATGAATCGTGACCAGGTACTTCAACTTCAGACTCTCATTCACAAACAAACACCTCAAACAAATTTTAGCAACTGAAGTCTTTTTTATGCGTTCGCATATTTATATGATACGCATTTCTGCGAGTTGAAACCTGCATGCGCCGTTGAAGCTTGCAAACTCCGTTGAGCGCAGAAGCAGGCCTGTTCTTACATGTTACAACAAGTTGCAGCCGATTGTTAACACATTTTATTCCAAATAATATTGCAATATGCAGTACATTGACGCCAGAAGCAACAAATTATTTAAACAAAGACTTTTTTGGATGTAAATATAAACGATTATCAATCAAAAATAAATCGGGCCTACGGGGCCCGAGAAATGTAAATACGCGGTAGAATTCAAATATCTAAAATAGATCTTCTTATAAATTATATAGATCAAACGCCAATTAGAAATAGCAACAGGAAGATCCAGTTGAGGCATAGACAAGGTCCAGAAGAAAAAATTTAAAGATAAAGAAGTTATGAAACTTAGAATACCACGATGGGCTTCAGAGGCCCGTGTTATGCATTGTAGGGTTAAGCAAAGCATGGACAAATTTAACGGGTTTAAAACAACGCACCAGTACAACACAAGAAATGTATATAACATCATTTATCCGATACACAAGTTATCATTGCATGAGAAATCTTCCTTTTACATACTAGGGTAAGTGAGGATTCATTTATAAGCATTGGTTCCATGCATATAGCGAATAACGTTGTCGCTTGTGCTAGGAACGCCCTCTCCACTCATCAGTGTCCCTAGACAATCCTATACAGTCGCAAGACAGTTGCCTAGCATACGTGCTCGAGATATCTGCTCGACATAGATTTATGGAAATAAATCTATGTCGTATATATCGTAATACATCTTATTTGGTTTTTGTCCTATTGATGAATTTTAATCGTTGACTATTTCCAAATAAATACTCAAATGTAATATTGTCGTATATGAAACAAAGAAAACGTTCTTAATTTAAAGGAAAAATAATGAATTCGAAAAATAAATAGAACCTCTCATTATAAAATAACTAGATTACATTTTTGCATTTTGAAATATCCAATATATTAAATTTTTTAGTGATAGTAAGTGCATAACAAATACATAAACTTAATAAATGTAAATTCCAAAACGGAAACATGTTTTCTAAATCTGATTAATGGAATTTTATGTCAAAATGAATCGTATTTGTATGTGTAAAAATTCAGTTGAACTTTCATGACTTCTTAGTTTATAAGAACATGCACAGTATAATTTCGAGATACAAACAAAGCAAATCAAAGATAGCCAAGGAGAAAAGATCTAGAAAAGCAAAGATGATCTATTAAAGAAATAAACTAGGGGTATAATGACTAGAGTCTAGAGCGATGGTCCTCTGACAGCGGTTGGATTGCTACTGATTTTGATTCATTTCTGTCGCACGAGTCCACGCCCTTTTACTTTCATAGCGAGCAAACGTTGCAACATTTTAGCGGTTCACTTTACTACGAAACCTACCAACGCGGTATGCGCAAAATTATATAATAAGTTACCAGATACGTATAAGACCTATTCATCAACTCATATATTTAAGGGCTTGTTATTGCACATTTTTATAGCGTAAACGAATACCGTAGTGTGTAAACCTATTTTATTGGTTTTAAATATATAAAAATAAAGTGCTATTATTGCCACTACTATTAAATTAGAAAACCTCAAATTAATTAAGAACATAACTTCACCACGAGAATTCCGCACTAACGAAACCATTCATATGAAAAAGAATGCAAATCTTTTGAACAGCGAAAATGGTCCACTTAGCCACTAATCTCCAATTGATTTATTGATGTAAATTGCTCTTATGCCACATACCTTTCCTTTTAGTTTCGTATATTTCGCATGTTTTAGGGTTTATAGGCGGTAAAAGTAGATACTTGCAGATATAATTTAGAATATAAACACAACAAAAGAATCCACGTATGCTCGAAACGGTCGTTCCGAATAAACCAAATAACTTGTGTGGTGAGGAGTATGCCGATACTCTAGTGTTTACAATATCCTAATTATTTACCATTTTATGGCTGTAGAATCCATTGTCCAATTATTAAATTATTATTAGATAATAAAAATATTAATGATAATAGTCTGCAAGGTCTAGGAGCCTAACTATAAAAATTTCAAAACTATAATTCTCAGGGAAAAACGTAGATTCCTTTAATATTTCCAGTAATTAACTTATATGATTAAAAGTTGCGTTATCTTTCGCTCGCATATACCCAACCTCCAACTCCAAATATCCCATACCAACCCCCAACATCGCCATCCCCATTAAATTCAAAAAGAAACGCTAATAGAACTAATCAGCCTTTAAATTAACCTTGCAGAAGGTCGAAAATCGCTAACGAATCTCAGAGACGAAACGTTTTAATCTTCGCAGGGACTAGGAATAAAGGTATATCTCCGTATGTGTACATTAACGAAGTGTGCTTTCATATTCCGAAAAAAAAACCTAAGTCCCGCTCCACCGCTACTTGCATGTTAACGCAGTAAAAAGATTATCTTGGATTTCGTGGAAAAAATATTATGCATGTATGCTGAACCATATGTGCGCGTGTATTTGCCCGGAGAATCTAACTGGTTCAACGAGGAAAAGGAGATTTGGGCTTCAGTATGCTGCTTTTACTCGCTAATTTGTGCCCGACTGAGGATCTAATAAAACTGCCTTCGGGTGCGTTTGAATTTATACTGGAGGACAGAGGATTCGTATTAGGTAGGTGGATTTTTTTAAATAATAATTACCGTCATAAAGTACCATCTTGTTCAAAAGAAGGATGTGATAAATTATTCCAAAATCCTTGGATCAAAATAACGATCAAGGCTTCTACCTCCAGATCAATAAATAAAAGCAAGTTTTCAAGGTGGACTGTGCTATAGTAGGAATTGAATCAAGCGGATAGTTATAAAAACTATTTTCAATAGGTAGATTTTTTCTCTTCGGTGCAACAATTTGAAGTTCTTAATATCGTCATCTCAGTTGTTCGTAATGCAGATTTTGTTTTGGAGTTGTCTGCACTGGTATCAGCTGCGTAAGTCATTATCGGACGTATGCAAGTTTTATATACGCGTAACTTTTTCTGTTGTCATATGATTATTCCATATCTGCCCTGTTGAGCTGAAATGTTTACTCCCAGGCATTCAAAAGGCATTACTTGATCGTTCGGTTTATCCTCAATCACTAACTTACATCTAACCGGCTCTTTAGCTATAACCACCGATTTGTTTTGTTAATACTAACTTCCATGTTGTAATGGTTAATTGGAAAGTATACAGCAATTTTTGTAAGTCACCCTCATTGCCAGACACTAGCACCACATCAACCGCATAGCACAGGATTTTCACGTTTCCGGTGTTCAATGGATACCCTCTCCCAACTTTTCTCACTTGATCTCCTTGTCGGATACTTGTTGATATTGGTATTCTTCTGGTAAGGCTTTTGTTAACGGATATGTACTGAAATATCTTTCTCAGGGGTTTTTACTCAGATTTTGTTAAATTTTCTAACTTAACTCTAATTAATGAATTTTGTAGGTTCGGGGGTATCCCTAGATACCCTTGCGGCAATTTTGAATGAATTTGCAACTTAGTAAAATCAAATTAACGAATTTTAAGATTTTTATAAATTAACTAACCTTTAAACTTTCGAACGACGCCAATGTATATAAACGCTCTGTTTAAATACACACCACAGGAACTGCCTGTTCTGGATATTTAACCCTATTTACTTCTCTGATATTGACTTTGAATACACAACGAACACTTATCTTTGGATTGGATTCACGATAAACTTTGATTCAACCAAGGCCGAATAAAGATTGATGAAAATTTAGGGCGTCGCTCCTCTTTCATTTTTTTTAAATCGCGAAAGACCGGCGATTGTTTTCTTTCACAGCCAATTTTGATAATTTGCCCAAATAGAAACTAACTTTTCGATGACTTTCAATCAAAATGATATTAGTATGTGAGAACGAATGCAGTGACTTAACCAGGAGGTTGTTTGTTGATGATTCTGTGGTAGGAATTGTCACCAACAAGCTTTAAAATAGAAAATCCATTGCTAATTTATAGAAACCTTTCAGATAATGATTTAATTGATGAAATATTATCTGTTGTGCTTTGCAATTTACGCTGTTGCTTATTCCAGACGATTTTTACATTAATTTGGAAGAAATAATTGAATAGAAAACTTAATAAACGAGTAGATTTGCCCATGATACCCCACACTTGTCATTATCTGGACTTATAATTAAATTCTACCGTCCTCGCCTCAAGGGCGGTTGGCTGAGGGGGGATGGTACCGAAGAAATTTCCCATTATCCCCGCAAGAGGGATATTTGGTTGCCAACGAGTGGCCAGCCTAACATTTGGTCAGTACCGAAGTGACAACCGAGAGAAGTAGTTGTTGTCGTAAATACAACGTTGAACATAACATAACAGTACATATGTGCTTGTGTTGGTTTTCAGTTCTTCAATTATTCTTACAACTTCGGTTGTTATTCGTTGGTTTTTCATTATCAGTAGAGCATCTTCTAGTTTGACTTTGTGAAATACTTTTGTAAGGTCCAGGAAGCATAGGTCAGCTGGTCTTGAATATTCCATTGCCTTTTCGACCAACTGTCTCAGGAAGAAGATAATTTTCCGGTTTCTTCTTATAGCCTTTTTTAAATATGGGCACCGTAATGCTTTCCTTCCAATCAAGTGCGACTTTCCCAAACATAATTATTTTTTGGAACAGCGTTGAGGGCTGTTCTGTTAATTCCTCCCCTCCATATTTTAGCAATCCGTTAGGTAGCTCATCTGGGCCGGAGGTTCTTCAGTTTTTTTGTTTGCTCAATTGCATCTTCCTTCTTCTCCGCAGAAAGTCATGTTCACTATTTTCCGGGATGGAAAGGGAGTCATTCACATTGAATATCTGCCAAGAATCAACGATTAATTCAATAAGATACTTAAAAAACACCATTTTTGAAACATTGGCGGAAAGTGGTATTACTGAACGCGAACAGGTCTATCAATGTGTCAAAGCTGGTGTTTATGCTTGTGCCTACTACAACTTAAAAAAATTAAATAAACAATTATTTTAATTATCTTCTGAAAACCAAGAAAAATGAGTAAATAAATAAATAGCATTCCAAGTTAAAATTTAAAATAAAAACTATTGAACCTTTATAATTTATAATAAGTCTAGGTCCCATCAAGTCACACAAAGCAGAGAGAAACACAATTATTTTTTGTTGTCCAAAAAATGGGACAATTGCGAGTAATAAGTTAAAACATTGTACAGTTCAAAAGTATACTCAAACATGTTTATAAGGTCAATATATTGATTGCTGTTATAACCTTAAAGATAATTAAATACTACATGACTCAAATAACCTTGTCTTAGTTTCATTAGCACACAATGCAACTGTTTAACTATAGATACATTTTTAAGGCGTAGTTATCTTTTAGGAGATTATCGAGGTTTCTTTATGCATTGGGTGACTAATCAGGAAACTCGTTTTTAAGATATTTTCATCCGCACCAAACTAAGCTACCGTAAGTAGCTGTCCTACCCTGTACATTCACAGAAAACAATTAATATTAATACGGTCCCGTATATCACGAGGAATAAAACAAACAAATCGTCTTAAAGTATCCGTATCTGCATAACGGATAATATCCCTTTCTTCTCTCGCGTTATTGTCTTTGTGCACGTAGTATATAGGTACTTTTATTTCACTCCCACACAGTAACACGCACGCATAACTCCGCACACAAACGTCCACATAAACGCTAAACGTTGACGATAATAAGCAATAAATCCCTTAATATCTTTTCCGTTTCAAACTGATGTGTACAACATACACACATTTACATATACATCCATACATTCATACAAGTCACGCGTCCACTGCCGCACATTGAAGTAGGGACAGTTGCTTTGATTTAAAAGTAACTTTAACAGATTTCTTTCTAGTTGAGTAGAAGTATTAATAGAAGTAAAGTAAAGAATAAAAAACTTTATTTACAGTACTATGAAAATTACAAAGTAAAGAGGAAAGTTGACACACTCACAGTAAGGCTACGTTCACACCGGATAGTGTGAAATTAGCATAAGAATTAGTGCGACGTTAGTGCAATATTTCGTACTAATTCAACAACTGACACCAATGATTTGCTTTGTCACAACCTAACCTAAATTTATCTGTTGATATTAATAATTCCTTTTGTAGTGCATGGAATTACATAAAAACCCATGCTTATTAACAGTTTCTGCAGTAACAATGACATACAAATTCAAAAACAAATGTAGACGACATTTATGCAGCGCCGCGGTAGTGCCAAAGTTTAACATATGTATAGCTCCGCATTACATTCATTCTTAATTCTGTACTACACCATTATGTGAACGGTCGTTTTAATGTGTTTTGTGCAAGCTTTCGTACTATACCTTAATTCTTGCACTAATTTCACACTACTCTATGTGAACGCCATTTAAGAATCATCTAATAATATTTAAAGTTCCAGCATAATATAATAATTCAAAAGGGTGGCAGAAGTAGTAAACATTCATCATTGCAAATTTAATTTTAAGATCCGTAATCTCTGAAATGTACACGCAACATGAGATGCAGGCTAGTACATTTTCACGAAATTTGTACCTCATAAAATCGCACTAATTGCTCCGAAATAGCTAAAAACCAGATTAATTATATTTTTCTAGTGCATCGTTTCGTGTTGGACCTTGCATTTGAAAGGCAATACGACCACATAAATTAAAGATGAGATGGAGGCTATTTACGGAGACTTTGCACCATCATTTGCCACGGTGAAACTTCGGGAAGCTGAATTTAAACGTAGTCATACCAGCTTGATTGACGACACTGCCGATAACATCGGAAAAGTTCACCGAATGGTCCTAGATGACCGTTGAATTAAGGTTAGAGAGATAGGAGAGGCTGTGGACATTTCGAAGGAGCATGTTTGTCATTTATTGATTGAAGGTTTGGGCATGAAAAAGCTAACTCAAAAACCCATTCGAATTAATATTTCCAATTGATGATTAATACCTGCAGGTGGAACTTAGATACACCAGTATACTCTTGAAGCCAAGGCATAGTCGAAGCAATGAATTGCGAATGGTGAATCGGCTCCGAAAAAGGTGAAGACTGTTTCATTGGCCGTGAAAATGATGGCGAGTTTTTTGGGATAGTAATGGAGTTGCGTTAATTGACTATATTGAAAAAGGGAGAACAATAACGGGGGCATATTACGTATCATTACTTGATAAGCTGAAAAATACTTGTTTCTGTGTTAGGCTGGAAACTTTTCAGAAGTGAATGTGCATCTTCTCAAACGCATCAGTTGCTATGCTTTTACATGCATACTTATAATCCTTTGGGCTATAGTAACCAATAACTTTTATAGTTCAGTTATCAACGACGGCAACTCCAGAAAAAATCGTACTAGAGCGCTGCATGTCATTTTGTTTATTTCTCTTACAACTTAGGTTTACTCTGGAAAACAAATTAAATCTACAGTTCAACTAGAAGTGAGCCAAGCGGTACTTGGGTTGATGCAACCTATTCTAAACACTGGTAGAACGTTAATTGCAGACAATTATTACATGAGTATTCGTTTGGCCTATCAATTTATTGACAATAATACCCACTTGATTGGGACTTTACGAAGAAATAGAAAATACAAAGCGAAACCAGATTTTCATACAAAATTGGCATGGGAGACATGAAATCTTTACAGACTTATATCAAAGTTATCATTGCTAAGTGGATGGACAAACGAGAAGTCGCATTTTTGACAACAAGATTTGATCGTAAACTAGTTGAAATCCAGACAAGGTCGGGATTAAAAAAAAGCCTACCACTATAGTTGAACATAACTGTTAAGTCCTACATAAATGTCTTCGACCAGAAATCGCCATACAGCAATCCAGTTCGGCAATCTGTAAAATTGTATCGTAAAGTAGAAATAGAGCAGTTAACCGGCACTGCAGTGGTAAATGCACTGATTTTATACAATCTAGCTCTGAAGAAGCGAATGGACAATATGAGAGAGTATTGAGACATGTGATACACCGGAATCCCAGAATCGACATGTTCTTGAAGATTGTTAGAAAGGAGGTCACTCTGTTGTATCTTATAGCTGCCTGCCACAAGAATATAGCAGAAGCTACGCATCAAAACATAGCAAACAATGCGGGTGCATTGCACTGACAACAAAATTGGGTATGTGCATAAATGTTTTTTTTTTCAATTACACAATATTACCATAAAATAACTTAGAGAACAGTAGTGAAACTGAAATTGTGTTCTTATTGAAAAAGCATTTAAAAGCTATGTGTATGATTTTTAATACACTCAGATTACAAAAAGTGAAATTACCAAAAAGCAGCCTCTCTGAACCACGTATATTAAAAAGAAACGCTGTTTCCTGAACATAAAAAAACTGATGAAATACTGTTATACCCACAGTCTTTGTACGGGATGTCTCGTTATATTGTGACTGATTTTCCAAACTTATATGTTCCGAGCAGAATGAATTATTGAGATGCGGTTTTCACAATTGAGTTTTATATGAGTCCAGTTTTCTACATGGCTTTTATGAATAGGTCATTCCATTTATAAAAACCCAAATGAAAATAGCATGATTTGACATTTGAAAAGCCGCTTCTTTAAGGGTTTGAATGTTATTTACAAAATTAACATCGGTTGGGAAATAACAGAGATAAACATTTATGATGGTACCACTGTAAAATCAGAAATGGAAACAACAAGACATTTAGCGTTCCATGATTGACAGATGAATAAATACAGTCAGAATTCAAATTACATTTACTTAATGGTACACTACAATTAACTGAAAACAAAAATAATCATTTAGAGATTCGTACACCTCTATAAGAAATGGTCAATTTGCCTGCCGTTTTCCTGTATGCAGGTATTTAACCTCACCAGAAAGTTATCAAATGCTCTATTTAGTATTTCCACTGGAATATTTTCAATAGCATTCCGAATATAACGTTTTAGGTCAGAGATGTTTTTCGGAAGTGGATTATAAGCTGTTTACATGTACGCATAAGGAAATCTAATTAAGATATCCTCATTTGCATATTTTTGTCGAGTTAATAGCTGCAAACGCCTATCTGCTTCGTATATGTACGATTTCAAATATTGAAATGCCATTGCCTTCCACAAGACACACTGAAGAGCAGTAAACTGCGAAACGCGCGTCTGTGTATGGTGGATAGGTGATGGCTTTTACGATTTCAATGGATTATAAGCTCTTTCCTTAATATAGACCCACAGAAAAAAGTAGACAATTGTAAGGTCTGGAGGTTGAGGCACCCATTCTACTTAGTCCACCTCTACCAATTCAGTTGTTACCAAATTTAGCAGAACCAGATTCTGTAGCGATATTAAAGAAATGGGGAGAGGCGCCATCTTGTTGAATGAAAAAATAGGAATTTTCTAAAACGCCATTTTGAACTAATTGTGAATAAAATAAGTTTTGTAACATCTCCCTGTAATTATTGCCGAAAACCGTTTTCTCGATAAAAAAGAGAAGCCCATAAATGTTTTCGCGAGAAATACCACACCAAACATTAATTTTGGAAGAATCCCGTTCGTGCTCCTTAGACAATCTCAGATTTTCTTGTCTCCAAATTCTACAGTCATGACGATTTATTCTACCGATCAAATGAAATGTAGCCTCATCTGACATAACCATCGATCGCCACATGTCGATTATTTCTTTAGCGTTTCGCATGTTTAGGTAATCCGTTTCTTGCAAACGTTGACATTTTTTAAGTTTTAGTGCCTTCAGTAACCTGAAAACCTTGGTTTTATCCAACCCTAGGTGGAATGCCATTTTTCGGATTGACATTTTGCGGTTCCTTTAAATTAGTTCGTATACATCTAAAATTTGGTTTAAAAATAAGTTGGGATCGGAGGTTCTCTTTTTCATAGAAATTGATGCAGTCTCTCGAAATTTGTTATGCCAAGCTTTTATGGTATTTGCAGTCGGCGGATTTTTATTAAACTGTGTTCTAAAACTTCAACTTGTTTGAATTAACAACCTGGTCTGGGCGTGCGCCAGCACTGCTTTAGATTTTTCTTGCATCGTGAATCCCATTATCAACAAAATCATACACTAGTGGCGTCTATTCATGAGGAAGCTTGACGCTTTGTGATTTTGTTTATTCTTCTGTCAGTCATGGCTCGCTAGATGTCTTGTTGTTTGTGTCATATAAATGTTAGAGTTAGTCAAGTAGTTAGAATTAGTCAAATAAACAATATGTCAAAAAAAATGCTTCTGAAACAAAAAAGCAGACAGCTCTATTATCACTTGCTGCAATTTTTATTCAATTTCTTGCAAAGGTACTACTACACGAAATATAGTTTCTTTCACTCAGATCATCTTAGAACAATTCGTTGTTCTCATTAAAGCAGTTCAAATATGAAATTCTCATTTGCAAGGCGCTTGCCTGTAAATCGTGGTCTTCTCTCAGATTGACATGATCTTTGTCCTCATTAATTGGTTTATAATATTGGTTATATTTTATTGCCGTTTCTATACTATTCTCTAGTAAATTTTAATGCAATATTGCACAATCAAATAAAACTTTTTCCACATAAGCTTGATAAATACAACATATAATTTGAAAAGTCACATGTGAAGAGCCCATAGCCAAGTCTTAAATGATTTTCAAGGAAGTTTAGTTGTAATTGGCCGAAAGGTTAAAATAATAACCGACAATACTATGCAAAAGACATTCATAATAATCCATTGATTTTAATAAGGTGTTCATACTTCTATGAGCAACAGTGTACGCGAGCATAAGAAAGACAGAAAGAAAGAAACAATGAGACCGTATCCATCCATCTCGGGCGCGCACCAAAAACAAGAAAAAGTACGCCTAGACATTTAAATGGCTTAGGCGTCAATGAGAGGATCATTGACAGGATGTGACGTCATCATTGACAGCTGCTGTCTGTACCAATCGCCTCTAATTAGTGTAGTATGCACATGTGGTGTAACGTACGACGAGAACGGACGTATCGGACAATATTGAAGGGGGACGACGATGGAAGACGGTCTACGCATGCTGAATGTATCGGTGCGTCCATATGAAATATTTGCTTGTCTGGTGGCGTCGCGAATGTAAAATTTACAATGCACTACATAGTAGTAAGTGCGTTAAATTAACTTACTTTTAGAACCGAACGGTTTTATTTGTAAGGCAGAAGTAGTGATTCATTTATACCTTTCACACGTACAACCACATGCATAAGTGTCGTACGATGTCGTGAACTTGAGCAAACTGTAAATTCAAATGAAGTAGGATTACGTTGATAGAGTTTAGAAATGTTGAAAACTACGAAAAATTTAGAAACAGACTTCCATGCAACTTCGTTCCTTATGCGAACAATATAATATACGGGATTTTTCATTTCAAACAAAGCCAAATATCTCGGGAACGGAAAAAAACATATTATACAAAAGGCATTTGTTAGGAAATGTGAATCGCTTCACTGCCAATACCGCAGGAATGCGCCACTAAATTGTGGAAATAAACTATTAGGTTTCCTTTTTGTGTAAAATAACTATAAAGGTAAGAATGAAATTTTAAACTTCCCTTTAACTCCTTTATAAACTGTATTCACATTGGGTAGTGCGAAATTGAAAATCAAAATGCCATGCCAAAGTTTCCACAACGAAAATTGAATACAGCCGTTTACATAATGGTGTAGTGTAGAATGAAAAATTAGTATAGTGCGAAAGTACGCAAACGTCAAACTTTAACACTATCACGGTGCCGCATCATTGCAATCAACCAGTCAGACCACAGGTAGTGGTAATCTTGCAATTGATAACTAAGTTTATGTCTGTTTCGGGTCAATTTTTTTTTTCACACTTTTATGATACATTTAATTTAAAACGAGGTACACCACAATCGAATTCAAGAGATCTATTAAATTTAGATCTTGTTATGACGATGCAAGTCATTGCTGTCAGTTGTCCATATATCGGCGAAATTAGTGCAATATTTCGCGTTACTTTTGCACTAATTCTTACGTCAATTTCATACTAACCTATGTGAACGACACAAAGTTTGAATACTTCTACCTTCTTCTAACTAACGATATTTTAAGATTCCGATGTTCATAAAGAATCTCTCGACTGTAACTTCATCGTTATTCCCATATAATAAAATATACTTCTACTATTTAATTGCAAATTAAAACCATTCGTCCACCTTCTAATATTTGCGTTTTTCAAAACTGTATATCTTCCCTGCTTCCAAAATATTTACCCTGGTTGTTTTAAGCAAAACCTTAAAGTATATATGCACAATTCATTCCAAATTCAGTATGCCTTATTTATTTACTTACTTACTTACTTATTCCGAATACATAGCTACCTGTATGGGTTGTAAATGTTGAGTCGCTCTGCTGTGGGCTTCTTTTCCAGATTTCTCTCCACTTCTTTCTATCTTGTGTTAGTCTGTCAATGTCTTCGTATTTTACTCTTCTCTCTTCTGCTACTTCTCCTAACTAATCTTGTCATGATCTCTTTAGTCTTCCTCTTTTTCTTTTCTTTGTTGTTCTCACTTCGTATTCTTTTCTTACTGATTTCGTCGCGCTCATTCTCTTAATGTGCTCCAGCTATTGAAGTTGGTTTTCTTCCACTATCTGATTTACTGGTTTTATGTTTAGATTGTTTCTGAATGTTTCGTTTTTAATCCTGTCCAATCTTGTCGCCCTCTATTTTTCGTAAGTACCTCATTTCTGTTGCGATTTTCTGCTTGTGTTTTCTGAGACCTTTTTATAGACTTCGGTTTTTATAATTTAGAGTATTTGTTTATTTCCTAGGAATGTATGTTTTATGGTATTAAAAAGTGTTCTTGCTGCTGTTGTTCTTGAAGCAATTTCTTCGTCTAAATCTCCCATGCATGCACCTCTTTTAATTCTTTATTGTTTATGTTTATTTCATATTTCTTTCCACTGTTGTTGATGATCATTGTTTCGGTTCTTTCAAAATTTATTTCTATGTTATATTTGTATAGTATTTCTTGATATGTTTTTAAATTTTTGGTGAGCGTCTTTTCGTCATTTGCTGTACTCACCATATCGTAACATTTCTGGTATTTCTAGTTTATGTATCTTCCAGTAGCCAATTTCATATTTAGGTTTTTTGCTTTATTTTACTACTTTGTCCAGTACTATGGGGAATAATATTGGGTTTAGAATACATCCCCATTTCATTCAGACCTTTTCTTGTTTTAGAGATTTCCGAGGTTTCATGTTTTATCCATACGTAATTTTTTGTTGTTTGCTACAGAGTTTTTATTCATTCAGTTATATATTCTTGTATTCCACGTTTTTCCAATGTGTTCCATATATTGTTCATATCTATTTTATCGAAGGCTTTCTCTAGGTCTATGACACAAATGTGTGTTTCTCTATTTTATTTTAAAGGTTATTTGCTGTTGTTCTAAATCCGAATTGTGTATATTCTAGTTTTTGTCTTATTCTTCTTTTATATATTTTAGCTACATTATTGAGAAGAGTGATTGCTCTGTAGTCCTGGCAGTTTTGGTTATCGCATTTCTTTTATATTAGGACGCTTTATTTATTAGTCCACATTATCGTATGCCTTTTGGTATTACAGCCCATGCCATCCCGAGATCGAAGTATTGCTCCTGTAGATATAACACTAGACGTTGTCTTGTCAATACTACGAGTTCCAAAAGGGAATACAAATCAACAGAAACTAATAATAGAGGGCTACACCCCATAGGACGTATAATTCGATTTACGATTTTCAAAATACACATAAAAACATGCCTAGTAACCACAACCAAAATAATGCTAATATAGCTCATAGTATTGGTGGAATCACTCCCGGCGAAAACAATGTGAGAAGAGAAGCTGTAGCAAACGGATACGTTTCTGCCTACCCGGCGCCATTAGCGTCTCTCCGAGCACAATCTTTTCCCACCGTTGTTATTCACCTCTCGGATTTATGCCACCAATCTCCACAAACAGCACTAAAATATATTTCTTGGCGCCACCTAGTGCCAAGAGATATAATCATGCCGTCTAGAAAGTAGTGACAGAAACCGGAGTGCAGATGCCCACCACCTATCGAGCAGCTCGTGGGCTGCTTAACGCAAGATGGCGTTGTGCCTGAGCGCTACGGTTTGCTAGCGTTAGTGCGCTAATACGTTTGCTAGTACTTCTCTTCTCACATTGTTTTCGCCGGGAGTGATTTCACCAATACCGTGAGCTATATTAATATTATTTTGGTTATAACTTAACTATTTTAATATATGTATGGCCTGAAGAAGGGCTTATTTCAGAAACTAGGTAAGTTGTTAAACAAATAATTTTAATAGAATTAGGAAGTATCTACTACTATAATGGTTTTATTTAATGGCAATATTACTCAAAGCACCACAATTCGTTGGCATATCATACATTTTTTTTTATAAACCTATACAAGCTTCTAGACTTACTTTGCAGAAATCTTTTTGTGACAGCTAATTGATAAGTTTGGAACTTTCATGGCAATGCAAAGATTTCTACCTCAGCTGAATTATAATTAAAGTGTTACTATCAAGTCTACACTTATCAATTTTACTGTAACTCATCATTAAACATTAATAAATTGTTGTTTTTATTCGAATTCCAGATCTCATTTGTAGAAGATTCAAAGACCTTTGCCGTTCTTCTGAAATATTATCTTAAACGCTTAGCTTGGACACTTACTGAGTAACGCTAACAGATGAACAAACTTTATCCAAACAAGCTTTTAAACCCATCGTGTAAATTTTAAAAATTACAAGTTACATATGAGAGGGGGAATTAAGTTACATATGAGAGGGACTATTTGTCATCTTCTGGTACACATTGTTGTCTGATAATTTGGTTAGAATTTTCGATGTATGAATTTCCTGGAAAAACAAATTTAGCAGTAAAATTGACTAACTATTCCAAGGAGGTTAGCAATCTTTAGAAAGGTAGTAAATGAAAATAGAAAGTTAGAACTTTCCTGTTTGAAGTTTATTAAATTAACATTTACAAGATTTTTTAAATTCCATTGAATAAACAAACATATTTTACATATTTTGTTGAAATTTCCAAGAACTTTTGTTCTCTCGAAACGTTCTATCAAATATTTCTCCCGATTTACACTGACAACACAAAACAACCATATTTCCATAAGGAACGATTTCACCCTCGATAATTTCAAGCGCCTTCTTCGTTCGTTTGTTTATGATAATGATCGAAATGTATAATTACCCGTTACTATATCAAAATATTTACCCTTCCAAATCTAATAACGCCTTCCAGGTAGATTCTCAAGACGCGCCAAAGACACGCCAGTTCGTTTCTGCTTCCTTCCATCTAACCATCATCACCTAAACTTACGTATAGTATGTAAATTGGAAGATGTGGGGAATCATCAAACCTCATCCCACCCTCATCCTTAACACCGTCAAACGGGAGAGCTCCATCCGTCTATAATGTGTTCGATGCGGTCCCCTCATACCATCCGGCACCCCATAGCGTGGCCCTCCGCAAATACAACCCCAACAAAGGTATTGTTTGGTTTTGATTATCTATATATACGTGGTGGAGCACTTGAAAATTTACTTGATCGCAATTGTGTACACACCGTTCAAGTGTTGGAGAAAGCGCGCGTCTGATTCATCCCAAACGATGGTGATGGTGATGCCAAGGGGAGAGAAGAGGGTGCGTGCCGTAACGCGGAACATTTGCATAACTGAGGTAAGCAAACTGATGTTTAAAGTATTTATATAAGAGGAGGAATCGACGTACCGACGATAGCTGATGCGTTGCGCTTGCGAGTTGTAGGGAGAACTTTTATTTTACTAAAGAATATCGAGAAATAGAATATGGACAAGGAGGTCAAAAATAAAAGCGATTATGGGATATAAATTCAAAATCACCTCCGAATTTGGACCATGTCCATTGCTCACGATAATCGATGTTCTACAAATAACACGGGTCAACAAATTACCCATTATTTTGATGTTACTCTCATGCTCTGGTTAGCTCAAGTTTAATATGAATTTGAATAACAATTTTTCAGGTAGTTTAATTGCATCATAAAAGGAATTTGCTTTGCCCACTTTAATTAATACTATAATAATTAATACTATAGTTTCTCTTCTGATCGTCCAGCAATAACTTGTGGCATAACACTTTTGTTCTATGTCGTGGTCGTCGTTAACATTTTCCGAATTTCGAGACTAAATCTAACGCAAGTATAGAATATAAATTTTAGCGGACATTTTATAATCAAGCGTATAGGAACACATCATAGGGCCAGAGCTCTACAGAAAGCCAACTAAAGAAGAAATCCAAAGAAAACAGGTTTCGTACTGGAAAAATACACAAGGATCAACTCACATAAAGACATTCTGTTATAAATGAGGGAAAAATTGATTTATCGAAATTAACTAATTAATTGTACGGTCTGTAGATTCAGGAGTGTCACCTAGACATTCTTTTGGTAGTTTAAATACGAATTAAGCCCGACTATTTCCTGACCAGAAATACTTAATTTACGACATTAGGACAGAGATACGACTGACTTTATATTGTAAACTGTTGAAAGAAGATGTAATATGTATATATATAAGATTTAGGATATGAAGAAAATTAACAGAATTCAAGTTATTCAGCTGTTCCCCAATCTCATCGTTGACTGAACATAGAATAATCCTCTAGCACCCCCGCCACCTAGATAGTAGGCAATAAAAGGACTGAAGACGCCGAAAAAGGACACAGGAGTTTGATGTTGAGCGGGTGGATGCAGGTAGTTGGCTAAATGCATGTGGCGCTAATGACAGTGTCGCATATTGTAGCATTACAATTCATATCGGCTTTGCCAAAAACAGCAAAGGTTAGCAAGTCAGCGCAAAATACTGGCGAAATTTTTGACAAACCCAAAGGTGTTACTTTTACAAACTAGAAAAAACTAAAGACTAACTCTGTCGTCTACCATATGGAAACAGGTGACCTGATCGGGTTCATTCACTATTTATATCGTTGTCTTAGTGAGAAAAGCCCATAACTCCATTAAAAGGAAATATACAGGAGACCAAAAAAACTATTTGGTTTTAGAACGATCAACATGTAAACCCTTGTTTCCGTTTTAGATGCTATTGTAGAATAATTTTAATGATTAATAATGATAGCAAGGATTGCGGAGTAGTATGGCAAACAACACAGAGTATCGGCACACTCCTCACCACACAAATTATTAATTAACTCGGAAAGGCCGTTTCGAAGACACGTGGGTCTTCATATTCAGCCGCCTAGCGATTGATGTGAGAGAACATATATCAAATCTAACGAACCCGCTCTATCCCTACTCTTCAAGGGAAGTTAAAATAAGGAGAAAAGGCGGAAACGGTTTTGTCACCACGAAACGCAAGACATGTGGCAATTCCACCCTAGTAAAAATAAAGATCGATTGAGATAACAATTATGTCTTTCTCTCCGTAAAATTTGTGTTCTTTCCGCCTATACCCCTCAACTAAATACTGGACATATACCAAAATACGAAAGTATCGACGTTCTTGTTATAGCACATACCATAAACCAAATTGCCTCTTTAGCGTAATAAAACGAAAACACAGGAAAAGTGTAAAGGCCTCATCTCTTTATTGATTAGGTTTGCACTCTTATTTATGTAAATAGTCTCATAGGCGTCCAGTTCAAGAAGCAAAATCACGTTTTTAATCAATTTTAAGTTTTCTAATTTAATATTATGTCCGGTATCGTTTATGTGTTGTGCTACACTTGATGCTTCTGTCTTCCCGTACCTGTAACGCCTAATGTGGTCATTGAATGTAGTTCCTATCACTCGTTTCGTTTGAACAATATAGGCTTTATCACAATCACCACATGCAATTTTGTAAACTCCCGACTTTCCTCTCACGTCCGGTTTATCCTTTGGATTGCCAAGAAGGTTTTTGAGTGTATTTCGCGAACTGAAGCATACGTTCATCTCTTGTCCTTTAAAAAATGTACTGTCTACCAAAAATCCACAACCAGGAAAATCTATGAGACCAATAGTTCCAGGTATAACTCAACTACGTATAATCTGTCCAAATGGCTAGTAAATGAATATAAAAATTTACCCATCAAAGTAGATGAATTTTCTACTTCTGGGGTAGAAGTAGAAAATTCATTAGATTTTGTAAATAAATTAAATAATAATGTATTAGAAGATGGGGAAATTTTAGTATCACTTGATATTTGTTCACTCTTCCCCAGCGTCCCGGCTTCGGAAACCATAGAATATTTGGTTCAGTTCTTAAAATTTAATAAAATTGATGATATCAGAATTACGGAGTACAAAAGACTAACTTTCCTCTGCATGAACCAAGACCGTTTTCAAGTTGAGGGCAAGTATTATGAATAACGAGAGGGTACGGCGATGTACAATCCGCTGTCCCCTTTCATAGCCAACTTGTTCATGAGTAAATTTGAAACTAGTTTGAAAAAGGACAACGTGTATTTCCCTAGAATTTGGCCTAGGTACATAGACGATATTTTCGCGGTTTTTGATCCGAAGAAAAGTACCATTCCGGATTTGCTCGCGACACTAAATTCAAAATTCGAAACTATTAGATTCACACAAGAAGAAAAAGTGAACAATCAACTCCCGTTCCTAGATAGTTTAGTAATTAGAAATAATAGAAAACTGGAAATTGACATCTATAGAAAGGAAACAAATACTAATAGATACATTGTGTCCGACTCCAACTACTGCGGACAACACAAAATGGCCGCGATTAGCTTCTTAATTAATTAATAGATTGGTGAAGTTCCCCTTGAATAAAAGTAGGTTCAATAAAGAGCTAAAATTCATAAAAAAAATGTAGCTATATACAACGGTTACTCTTCTATAGAGGTCGATCGCATGCTTAGTCAGAAATTCCATCACCTTAATCCCAACAGTAACCCGCGATAAGAAATTTGTGAAACTTCCCTTCCATAGAGTATCAAAAGGTATTAGTAAAGTTTTTAAGGGACAACAGATGAACGCATGTTTCGGTTCACAAAATACGCTCAAAAACCTTCTTGAAAATCCAAAAGGTAAACCGGACATGAGAGAAACGCCGGGAATTTACAAAATTGCATGTTGTGATTGTGATAAAGCCTATATTGGTAAAACGAAACACGCGATAGGTTCTAGAATCAATGAACATATCAGGTGTTACAAGTTCGGGAAAATTGAAGCGTCAAGTGTAGCACAACACATAAATGATACCGGACATAACGTTAAATTAGAAAACCTAAAATTGATTAAAAACGTGATTTCGCCGCTTAAACTGGACGCCTATGAGACTATTTACATAAATAAGAATGCAAACCTAATCAATGAAGAAAAGGAATCTTTACACTTTTCCTGTCTTTTCGATTTATTACGGTAAAAAGGTCAGTGATTTATGGTTGTGCTACAACATCGATACTTTCGTATTTCGGCATAAATCTACTATTTAGTTGAGGGGTATATGCAGAAAGAACACAAATTTGACGATTTTTATTTTTATTAGGGGGAATGGCCACATGCCTTGCGTTTCGTTGTGATAAAACCTTGTGCCGAGAATATTGTTGTTTGCCAATTTTAATGATTTTTGGTAAAAAAAAATTCTGAAAACCTTCTTTCAGTTATTATTACATGGCAGTTAAATTTCATTTTTTTATAAAAAATGGACTTACGTGCTCTTCTTACTAAGGTAACGATATAGGCGTTTGCTTTGTAGTTTATCCGTTTCTCACGAAGGAATAAAAAACAACGTTAGCACTACTAAACCATGATTGGCATGTTCAATAAACAAATGAGTCTCTTTCCTCGAAGTAAATAACTTTATAAACATAAGAATTAACAATACCTCTTAGAAATCAATAAAGACCTCAATTCAATCGACGTAAGTCCCGGTAATCCTTGTTTACGATGACTCTTTCATGCCTCGATAAAAAAATACGTGTGGTAGTCGTGCAGTGCGGCATTCCACTATAGCGTTCGATAGGAATACGTACTACGCTAATGTCTGCCTATTACCAGCAAACAACACCAATTCCTCAGTAGGACATATTCAACAACTACTGAATTAAAGAATGGGGATCGTAGTCTGGTTATGAAGTTTATGAAATGCTTGTAACTATTTCAAAACATAGTTAAGGCACTGCTGCAATATACCTTCATAACTGGAGGTGTTTCATTCTACATAACTTATATCGCAAATTAAGGCAGCCATGATATTTTCTTTATGAGCAGTTAACATGCATTTCTTAGTAATATGACTCTGCAGTAAACTCCCGCTAATCCGGCATCTCTGGGGATTGTAGGGTGCCGGATTATTGAAAATGCCCGATTCTCGAACGTCGTACGAAAATATGTATGTACCAAAAAAACAGGTTTTAGACGCGTAAAAAACGAAGACGTATGTATGATCTGTCCGTAATTTGGCTTAAATGCCTTATTAAGAAATGCATAGTGTATGTGGAAAGCAAATAAAGAATTATAAAGGAGACGATTAAAATACATTTACCAACAGATTATATTGTTAAATATACACATTTCATTTGAACAAAGACCTAATGTCTCTTTGTTTTTTTGAATCAGATTTCTTCTTCAAAAATTCATTTCGCATAACACGTAAATTGACAAGTTCTGAAGCACTGTAAGAGTTGTTACATTCAGCAAACCTTATGAATGTGTCGATATCGGCACTTGCTTCACTCCACGTAGGCGGAGATGTTGAATTATCGTCAGCTCCCTCTTCGTCATCTGATTCAGCATCCACAGGCTGAGGCTCTGACTGAGGTCCTAAAACACTTTCTATAAGCAGTTCATCAGTAATCTCTTCTACAACACGCTCTCCACGATCAATATCAATCCAATCCAAAATTTCCTCTTGAGGCAATTTCCTTATTTCATATTGAGAACTGTGTTTCACCAAATCCATAACTGCTTTATTGTGGACTGTAATAGTAGAGTCTTCTTCTTCGTAGGCTTTGGGCCAAAGTTTTCGCCAAGACTTTTGAAGAGCAGTGGGCCTGACTTTATTCCACCCTAAACCGATTCCGAAAATGGCATCTTTAATGTTAAATTTCTTTTGAAAGTCAGCCACCGTACAGTCTGAAATTATTAACTCTTGAAGGAAAGATGCTCTATAAAAATATTTAAAGTTTTGTATCATTCCTGATCCATTGGTTGAATCAAGGAAGTGACGTTTGCTGGGAGATACGTGGTAAAAATAGTTCCAGAGACCAATTCACTCGCTGCGGGGTGAGTTCTACAGTTGTCTAGCAACAACACAACTTTACTACCTTCAGATAAACCACGTTTTTTCAGATTGTCTTTTACAGACGGAACGAAGTGATGAAAAAACCAATCCTTGAACAAATCTGAATTCATCCAGGCGTTGGCCTGAGCCCCATAAACTACAGGTAAGTTTTTAATGGCTTTCAAAGGTCTTGGTTTTATTGATTTTTCCCATGACAAAAGGAGTCCACATATGGTCACCAGAAGTATTACCACACAACAAAACTGTCAAGCGGTCCTTATTTTTCTTAAAGCCTTTTGCAAATTTTTCATCTCCGGCTACCAAAATCGAGTTAGGCAAACAACGCCAAAGTAGTCCAGTTTCATCAGCATTGTAGATTTGACGTGCTGATAAGTTGTGCTCTTTAACCAGATTGTCAAAAAAACCTTTATATTCTTCAGCAGCATCTTGGTCGGCTGATCGCAACTCGCCAGCTATATCAAGCTTACGTATTCCATAACGATTTTTAAATCGGTGTAGCCAGCCATCAGAAAACACACAATCAGTTTCTGTTATTCCTAAATCCTTACGAAACTGTTTACCTTTCTCCATGATCATGGGCCCGGTCACAGGTTTTCTTTCGGACCTTTTGGCACAAAACCACTTGAACAGAATTTCATCCAGCTCATCTAGTTTAGGCTTTTTTAAAGTTTGTCGAGATTGAATGTCTTTTACAGCGACGGTTTGAGAAGCAAATTTTAGAAGTTGATCTTTATTCTTTTTTATGTAATAGATTGTTGATGAGCCAATATTATATTCTTGCATAACCTTGTTTCTATTCCCACCTTTTTCAATACGTTTTATAATGTCAAGCTTTTGATGAATAGTAAGCGTAACATGCTTTCGTTTTTTCGCCACTTTACTTGTAGACGCGCACGGTTTAGAAAACATAGCACAGAACGCTTTTTAAAATAAGACACAAACACAAAATGTAAAGCAACGTGTATAGTATACAGCAGACACTCGACTGATACAAAATGGTGGGCGGCTGTTAACGTCATACACGATCTCTCCCGACTGAATTCGAACTCTTCCGACAGCTCTGCCGAACTTTACTAAAACTAAATTGCGACAAAAAATTACTTTTTTGTCGTGTTTTTTTCAAAATCGGTGCCGGATTATTGGAAGTGCCGGACCATCGGATGCCGGATTAGTGGGAGTTTACTGTATATCTATTAGGTAGCTCCCAATTTCTATATGCAAAAGTTTTGTAAATGCAATCATTAGTTTATTTGCATTTTTGTTGGTGTTGAAACTGTAATAAACAGTTGTGTATTAATGCAAAGAAACGCAAAGGAGCTGTCTGAGATAAAGTTAAAAGGGAATCAGTATCATACACATACTAACCGAAACGTAAAAGGTTTAGTACTGTCATTGTTACATTTCAATTATACCAATAGAATATCAAGGTGTCTACGGTGCATATCCGATTTAGTAAAAAATCACATTTTCCAGATAATACACCCTATTTTAAATACATCCTGTAAACAAGGACATATGCGCTGAAAGGAACTCAAGTATTTTGTAAGCGTTTACAAAAAATTAGAACATTCATAGAGCTTTCAGACGCATATGAATAGGCGTACAAACGATTACTTTGTATTTTCATTTGTCATTTGATGTATCTAAAACAAAATTCACCACATAGAAGCCCGCACACTTTTCCACTAAGTAACTTCGTTTAATTTAGCCAACGACTAGCGTTGCCGAAAAAACGACGTCAAAAGGGATTACAAAAACGATACGTCACATCGAACCAACGGCCGGAATCGTAACCGATCCGAATTAGTGTTTCGCTAATTGGATCTAGGATGCCGACGGTAAATAAAACAAAAGCGGACAGTTTGCACATCGAATTGACAAGCAGACGGGACCGCCTCGCTGCCTACTCGATGTCAATGCCACTTGAGACTACCGAAAGTGCTCTGACGACAACTGCCGCCGCTTCTTACATATCGAAATGCGTCGGAATGAAAAAATAAGTCGAACGAATAATACAAGAAGTTAGTGTACGATTCTTTTGTCGAATGATGGACGTCTGAATGTCAAAATTAATGAACAGTTTAGTTGTTGTGGGCCTAATTATATAAGAAAATTGAAACATTATTTTCAAAACTCAATATAGTCGTATTTCCTAAATATTGCTAGGCGGTAATTTTGGGAGAACACTAATGTTTTCTAGAATTTCGTTTCGTAATGTTTCTAATGAGTAATAATTTTCTTTATTAATCACCTGAAAGATGGCTTTACGTCATCCAATTACTTTATATAAAATTGAAGGAATTGTTTTAAGGTTAGTGAAGTGATAGGTAGAATGTTTCAAAATTTCTACCATACAGTTTGAGCCCTAGTAGGTAAACAACACGGGTTCTGGGCCACTTCAAGGTCGCGCTTTTAATCCACGGGTAATTTCGCGGAATCGAGGTTTGATTAGCTGCTCGCGCTTTTCCGCCCGAAAGCCGTTCAAAAGCTGTTTAGAAGCCGTTCAAAAGCTTTTCAGCAGCCGTTCAAGATTTGTTCAAAAGCCGTTCAAGACCTGTTCAAAAGCCCTTCAAAACCAATTCAGAGGCAGACCAAAGATGGAGGAAAAGTCGGACAAACGGAAGCGGGAGCTGAAATTGAAAATTTTAAAAGCCAGTAGAGCAATACGGAAGAAACATATGCAACTAAAGCTAGATTTGGCCGATACTGCTGAGTTGTTACAGTTTGTCATGGGACTTGTGACGTCATAAGCTCCCGATATTTGAAATGGAAGGTATGAGAATATTAATCATCTTAAACGTAGATTTATTCCCGGGTGTGATACACCGTATGGAAGCTATTGTTTGTGGAGGTGACTTCGCGAAATTACCCGCGGATTAAAAGCGCGAGCCGCTAATCAAACTTCGATTCCGCGAAATTACCCGCGGATTGAAAGCGCGACCTTGAAGTGGCCCAGAACCGGTGTTGTTCACCTACTATCCAAAGGAGCCGCTTCCTGGAATTCGCTGCCTACTTCCGGTTTTTTTTCCCACGCTGAGGTGACCCCCCACCTACTAGCCCTGTTCTATGGGTAACCTTTTTGTTTCTAAAGATGCAAAGACGGTTAAATTACGAAAGAATTTAATTTTTGCCGTAGGGTCTTGTATCAGAAAAACAATTGATTGTACCAGTTCACCGGAAATGACTCCAACTTTGGTTTTTAAGTGAAACACCTTATACAGTGCATTTCATATAACACTGGCCAAAGTTATTTACACAGTAAAACTTTTATTTTATGTTAATGGTTTTCCTACGGGAAATGCTTGATTTATTTTTTGTCTATACCCAGTTGAAAGGATTTTCACGAGGTTTTGAAATATTTTATGCATTGGGACAAAAAAATACGTTGAAAATAAAGAAAAAAAAAGAACGAGAAAACCCATATTTTTCTTTAGAAACCCTAATTGAAGCTCCTCAGAAGGTCAACGTGCGAGCCGGAATCCTAGGTAATCGCATTGTTGGTTCGTTTTTTATTAACGGTTCACTGACTGCCCAAAAGTATTTGGAATTGCCGAGAGACACAATTTTTCCATCATTTACCAATGCGATGGGGCACCACCACATAGCACCAGGAAAATTACAGAGCTTTTGAATAATGTATTTCCGGATGAATGGAGATGTCGTCTTGCGCCACTGAAGTGGCCGACAAGAAGTCCTGATTTAAGCCCGTTGGACTTTTTTTGTTTGGGGTTACATTGCAAGGAGGGTTTTTGACAACATTCGGCAGAGACCCTCTAATATCAACGAATTGTGGCAGAGAATAGTGGAAGCATTGAAAGAAATAACAGTAAGAAATCTTCAGCATGTGAAACGTCACTTTCAAGAAAAATTAGGACAGTTTGAACACTTGCTTGGTTAACTACTTCGTGATACATTTTTTTTCATATTGTTTGTTTGTTACCTTCTTGTACTAAGAGTGTATTTTTTGTTGTTTTACTTTAGGTAGGTAATTTTATAAGATTTTGTTCATAGTTGTTTGTTTCCTTTACGCGTTAAGAGTGTATTTTTTTTATTTAAACAAGTAACAGCCATTCTGAATTACATGTTTGCTTGTAGTGAATTGCTTGAACAACACTAGTTGTAGCTTTGATTGACAAAATATGGGCTGAGATTTTGAGCTGCAAAATTGTCTCATTATTTCTGCTAAAAACTTCTAAAATCGCCGCGAAAGCTACCACTTCTTTTCTTTAATTTCGAAGTTACTCTAATGTCTCAAAACCTCGTGAGAATCGTCTCAACTACATGTGGACACAAATAAATCAAATACTCCCCGTAGGAGAACCATTAACATCACCTACAGGTTTTACCATGTAAATACCTATGGCCAGTGTTGCTGAAAGGCACTATATATTTTTACAGCTTCGGAATTTACGAGTCATTCTGCATCTGAATGCATAATTTTAGTAATCAAATACTTTCACTGCAATTGTATCAAGTAGCATACATTATAGCAGCACAACAGAATATACAACGGATGGGTAATAAAATTCTAATCTAAAGGTATTGTTAAAAATTTTCACCATTATGAAATAAAGCGCAAATTAGCTCCTCCTAAAATGTTTCTGACTTTTCGTAAAATTCGGCCATCAATATTTAGGAGTAAATTTTGCACATGATATTTTAAGTCTTCAGCATTCTCATGAGGATTTTCATACACCTGATTTTTGATATAGCCCCACAAAAAAAGGCCAAAAGGGTCAAATCCGGCGATCTCGCAGGCCAAACAAGTGGTCCATTTTATGGAAGTATTTCTGTCAAAAATCATGTTTAAAAGTTGGCTTAGAAAACAAAAGAATGTTCGACACGGTAGGCAATCATAACAATGTATACCTAATCTCTATTTTACATCTCAGTATGATGCTCAACACGCAAAATACACATTTCAGTTCCTCTTACAACATCGTTAACTGCATTTGTAATAAACTGTAATAAACTTTATTAATCAAGAGACCCCAGAAGAAGAAAGTCATTTGGACTAAAGCTGGTGAGCATGCTGGCATAGGAAACTCTGAATAACGTCCCGTGCATTTTCCGTTAAAGGTTTCATTTAAAAATCTTCTTATTTCTTCTTATTCATACGCTACAATGAACGGTCGCTCCACCTAACTCATACCAAATTCTATCTCTTTGTCTATGTGGCATTTGATTTAAAATTGGTAATAAATCTTCCTGGAATAATTACAAATATCAGTTGGCAGTAAGGCTTTCATCAAAGAAGAAGGGCGCAATCACAGTATTGTTTAACAATCCACATAAGACATTTACCTTAAACGAGTATTGGTCCTTGCATAGCAAAATAAGCATTTCCCATAGACCACCACCTACAGTTTTGTGAACTTACTGTTCCATTTGCTGAAAATGCTGTTTCATCGGTCCATAAAATATTTATAGGAAATCGTAAATTTTCTTCATACTCTCCTTGAAACCACGCTGAAAACTCAAATATTGGAATAAAATCAATCTCTTTTCTTTAAAGTATTTGCGAATTTTGGTTTAAAAGCTTTAAATTTATTTCTTTTAAGGATTCTTTGTAAGTGGTATCCGCTTAATTGATGTATTACCATTTTCCACCACTATTAAACATATCTCCTTTTCTACTTCTGTAATTATTTTTGAAGAATTGTGAGATTTTTTGAAATCGTTATTAACACAAGCCGTTTCTTTAAATTTGTTTAAAATACGCTTTACTATAGTCTGTTTTATATTGCGATTAGGATGCCTGACATTAAACGTTTCTGCGTGGAGTATGTTCCCCACACAGCAAAATAATCTCAACTTTTTTTTCCTTTGTAATCACATCAATATTATTTAAAAAGTACTTGCTATCAAACAGACAACAGTGACAAAATAAACAACAACTAGGAAACACATGTTTATGAAATAGGAGTACCTTCTGCCTAACATTCGTTTGTTGTCAAAGTCCTTTAAAAAGACTATTTTGGGCACAAAAACTTCTGCAAAGCGAATGTACATATTAAATTTGTGTTGAGAAATTGTTAATTTTTTAAAGTTTAACCAGTAGGTAATAGCAAATGTTCTTTTCTTATTACGAGTTTATTGTTTTGAGGAATTTTTGGTGTTAACAAAAATAAAAAGAACTTTAAACAAATTTTGTTTTTTGAAGACGATATTTGAAAAAATAGGTAAAAAAATAAAATTTTACTTAAGTGGCTGTGACTTTAAATTTAAGTATAATTTTTAATGATAAACACCTTTTTCAATTAGTATTTTTCGATATTTTTTGAAATATTTTATTGGTATACGAGGTGTGTTAGAAATATAATGAGACTGGCACCATTGCGAGCGATCTGGCAACGCTGTAGTTGTTCTCCTTCAGTAGGCATGTTTGTTGGTCCGCTACAGACGCTCAGTCCGAGTTTGAACTTCCTACTACCACCACGTGATTTTTAAGAGCGTTACCAGTGAAATTGTGTTTTTGTCGTGTGTCACACAGAATGGAACAGCGGTATTCGGAGCAACGTTATGCCATTGTTTTGTGTCAAACTAGGGGAATGCGCGAGTGTAACATTTGAAAAGTTGAAGCAGGCCAATGGGAAACATTGCTTATCAAGAACACAAGTTTTTCGCTGGCACAAATCATTTTTGGGTGGGCGAGAACAGGCGGAAGATGAACCTCGCTCAGGGAAGCCTTCAACTTCAAAAACCAATGGAAACATCGAACGTGTGAGGGCTCTTGTGAGGTCAGACCGTCGTTTAACAATAAGGATGATGAGTGACCAGACCATCGAACAGTTTCACCGTTCATCAAATTTTAACCGAAGAATTGCACATGCGAAAGGTCTGTGCCAAAACGGTGCCTAAAAACCTCACAATTGAGCAGAAGGACATTCGAAAAAACGTGTGCCTTGATCTTCTTGAAAGAATTGCTAAAGACCCCGATTTCTTCACTCGTGTGATCATAGGTGATGAAACCTGGATTTTTGAATACGACTCTGAGACAAAGCGGCAAAGCCAGGAGTGGCATACTGAGAATTCTCCCCGACCGAAGAAAGCTGGAATGAGAAAATCAAAGATGAAACCAATGTTGATTTGCTTCTTTGACAGTAGGGGTATCGTTCACAAAGAATTTGTACCCCCAGGGCAAACTGTCAACGAAGTTTTTTACAAGGGTGTCCTTGAAAGACCCAAGAAGGGTGATTCATGTGAGACCAGCCATTGCAGACAAGTGGATGCTTCATCATGACAACGCCCCATGTCACACGGCCATCTCCATCACGGAGTTTTTGACATCAAAAGGCATCCCTGTGGTTCCTCGGCCCAACTATTCACCTGATCTCAGTCCTTGCGGCTTTTTTCTATTCCTCAAACTAAAAAGTGTCTTAAAAGGACGTCAATTTGGGACTTTGGAGAACATCCAAAGGAATGTGATGGACATGCTAAAGGCCATACCGGCTGAAGCCTTCCAGCGCTGCTACCAAGACTGCGAACAACGACTTCGCCGGTGTATAGCTGCCCAAGGGGCCTACTTTGAAGTGGATAATATAGTTATTTGAAAAAATAAAAATTCTGGTAAATAAAAAATCAGTCTCATTAATTTTCTAACACACCTCGTATGTTTAATTTTAGCGGATGCGGAAACTTTTATCAAGAATAATTTTTTTTCGAAAAAGCAATAATAAGGAAGTTTTCCATATGGTGCGTACTTTACGGATGACCCTGTATAAGGTCAAGGAAAAATAGTATAGTCTTTACAGCATTTGGCGTAGGAAGGTCCAATTATCATAGTTATTTTTTAATGTATTCTGATTTATTGCGTGATTATAAAACAAAAACAAAACACTTATTTACGAAAACATTTGGTTGAGAACTAGGACGATTACATGTCAACGACTATCTGCACTTCAGTAAATCATCCGGTATAAATTCCTTTCACCTTTCAATCGTCAGAAAAAGTGAAACAAAATCGCATAATCAACAACACTTGAACGACGTTCCAAGTCATCCGATAACAATAGGCGATCGATGCCCGAACAATAAATATTCTATCCAACCGTTGTAAGAGCGATAGAAAAGTAGTAGCGTTGGTGTTTTAGAGGGCTCGAAGGGAAACGAAGGGGGACGGGAGACAAGGCAGTAGATTTTGATACGTCGCGGCCACCCATGAATAATCGACCGTTTATTTTCATCTGAAACAACTGCCGGCCGAACGCAAGGCACAAGGAACACTTACAAGGCTTACTAGATTTACCACTCTAGATATGACGTTATGATCATCAATTAACGTGCGCCAGTCATTTGTTTCGTGTCATTGGCAAATTCTGATACCAAGCCTAACCCTTTAAGTTGCGGATTAATAGCAGTCGGCCATGTCGAGTCGAGCCGACGACGACGGAAACAATTGAAGTCTATAGCTCGGCTTAATAATACCTACAACGATCAGAAAATTCCTTTAATGCCGGTTTATGTATAAGCGATACAAATCCAGATATCGTGCTTCTTGGTAATGGCCAACTTGTTTATTGTAATAACAAATGTATCGGCATACCGTTCGAGCTTTTGTTAGCGGTTAGGCACGATTATGGCTATAGTTAAACGAAATGGGCGGGGTACCACATATATGTGCCATAAATACAATGCTATTGTAAATAAATGATATTGAAAGCGATTTGTCACAGATTATTAATTGCAATGTTTGGCGTCGTTATTTCAAATATAGTTTAAATTCTTCTTCGAAATGACATTTGCTGTACAATTAATTGCGAAATCGTATGATCAAGAAGTCCTTGATACAATGCACATTATCTCTAATGTTCTGACTAATCATGTTAAGTAAAATTTTAGGAGACGAGAAATCTAATATAAAGTGTTTCTTTTTCGAGCAAGCATCCGCTTCTTATCTACGTATATTTCTATTGGGAAACATATTCCACAAACCATCCAACAACAATGAGGGATTAGAATGAATAAAATATTACCTCGTTAATGTTATAAATTAGAGAACAGCTTTTGAAAGAAGATATGGAAGAGGTGTGCTTAATGAGGTGAAACTTTTGACAAAATTGAAATTAAGGAATTCAAATGGAAGAATCATCTGCTCAAGAGGAATGGAATCCGAGGAACATTGAATGCATTACAAAATTAGTCTCGATCTTTCTACTTTGTCCATCACTTTTATTCTTATGAATCAAATTTCAAAATCAACATCTATGCAAGAAAATAGCCATAACCTTTGGTTGACCATCACTAATTACACCGTGCAACACAGGTTCTACTCTCTGTATACAAATATGTGACTATAACGTAGTCTTTTATGAACGAATATTAATTTCATCTTTGTTGTACACATAAATTGACTTTCCTTTACAATACAGTTCCCGGTCATCGAATTAGGATTACTTAGAAATATTATGATTTTGGGGTAACATTAAAAAAAAAACAGTTAGTAATGTTGGCAATATTATTATTTAATTACATGTAACGTGCAAGTAAGTATAGTTTGAACATATATTTACTAATATTTGTTTGTTCCTCCTATGCGTTTTATTATTTCCACAATCCTTTTTGGCATACTGCCAATACAGATTTTTATTGCTTTTTTAATTTCGTCGCTACTATGCCATACATCTTCGATATGTTGTTATAATTCTTCCTTTGTATCTGGGTTTCGAGTACTTACGATGTTTTTCAAGACACTCCGCGCATTTTCAATTGGGTTTATGTCTGGTGAATTGCTTGAATCGCATTACACCTTTTACCTTATGACACCGTGCATTGTCTTGCATGAAAGGTCCTCGAGTCGGATCCAGTGAACCAATATAAGGTACTAAATAGTTTTGCAAAACTTTTCTATATTGTTTTTGTTCCATTGTTCCGTTAACGAAATATAGTGGACCCAGTCCTTCTGTCGGAATAGACGACCAAACCATTAGAGATGGGGGGTGTTTAATAGATTTGATCGTACATGCTTCTTTAAAACGCTCTGAACGACGTCGTCGAATAAATTGGCTACTCTCCGTTAGCACTTTTGGCCGTGATTCGCCGCTATAAGTAAATAATCTAGGAATTTGACCAAAAACGCAGATGATAAATGAAATAAATTTCATTTATTGAAGATTGGAGAAAGGTAAGCCTTTCTCCAATCTTCAAATGTATATTTTTTATATACTTTAGCCCGTTGAAATCGTGTCACTTTCATTTTAGATGTTAGCCTTGGCATCTTTGCCGGATGTCAGCATTTCAAGCCTGCTTCCTGAAGACGTCTATGGAATGTCCGGACAGATATTTGTATACCTTCTCCACTAAAAATTTTATGAACACCTTTAGTAGATAAAAAACGATGTTCTGTAGCCACTTTTAATATACGACGATCATCTCTTACAGTTGTTTTGCGTTTGCCGGCACAGTATGTTCTGCCACTTCTTGCACTAGGAAAATTCTCCTTTAATAATTTCGTGATTCTCAGAACAGTTTGATGTGATACATCCACTTTTTGTGCAACTCAACGTTGAGAGAACTCTCCCGTCTCCAGAAGAGCAGAAATTCGTGCTTTTTTCTCTGTGGCTATATCCTTCTTCTTTCTAATTATGATAATAATTAACAGCGAAGATATATATTGAAATATCTTTTTCGGGGGCTTTTCTCAAATTTTCTAATCTAATTCGAATAAATGATTCTTGTAGGTTCGGGGGTATCCCTAGATAACCTTACGGCAATTTTTGAATGAATTTCCAACTCAGTAAAATCAAATTAACGAATTTTAAGATTTGAAAATTAACTAACCTTGAAACTTTCGAACGATGCCAATGTATATAAACTCTCTGTTTATATACCCACCACAGGAACTGCCTGCTCTGGATATTTAACCCTTTTCTCTTTTCCAATAAAGCCTTTGAATACACAACCGAACACTTATATTGGGATTGGATTTTAGACAAACTTTGATTCAACTAAGGCCGAATAAAGATTGATGAAAATGTATGGCGTCGTTCATCTTTTTTTTATTTTAAATCGCGAAAGACCGGCGATTGTTTTATTTCACAGCCAATTTTGATAATTTAACCCAAATAGAAACTAACTTTTCGATGACTTTCAATCAAATGGTATTAGCATACGAGAATGAATGCAGTGACTTAACCAGGAGGTTGTATGTTGATGAGTCTGTGGTCCGAACTGTCACCAACAAGTTTTAAACGAGAAAATCCACTGCTAATTTACAGAAACCTTTCAGATAAAGATTTAATTGATGAAATATTATCTGTTGTACTTTGCAATTTATGCTGTTGCTTATTCCAGACGATTTTTACATTAATTTGGACGAAATAAGTGAATAGAAAAATTAATAAACGTGTAGATTTGTCCATGATACCCCACACTCGTCATTATCTGGACTTATATTTAAATTATAATGTCCTCGCCCCAAGGACAGTTGGCTGCGGGGGGGATGGTAACGAAGAAATTTCCAATTTTCCCCGCAAGAGGGATATTTAGCTACCAACGAGTGGCCAGACTGACATTTAGTCAGTACCGAAGTGACAACTGAGAGAAGTTGTTGTTGTAGATACAACGTTGAACATAACAATATATATAAACATCGTAAGTACACGAAACTCAACTATAAAGGAAGAATTACAACAATATATTGAAGATGTATGGCATAATGGCGACGAAATTTAAAAAAAAAATAACAATAAAAAGATGCATTGAAAGAAATGATAATATTGCCAACATTACCAACTGTTTTTTTTTTTTAGATTTTATCCCGAAATCATATTTTTAAGTAGTCCTAATTCGATGGCCAGGGACTGTACTTTAATCTCTTGCACAAAACAAACCCTTACAGGCCTTACACAGACGATATTGAAAAGCAAACATCGAATAGGTCCAAACCAGTTTGTATAAACTTCCTTAATAAACACAAAACTGCTAACTGTAAGGACGTTGCGAGTGATAAGATAACATGTTTCCAAATGATGGAATGATACTACATCTCCTCAACTTTTCCCTGAGAATTTGGGGGAGGAAGTAATAACATTGTGAACGTTTTCACCAGGAGATTTTCGTCATGGAAAAACACCTTGTGAGAAGGTGCAACTGCAGCGTGTTAGCAAAATACGATTCCATTTAAATGAAGAATGCCCGTCACCTCTAAATTTTTCTTAATGTTAAAAAGTGCCATCGCACGATCATTCGCCTATGCAACGCTACGTGGCAAATAGTTATAGGAATTCCTGGATTTTGCACCAACCCTGAATCAATTGCTGAATTATGGTAGGCATTACATGGAGCTAGGACAGCGACATCTAAAAGTTATAGCTTATGGCTGCAGTGTGGTGGCAATTTTACTATCTGAACTCAATTATATTAACTAACAATAAGTTTAAAACTTCCACTGATAACTGGTTCCCATAGTTATTAAAAATTGGCAATGTTGGATTTTCTTTAGACGATACACTACATTTGATAAAATGCTTTAAAACAGACTGAGAGATATCTCCATTCATCCACTGCTTCCTGCTGTAGATTCCAATCCTTTATTCGGTACCCTGAAGTCAAAGTTGTCGGCATAATTAAAAAAAAAGTCTCAGGAATGAATCAGTATGCTCCAAAAGGAACAGGTAAGTAATAGTAAAACTATAAAATAAATAAACATTGAATTGCCTAAACCACTGAAAGGCTGACATAAATTAGAAACGTTTACATGATCAACGACAATGAAAAATCAAAAAACAAATGTACCACGATGCCCTATTCTCTATAATCTGTGCGCTATTGTTATATAAACTTTTTGGAACATAAAACTGTTACAATTATGCAGTGTGAATCCAGAGGAATGGGTATCTATTTTATACGTATAAAGGACCAAATAAGAAAAAAAAAACATAAGTTATAGTCCAATTGTCAACCATTCTTGAAATATTGTAATTTTTTTATATTGAAATCAAGCGTTTCTATTTTTGACAAATTAATTTTGACAGATTATTTTGACCTAATTAGTTTCCGGATGACCTGACATGAGCACATTTGACTCAAATTTCGCTCTCTTAAGTATTTTTTTATTAAAATCCCTCAAATATTTACTCGTAGGGATAACACAGATATGATTCTTGTTTATGGTTTATGTAATAGAGGTGCAGTTCGAGCATTTAACCAATATAACTTTCTGATATTTCTTTTTACTAATTTTAACGATGGTTGATAATCATACTCTAACTTATGGGTTTGTTTTTCTTATTTTGGTCCTCTGTATCTACCTACAAAACATTTCCTATTCCTCCAGATTCATTCTGTAATATGCTTGAAGCAGGCACTAAATGCAGAACTGCTGAAACTCTGCGTAACAGGAACTTATCGAGATATCCTAATATTAAAAGCTTTTGCTATCATAGATTTAACTAGAAAATTACCGCTGTCATCCAACTATGGTAGAATACCTTCAGCCAATAATTCTCTGTACAAATTCTACCATATTTTTTGTGGAATATCTTTTTTTCTGTGTATTAAATTCTTCTGCAAAATTTATTTTTCACTTTTCTTACAAATAAAAAAAAATTACATTAAGAGTAATTTAGATACGGGATATTATCGTAAACGCCTTGTATTAATAGCAATATCGAACACCACTTAGCTGGCTCGCTGTCCCCGATTGTATTCGTAATTAATGATTTCATATTAAACCGTTATTCTCATTCCGGTACGGCGTCGAACAGCACACCAAAATCCGTCGACCGCCGGCGTATTGCTAATATTTTCGGCTTCAATTAATTTAAGTCAAACGGAGGAGTCATCACGTCTGCCGTCGTAGAACGATCGGTCCCCTTGCCACCGCCCAATATCGTCACTACATAAGTCAGAAATTGGTTTAAGCAGAAGTTAGATGATCAAAAATGAAGTATATTTTAATTACAAATAAATATGTTGAATATTGACACAACGTATCATTATGTTCATGAAACGTATGTACATGCACTTTATCTAACTTGTAATTATGTTTCACGTTATGAAAGTTATATTGCAAGGTAAAAACTCTTGAAGTTGCACATTGATGCTCTTCATGTTGATTTCAAGAGGCAGTATATGTAATGGCTTTAAAAGAGCCAATTTATTTACCAGAGATGATGAGATAGTTGTTCTGTTACATCAGTACGAATTATTACCATAAGATTGTTTGGGGGTTTTAGAAAAAAGAAGATGGAAAGGTACTATAGGGCCTCGCGGAGAAGATAACTACTACAAGAATTCTACTCAGATAACAATCTTGTTGTAACTAGCACTTTATTGTAACATAAAGAGATACACGAAATAACTAAAGAAGCTAAAACAAGAAAAGGAAAAATCAGTAATGGATTACAAGATATAAATGTCAAGGAAAATGCAAGCAGTGAAAAGCCAAAAAGAAATCATAAAAAAATTATTAACTGGCAGAGGAAGAGAACAAAGAAAAATGTATTGATTTATTAGAACAAGAAACTAATGGATAATGAAATAATATAGAAGACGATTGGAAAAAAAATTAAAAATAAACTATCAAACGATGTAGGGAACGATGTAGGGAAACCTTTTAAGTCTTTACAAAAACAATTAAAGAACAAATTCTTTTTAGTACAAATCGTGTTATTGTTTTTTAAATTTTTCCGCATCCTACGTATGTATAAATCTTAATTTACACACTTTTGCATGCGTTCAAACCAATTCTCCAAAAAATTTTTCCACTCTGAAGATGGTATCTCCAAAACATGGTTTCTAATGACTTTACCAGCTCCTTGAGGTGATAAAAATCGCTGTCCACGCATTTTTTGCTTGACGTTCGAGAACAACAAGAAGCCGTTAGGCTATAAATTAAATAAATACGCGAAATGAAACACTAATTCGATGTTTTTTTCCTTTAAATAATCAGTTGCTTGACGTGCTGTGTGCGAGCTGGCATTGTCATGATGACTTCTGGCAGACAAATTGTTGTATACCATTCAGTATTAACTGTTCTTTGATTCCTCAAAGCAGTGCTTGCGACATATCCAGTATTACGAAAGAAACAGGTAATCGTTTTCTAGGAAGTGCTTCGTAAACGAACAACTTTTGTTGGATTTGGTTAATCTGGGAGCACCCTAACAATTGATTGTTGCTTACTTTCCGGCTCGTATAAAATTTCGTCACCTGATACGATGTTTTATACGGATTTTGTAGTTCCTCCGTTGAATTTTTTGAGCATTTCCTTACACCAGTTGACATGAGCCTTTTCTTGGCTCAGGTCAAATTATGCGGAATACATCGGGAACAGATCTTTTCCACATTTAAACGTTCATGCAAAATCGAATGTACTGCAGTCTTCGATATGCCCAAGGATACCTCTATCTCAAGGTATGTAAGTCACATACAGATCTTCCTCAAAACACGTTCCGCACAGGATTGATGCTATTTGGAACAACAACCGATTTTGGCCGACCTATTAGGCGTCGTATTAGGCCTTTACTAAAATCGTAAAAAATCATCCAACGGAAACCTTGACGTGAAATTTCCATTTTCTTGCAAAATTGCTTTTTTCAAGTACTCACCATAAACAAGGTACTCCGCCAATTTCCGAGCTATCACTGCATCAACAATAACAAATTTGGCGAAAATAGTAATATCGAATCTCAGTAGCAGCATCTAGTGGCCGTTTGTAAAAGCTTAGGGAGCCACCCTCGTGTGTCAAATTTTAAATGATGTTAACTTATAGCAATTTTAAATAGAGAAAATCATACGTACTGTACTAGTATTTCGTCTGGTTAAAGAACAAATTTAATTCATGTAGAAACAATAGAGCGTAACAACAACCAGGTATACCTAATGCCTGTTAGATGTTCGACAGATGAAAAACGAAACCCCGCCAGGAATCGGTCGTATAATATGTCGACACAATTAGGCGATATCGGAAGCCAGATCGGTATTCTAATGCATGTTTCTTGTAGCGTTGTCTTGTAATGAGTTTCGGTTGGTGTTGAGTGACGCCTTCGTCCTCGATTAGGAAAGTCGAATGGTTCTTGTTATGCAAAACGAGTTGTCGTTTGTTTATTCTCATTTATTTTTTCGGTATTTACTTCCATATATAACAATATATGGAAGAATTATAATACATTCATAGCCTTAGCATAGTTGCATAATAACACAAAATACTTAGATGTTTATGACTTTTATGAAAATACACTTTTGTCTGTCATAATGTAACCAACTCGCTGGGACACCGATAGATGACATTAAGGTACTTGGCCATGTTTGCTCACGAAAGGAACTTAAGCATAAAGATTATTTAACAATTTATTTTGAAAGATCTGCTATTAAATGTTATGTGTTCGCTTCTGTTTGATGAAATCAACCACCAATTTTATACGCCACAACCGCTGTATTTCAGATCTTACCTTTGAAAATCACTCTATAAAAGAGCTTACTACCATTATTAAAATACTTTTCACTTTTATTTATCAAAGAAAGGCACTTCGAGTTTGGAATGAATTCCAAAGACAATAAAAATGAAGAACATGGTTTTCGACAAAGCGTTTGATGAAATTGGGTTCAATTGCACTCAATATAAAGACTACGCACATGACCTATGGCATGGATATAACCTTTTCTCATTTGTAGTATTATTGTTATTATTGTTATTATTGTTATTATTGTTATTATTGTTATTATTGTTATTATTGTTATTATTGTTATTATTGTTATTATTGTTATTATTGTTATTATTGTTATTATTGTTATTATTGTTATTATTGTTATCATTGTTATTATTGTTATTGTTATTATATATAATAAACTGAACGAGGGTAAGATAGTGATGTGTCTTTTTGTTGATTCCTTAAAGGCATTCAATAATATCTCCCACAGAGAGTTGTTGAGAATGCTAGGGGTGATAGGAGTGAGGGGAGCGGTGTTGCAGTGGTTTTGCAGTTACCTTTGTGACAGGACATTCAGAGTTAAAATTAATGACAGAATTGGAAGCATATATAGACTGAAACAAGGAGATCCACAAGGAAGCGTGTTGGGGCCGCTTCAGTATTTCCTCTACGTATTGGAGTTTGGTGGGTGTTTTAGAAAGACTACGTATTATATGTTTGTTGATGATACGGCTATAGTCTCTGCAAATACTACTATGGATGGAGCTTACAGGAATTTGCAAAATGATTTTCTTAATCTTCAACGATGGGCACATAATATGAATTTATTTATTAATGCTGGTAAGACGAAGGCAGTAGCTATTGCTTCCCCCCATATTAGGATTGACAGATACCCGGAATTGTTGTATCATGAACATGAATGTTTGCAGCAAAAAGGAGTAGACCAGTAGATTGAAGAGAGCTGTACTTGCGAGGAAAGAATTGTGAATGTAAGTAAATACAGATATTTAGGACTGATTATTGATAAAGACTTTTTATGGAAGGAAAATATCCTGGCTATTACTCAAAGGTTACGACATCTTGCAAATAGATGTTATTACTTGCAATTCTGTGTCCCTAAGAGCACTATGAAAACTATATACCAGGCATTGGTACAGTCAATAATCGGATATGGTATTACGTCTTGGGGTTTTGCGTCTAATAATCACATTTCTATGCTACAAAGTACACAAAATCGGTTCATTAAATAACAGTGATGAGCAAGTGTCTGGAACCAAGTAAATACCTATGGAATTTTTAGAGATATCGAAATAAAATTTGGTAGATAGATATTATAGTAGATTGTGTATTTGATTTCAATGTTTTTAACAAATTTGACCGGAAGTAAATTCGATTTTTTATTGTGTAATGAAACATCCTGTATATTATTTTAATTTTCAATAACATTTTGTTACAATTACAAAAATATGGGATTCAATATCTTTTATTTCAAAGCCAACCGAGATATTAACAAAGAAAGGACGAAGCGTAGAAATCACATTAAAATTTAATCTAATTTTAGTTGAAGGATGTAACTACGCATGCGCAACCTTCGTACTGTTAACTTTGTATTACGAGATCTGCCAGTCTATGAAATTTACTGTAACAGCAACAGTAGTTCTCATAATAGATGGATTGGTAGAAGAGGTATAGTTTATTTCAAATTATAAGAATATAACTGTAGACTTACAAGGCCTTTAATACTTTTATTGCACCTCCTGCAACGATAATAACCTGGCAATGCATGCTGAATCTAGGGGTCGTATTGACTATAAATTACGGCCCTATAAGATAATTATATGTTTATGTATATATATTTTACAAACAGTATAAATTTACTGAAACAGTTCACTAAAACCCTTACCACAACACTTAATTCGTACTGGACGCATGTTTCGATAGCCAAGCTATCATCATCAGCAGCAAGACTGAAAAGTTCAGTCAGTTTGTTTGCATATCCAGGTAGTTATTACTAAAGCTGGCCACGAGCGGTACCGCGCAGTAGCGTAGAGTCGACCAGGCCTCGCGTTCCACTAGAGTTATTCTGCTAATAGAGATGTTTGCTGCCGCAAATAATTTCGCTCATCTTTTAAATAAAAATTAAATGACACGTGCTCAAACACTTACCATTTTAAGAGTCCTCCATGAAATCACAAAGTGAATAATGTCTGTTAAATATCTATAAGATTAGATATGTTTCAACTGTTGTTTCGACAAAACTAGTACGGCATGAGGAAAAAATGCGTTTATATGCAGAGAACGAACGTTCTACATCTAGTGACGTAATATTTGCGTAAGTAAAATAATCTTTCAAATAACTTAACGATTCTGTTGACGCACCTTCACAAATGTGTCTTAATGTGCCAAAATCAGAATTTTTCTCAAAAACACTTTCAAACTTTTCTAGAATAGAAACATTTTTTGCGTCTTTAATCGCGCATAGCTGTGCGTGAACATGTTGCACTATTTGTAGAGATTCTTCTAACGGCACCGCAGGATTTTGTAATTTTTTTATTGCACCTGCTAGCCCGAAGTAATTGTCGTGAATGATTTTTAAAACCATTTTAACCTGACTATCTTGAAATTTCGACTGGCTTTTCTGGATAGCGGCAGCTTCCTTTGTATCGAATTGTAAAACCACGTTCTTAATATTGTCAAAATATTTATGATAATAAAACGCGGCCTGCAACCATGTTCCCCAACGAGGTAGAATAGGTTCTGGTGGCTCTGGTATACGGGGGCACAGTCTGTGAAATTCGCGAATACGTTTCGGTGATTTGACAAATACTGCTTTGGTATGCGCTATTAAAGCGTCTACCTCAGGATAACATTTTCTGATACTATCCACCACAAGATTGAGAGCATGAATTTTACACGTAATGTGTAACAAATTAGCAGAATGCTTTTTAAGAGACCGGCCTACAGAAAGCATGTTTGCAGCACCGTCACTCACTAACATCAAGGGTTGGTTTGTTGAAAGTTCAAACTTGTCCAATGTATTTAACACTAACTTTGAAATTACTTCGGCAGTACACTGTTGTATTCGTTTGGAGACTAATAGAACTTAAGGTGCCGGTTGATGAGGTTCCAATTTGCGTGCCATTACATTAAGAACAGAATGTTTCTTCCGATCTGTTGTTTCGTCGTCACATAACCACAATTTTTGATCTTTCAACTCCGATTTTATTTTTTGTTCAATATCTTCGCGCGCAGATGGCACAATTCTTCGTAACGATGTTCGACTTGGTAATTTCCACTCCGAATAGTTATTCCAAAAGCAGATAAATGGTTCCTTGTCTAGTAAATTAAACGGTATATTACATGCGATAAACGTAACGCATAAATTAAATATAAATTTGTCATTGTCTCGTGCGCAATTTCTTTTTGAGACATGCTTTTAACTATTGACAGTCGTAGACAATGTTGTCTGGACCAACACATTACCGGGATTTTACAGATTACACATTTAATCTTAGCACCTTCATATATTAAGTCTGGAATTTCTGCAATAAATTTTCGAAGTTTGTCCGACCGCGGTCGTTTTGCTGACGAAATCATAATTTTTCTAGGACAGATAAACAATTGCGCAAATGGCCGGCAGCGAAAATGTCCGTACTGCTCCGCAGACGAAGTAATACTACCGTTCCTCTCGGTCCGAACTGATTCTACGCCGATGCGCGGTACCGCTCGTGGCCAGCGTTAATAATCACTATAACTACTACCTGTGTATATTGTAAACTTGAACTTCGCACACACGCATCTCTAACAACATGGCGTTTTTACTTCAAGATCATAAAAATTGAACCACAAAGATTAAAGGCACCGACAGAGAGTTTCGCATCTATATCTATGTACATATGTGGCTATGCCAAGAAGCAATCATTTATTTCAAAAAAGATATCACACAAGGGCCCGTATTAGAAACTTAAATAAAGACTGACACCACATTTGCAACGTTCCTATTGACATTTAATAAACATTACCATTAACCGTCATTAACCGTAATGCCTTACGACTCTCGAAATCTTTTACATAATCGCGTCCTTCAATTTTCGATCATCATCATTACCATCGAATGTTATTAGGGATTGGAAATTTCTTTATATACATACATATTCTGTTCGCAGCACGTGAGAAGCGTCTCAATAGTATGTAATGATTTCATCATTAAGCGGAAAATAAATAAGAAAGCGAGAGTAAAAAACAAACGCAACGAAGACCAAAAAAGAGAGCAAAACGAAAGAAGAAAAACGCGCACAACTAAAACAGAAACAAAAGAGCGGAGCAAGATCGCCCTCGAATTATGCATAATATGTATTATAATAAACGTGAGTATGTCGACGAAGATGGTAGCATCATTTGTACGGAATGTTAAAGGAGGACGGCCGACAATAATGTATTTATAAGAACCTGGTTTGGTTCGGTTCGGTATGTGAACCTGTGCGCGCTTGTGTATGCGTATATGGATGTATGTAAGAGGGCAGCGCGAGCTGGCAGGCCGCGAAGACACATTAAAATAAATGTTCCTGCGCTTTTTCAACAACAAATCGATTTATAATTCGATATTAATAACGGGGATCGTATCTGACCGATACCTGTGGACGCATACCTATATGGGATTGCTTAATGTGCGATCCTATACGAGGACCATTTAAATAATTTCTTATTTCTTGGAGCAAACCCCTACCACTAAGGATTATCTTAATTTGACATAAAATAGTACTAATAATAATAATAATGATAATAGTAATAATATATTCTATGTCCCATATCATAGTGTGTATGGACGGCGAATGGAAAATATATGTACAATGCGCTCCTAAAGTGTTTCCCTCCTCATGCTAACGTTTGAACGACAGAAGCCAGCGTTTTTTAGAAAAAAATATCTCGATTTATATTTTTTGTGAACTAACTTTTGTTATCGACATTTCAATTGTATTTATGGTTTCACCGGAAGTGACGTTCGAGAATGGATCGCTTACTTAGCCGCGTGCCATTTACGTTAGAAACTAACGGGATATTTTCCAAATGGTAAATTAAAGGTGTGTTTTTGCAAAGTTTATGCAAATTTTGTACTTTATTTGTAGCAATAAACCAATAATTACAGTAAATGTTCAAATAGCTGGTCAAGTTCATTAACGCACGCTTTCCGGGAATATAAACTGCCCTTTGTATGGTTCTTCTAGGAATTACATCGACAATGTGGAGTCTACCTCGAAGTTTTTCAATGTTTTGTGGGACATCAACTTTATAAATATTATTTTTAACAACCTATAAAAAATAATTCAAAGGATTTAAGTCAGGAGATCTCGCCGGCCATACAACAATCCCACTATTTCCAGTCCAACGAATTGGAAACTCTTCACTTAAGTAATTCCTCAATTGCCGCATTCTGAGCTGGTGCGTCGTCTTGTTGCCACCGTAAATGCTGTAGTACATTTAATGGAATATTCTTATCTAAGAAGTTAGATACGTATGTGCGAAGGAGGTTCAAGTATCTTTCCTCGTTTAATGCTTCTTCGTGACAATTTCCCAAAATACCTATCCAAACGTTTAACCCAAAACAATGTTGTGGTCTCCTTGCCCTATTTCGTCTGCGCCGCTTTTCTCATAAAAAATCGAGAATTGGTAAATGTTAATTCATCTGACCAGATGATTTTGCTTAGCGCAAAAAGTGTGTCGTCTTCTGATCTTTCCACTAATTAGTACTCCAGTTGTCTTAAATTATCACCAGGCTGCGGCTAACATGAATGGTTGTTTGGTTTAAAGCTATGTCGATGTAAAGTTCTCCATACTCAAGTCTAGGACAAATTTAATTCTGATATCACTTTGCATGTAGATGTTAATGGATTATTATTTATCTATTAAATACAAGATTTACATAAACTTTGGAAAAACACAAATTTAACTTACTATTTGTAAAACAGCCCCTTGATTTTCATTCAAACTCCTGTTAACATAAACGTTACACGGCTCAGTAAACGATCCATTCTCGACTAAGTTTTTACTAAGATCTAGAAAAATGGTGCGACGTGGCTGTTGTCGTTCTGGATAAAATTATAAATATCCAAATTAAGTCTACCCCATCATTCATATCATCGACATACTGAAAGAGGATAGAAGTTACTAACTTTTCGAACTGAAATTTTCAAATAATTATTGTTTATACATAAAACTTTTACAAGTCCACTTTCACAACAACAAAATGCTTTTCAGCTTACAAATCTACGCATATCTGCAGTGAATTGGCACTTAAAGGTTGTCTAATAAGTAGAGGAACAAATTTCAATCTTATATTTTTAAATTTACAAAAACTTGATCTACTTGAACTATACATTTTTTGAAAAGTGTGATAAAAGAACTATTTCAAAATATCTAACATTGTTTGCATAATTCCCTTTCGTCCAATTTCTTTGAGCGACTTCATGCCAAGATTCATTAGCGATTGCCCATAGTCTGCCCATAGTCTGCCCATAGTCTACAAGGTCACACTGGTGTGGGTGCCAGGGCACAGGGGCATAGCGGGCAATGAAATTGCAGACCAGCTAGCGAGGGAAGGTTCAAAAATGAATTATATAGGCCCTGAACCGGGTCTAGGTATTACCAAGAGTGCAGTGCGTGGTGCAATTAATGAGTGGATCATAATACAACACCAATTAAATTGGAAACATGCAGCTGGACAAAAGCACAGCAAACGGATGATGGGAAGACCGTCGCAACATCTGACTGCTAACCTGCTTGAATTAAGCAAGATACAGCTTAGGGCAGCAACATGTCTATTAACAGGACATGGCTGTTTGAGAGGCCACTTGCATAAGATGGGGATCTACAAAGATGAGCCCTTATGTAGACTTTGCAATGAGGAGGAGGAAATAGCCCCTCATATTATTTTCGAATGAGCAGCGTTAGCCCAACGCAGATTCGCTATGCGAAGCACAATTGAACTACCAATGGAGAAAGATTTACTACATAGGCTCTTAAACCTGATTGCGGGAACTAACCTGTTCAAGTAAAACAAAACCGAAGCAGGAATAATACAATAAGCTACTAAGCTTCAGTGTTAGGGATGTAAAGACCAGCCCTGCTTTGGTAGGAAAATCAATCAAAGCCCATAGTCTCTAGACACTTCCGTTGCAATTTTCTTCCATATTCTCTTAAATCCTGCTAAATTTTTGGGCGTTCTTTTATAATTCGCATATCGCCCTTTGCATAAGGACCAATATTGTTCAATTGGTCTCGCTAGGGGGAGGTTAGGTGGGTTTGGTCTTTCGGTATAAATTGAATGTTATGTTTATTCAAATGCTCGGTAACATTTCTGGCGTAATGTTTGGTTGCCAAGTCTGGTCAGAATAAAATTTGGTCTTCATTATGGTACTCTCGAATGAACGGAACCAGGCGTTTGATAATATATTCCTTCAAATATGTTGTCGCATTCATAGTCCCTTCGCAAATATAAGGTTCGGATACATTGCCAAATTGATCAAGGGCCTGTCGTACTAAATATTTTTTTGAAGAATTTCGTTTTTGTACGAAATTTATGTGTATATTCTAGATCTGCGGGGTTGGAACTGTGGTAAAACTTCCGACCTGGTAGTTCAGCAGGGTCTGCAGGAACATAAGGTTCATCATCAATAATTAGTATTTTCTGGCCGCGTTTTCTTGCAATATAACTGGCACCAGCTTTTGCACGTTGCTCTTGATTGTTAATGTATTTGGGAACTGTTTTCTTTGTCCTAGCCTTAATCTTTAGTTTCTTAGCTTTAATATAGCCCAGAGTAGATCTTGCTATATTAAGCTTGTGAGCCACATTACAGAATCTGAGGGTGACTTCTTAAATACTTTCGCAATCACTCGTTGTTCCCATATTCTTACATTTTCTAATTGCATTATACTCAATGTATCTCGATATTCCTTCTGCACAGAAATGACGTACGGTGCTTCTTTTACCGCGATTAACAACATTTACGTAATAGTGCACAAACCGTTTGGCAATAATTTCATTTGCGCGTCTCGTCATTTTTGACGCATCAGTTATTTTGTCAGAAATGTCACAATTTATCAAAGCCAACTGTTGGCGCTTTCATATGTCCAAATATTATTAATTCATTTAATACGCACACTAGTAAAAAAATTACCAAATTTTTGTTCCTCTATTTATTGGGCACACTTTATTTAACATGGATTTAATTCAATACGCAATAAATAATGTAATTACATGCTTTTTACATCCAATCTCACGATCAAGCGCAACGCCGGAAAGCGAGTCCTTCAATGGTCCTTGAAAGCGGGGCGCTTTTGAAAAATATTTAAATCATTCAAAAAGTAATAGATGGCGCTGCTTTTTAATATCGCTCAGATATTGAATTGTAGATTGAACGGGTAAATTCGAGTCCGCGAATGAATATTCATCCGTTCATTCGTCGCACGGCATAAAAGCGAACAAACGAAGGAATAACAAGGAGCAAGGCGGGTGCAAGAGAGAGAGAGAGCGATGAAAACCGGAGAGCAGGCAATTTGGAATTAGATTTTGATATTTCAGGTCCTCGCTCTCCTCCGCATCCCCCGCTTTTTCCCCCTTTTTCCGATCCTGTACCTCCTGATGATGGCCACCCCATTTTAAAATATTAAAGATCCATTTGGACGAATTTTTCACTCCTTTTTTGCGTCTCTTTGCCATTAGGAATTCACTTATTAAAACGGCGCCCGAAAAATGAATAAAAGATGCAGGTTCGGTACCACGTACGATAAACCAGAAGCCAAAATCAAAATCGAAACGGTGTAATCTAGATCAATCTGAATAGAGGTAGGTATGCTACCTGATATATGTACGAAGAAACAACTGGAATTTTGCCGAATGCATGGGTGGGTCTGCTGGAGATATTTAGCCTATCAAATGTCATATTGGCACGAAAACTACGCCAGAGTTTGACTCCTTACTCGAAAAGAAAAGGTTTTTAAATGCAGAAACCAATCATCTGGACTGGGAATTGAACCCAGGTTGTCGGAATTCCCCATGCATGTGAACTGATTACTCTAGGCAACAGGATTTCTGCAATAAGTTATATGATCAAGAAGTACATGGTAAGTATCCAATGGCCATTACTGCGAGCCTCAATATTAGCACCTGTAGTCACTGTGACCTAAGAAATCCATGATAATAATGTAGTTATAGGTGCTAATAAATCCCAAAACCAGTCTAGAATCTTCGTCTCCATGAACTTTAGCGATTAAAAGTGTCTTGCCGAGAAAATGCTGTGATTTGCCACTGGTAGCGAGACATTTGTGCACCACCTCCAAATTCTCTCGACGTTGATCTTTAGCTTTTTCTACATTCTACAATTGATATTTTAGAGTTACATGTTGCGATAGTAATTCTATCAATGTTATAAGATCGTGTTTTGCTTGGGGGATAGCATTATCATTACCATTCTCGTCGAAGTTGATATGAATGCCTTGTCCTGACTTTGTGCTTGTGGGTTTTACCAATGTATGAGGCCTTTCCCTTCCATCTTTTAGTTTCAGTTTAAAATTAAAAATCTGGACTTACTTTTAAATATCTTTCTCCAAGATATGGGAACATGGTAACGACGACCATGATGAGCGCTTCCATCAGGGCTTGAAACAAGGGTGTTAAGTAAAATAAGGTCCTTCTATGCTAGAAGATTTCCCTGGGCAACAAGAAAGAAAGCTGTTGGCAGTAATTATAAAAGTCAAAGAAGCTCTTGGTTCTTTTAGTGTTATTATTTTTGTAGGGCAATTAGACTCCCTAAGTGCAGAACTAATCTTGCTTTTCAAATCCACATGAAATTTAAGCCAACCAGAGCAGAAAACTTATATTTATAAATGCTCTTTCAGAAGTAGTACATATAAGCGGCTTTAGAAAAGTTGATAATTTGTTGGCCAGTATTGTTGTAAGTTTAGAAGCAACTTATTTAAACTTTATGAGTCGCAAATCCGAAGCATTTGGACTACGTACTACGAATAATTGTGTCAATAGCACTAAATCTGTGAGAAGTATGAAAAAATTTTTAGATGAATTATTAATTGTTTTAAACCCCCTAACTTTCCCAAATGTAAAAATGTTTATATGCACGATATGTAGTAAATACAGGCAGTATACTAGTTGATATTTTATTTGGAATTGTGGAAATATTGACTTTTTCTAAATTATCAGGTTGGACGGGATATAGCATCATACAGATGTTTGATGGAATTAATTTAAGAAAATTTTACAATTTTTCAAGTTACCTGTTGTTCCACGCCTTTGGATTATCCGAATGTTCAAATTTGTCTCTCGTCGAATTTAATTGCGAACTAATTAGTAAAGTTTGTTAAAAAGGTGGTACCGGATGGCAGCAGCGTAGCGGTAGCGGCGTGAGTAGGGGTAATTTTGAACTCGTAGTCGATCTCCACAGTACCACGAGAGAGTTCAAAACGACACAATATGCAATAGCGGATTGCTAAGTCGCGATAGGTTTGAATGTAGAAAATATTGTAAAAGTAAACGTCATGTATTGAATTTAAGAAACAGTATTCCATACTGGCAATTTTTATATGATTTTATTTTTATGTTAAGTGTGTGCAACATCCCACAACATCTAGTATCTAATGAACACTTTCGTATTTTTTGGGCTAAGTGCGTTCCCTCGTGGAAGCTGCCAACATCTATGTAATTACGATACAATTTGCCACGTGTGCAAGGTACAGTAAAGGAATGTATAAAAAACGAGTTGAGAAATAAGAAAATCTGCCTATGAGTGGATGAAACAATTGAAGCTCAGAAACACAGCGTCATTCATGTTGTAGCGCGTCCTTTAAAACGTGACGGTCCACCAGTATCATTGTTGTTATCCAGTAAAGGGATTCAGTAAACTAATGCAGAAACCATTGTCAAGATAATAAAAGATTCGTTGAGAGAATTTTGTACCGCAGGAACCCAAGACACAACGTTCGTTACTGACGGAGCCGCAACAATGCTCAGAGTTGATAGGATGTTGAAAATATGCTTTCCGACTCTTCTTCACATAACATGCCTCATACACGCATGTCATCTCGTAGCAGAAACCATTTGAAAGAAGTATCCGATGGTGGATAAGTTAATAGCATCTACCAAAAAAGTGTTCATCAAATCTCCCAAGCACATCCGTGTATTCAAACAATTGTGTCCGAAATTATCACCACCACCTCAGCCTGTAATAACGCGATGGGGAACATGGCTGCAGGCAGCATCTTACTATCAGAAATATTTTTCACAAGTGAAAAATGTCATCTTGAAACTTGATTCAAATGATTCCACAGCAGTTCAAGATAGTCAGCAACTTTTTTCCAATTAGGACGTTCAACAACAAATAGATGAAATTTCCATGAACTATTCTGAAGTTGCACAAGCTATTGAGCAATTAGAAAACAGTCACTTATCTGCACGAGACGCATTAAATTGCATAAACAATTTACAAGCCGCTCTAGAAGACTTGACGAGCACTATAGGAGTCGATGTTGCTCACAAATTTGGTGCAATTTTAACGAAAAATCCCGATTTACAAAAGGTTCGGTCTATAACTGAAAATCAAGAGTGCCCGAATAAGGAAAAGGAATGTCTGACATTTGCAAATCTTACTTTACTGGATGTCGAACGATCATTTTCGAAGTATACGACAACATATTCACAACACCGTCGACGGCTGAAGAAATCGACAATGGAAGCGTTGCTGATGTTGCAATTCTACGTAGCTTACGAGGGCGGTTGTCAATTGCTACAGTGAAAATCAAGACGACAGGAAAAAGTAAGAATATTACTTTTCACTAATACTGTATATTATGTACCTACTTTTATGCGGTGCGCCACTGCCGGTACCACCTTTTTAACAAACTATAATTAGACAAAAATATTAAATTTGTGGAACCAATGAGCGTAGAGAACAGAACTAGGGTAGATTAGATTAGATTAGATTCATTCCTGAGGTAGTTCTTGATCTATCCCACTGCGACCTTTTCAGATCTATTGTGGTTCCGCTATCATTAGATCAATTACGCTAGCTTTGCCTTTTTCACCAAACCTAGCAGCCTTGTGAGTGATCGCTCTGTGTAGCTTTCGGCTTTGGATATTCCAATCTCACTTCTAAGAGCTGTATTCCGTCTAATGCTGTACACTCGCACAGAACATGGACGGCAGTCTCTTCTTACAAGGGTAGGTAAGGATAACTTTGCCGCTTGCGCTAGGAACGTTCCCTCCGCTCCTCAGTGCCGCCCGCAACTCAGTCGCCTAGCATATGTAGTCGAGGTATCAGCTCGGCACAAATTTTAGGAAATACGTAATACATCTTATTTGATTTTTGTCCTATCGATGGACTTTAGTCGTTGATTATTTCAAAATAAATACTATTATCCTATATCAAGCAAAGAAAACGTCCTTAATTTAAAAGGAAAGTGATGATCAAATACTAAGTAGAACCTCTCATTATAAAATAGATTACATTTTTTCATTTCCAAATATCCAATATATTAAATGTTCAAATGATAATAAGCCCATAACAAATACCTACATGTTTTCTAATTTTAATTAATGGAATTTGATGGTAAAATGAATATGTGTATGTATAAAAATCCCGTTTAACGTATTACTATAATAAATGTTCAAATAAGCAGTCATTTGCAGTACTACCTCTACCATAGTACCATTTAAGGACTTTAGTTTATAAGAACACAATTAAAAAGAAAACTATTTTGCAGTATAATTTCAAGACACAAACAAAGCAAATCAAAAATAATAATGCTAGACTTCCCACGTTATACTTTCATAGCGGGCAAACGTTGCAACACTGTCCATATATTTTAACGGTTCACATCAAAGTGTACGGTACAGCTATTTACTTAAAAGCCGGAGATTGTGATAAGAAACTAAAACAACATATTTCAAAATGAAAACTATAGCAAATTATCACCAAAATATTATGTTTCCTTTTTGCTGTATTGGTTTGTCTATTTCCATTAAATATTAAACAATTATTTCCATGAAAATGGCGACCACAATCAACAAGGAAAATTCGATTCCGCGAACCAAAACCTATTTCCTTCTCCGAAAACTTCCAATCAAGATGAGAGCTTTTCCCGTATTTCCATCTATGTCTCTCTCTATTCCGATCTCCCTCGCGCTAATATTTGCTTTATCAATTAATAATTGTTTGTTGTTTGGCGAATTTGAATGTCGATTCATATTGAATAATTTATTCGATTAGCATTTCTATTGTATTTCAATTTTCTCTCGCCTCCACCGTTGTTATCCCTCATCCCGAACGTTGCGCAGCTTCTTAGTCGAAATGAATTTTCCGAGAAATGCAAATGTTGAACGAATTGAAAGCAGGAAGACCGCTAATGTTTGTATTATCGGGAGAAATTGTTTTTGTTTACGTTTCATAATTAACAATGCAAAGTCTCTTTTTAAGATTTACGAATCGGTTTTCATCAAGCAATGGTGGTAAAGTTTCATCCATTAAATACAACCAAACAAAATATTTTCGTGCGAAAGTTGCGAGTGTGATAACAATCCATAATATAGTGCTAAAATATATAAAGATATATAGCGTGTTCTTGATTAGTGGTACCCTTTTTTGCCAAAATCCGACACAGCTTTTCTTTAAGTTGAATCTCTAATCACTTACAAGTCTATTAGTAATTTTCTAAAGAAATCTTTTACGAAAACAAGCAGCACTGGTAAATGTTGCGTTTTAAATACCCATATATCCGATTTACAGATTAGAAAGGACCAGATACGACTTTTTAACAGTTACCGCTAATGCGTTATATCCAAAATACGACGTTAGTCAGAAAAGTTTCAAGCCTCAACATGAAGGTGGCATTATTCGTCAAAAATATTTTGAAAATATAATTGCGCATACGTTGAAAGATACTTTTGAAAATGTCAACCATATTGGACGCTCGGTTGTTGTTTAACAGTGATTTGTGTCAGTCGACGTTAGCGTTTCTGTAAAAATGGAAAAAATCGAATACAGAGCTATTATCACATTTGAAAGACAATACGCCTACGCAAACTAAAGTGGAGACAAACATTGTTTACTCGTTACATAATCTGCCCGGTATCCTTGTGGAACGCCTTTTAGCGTGAAGAAACTGCCATAGATGAGAAAGTGAAGTTTTTGTGGAATCTTCAATATTACCAAGATAGTGAATGTAACTATTCTTAGTTCGCGCTTTGACCAACTTTCTGATTCGCTTAAATTCATTATAATACATTATATTTTTAGTTTTAATCCGTTTGCTGTGGTAAAAATTTTTGTATTTTAGATTAGGAACAATATAAGCCAGGGTGGATAAGAAGTATTTGTACGTACTTTAGAAGAAACGTAAAGATCCAAGGTAGCTTACAAAGAGTTATAAAAAGCATCTAGGTCTTTATTAACATCGCACCAATCGCAATTCAAAAAATGATTGTATAGTAACAAGTAGTTAGCTTTGTTGAAGTTTTATCGGAAATTGTTCGCAGAAGGGAATTGTTGCGATGAAGAGGAACGTAGAAACCAAAATTCAACTTCCAAACTAGGATGATAAGGATGTTCAGATACAATCGGATTTTCCATCAAGATCATGGTTAAAATTAGATATGACTAAATCTAGTAATTTGACATCACAGCTTTTTATATAATCTAAAAAGTTTTGAAAGACTGAAGTTTTATTACATTTCTGATGAGTAGAGTAATACAAATTTGGGACGTTGAAACCTCCAATAAAGATAAAAATTTCAATAATCAAGATAACTTCAAGAACGCATGTAAATATTTCCAAATCCTCTGACGAGATGTAGGACAAGAATAAAAGAAATACTTTCAGAAAAACATCTGCAAAGTAATAAGCCAATGAGGGGCACCGAAGTAGCAACGTGGTTGGTATCAATAGTAGAGAAGGTTATATGTTCTTTAAATATGTTGTGCTATTTAATTACACTAGTCTTTTTTTGATTTATTTTTTTTTTAATTTACAGTAGCACATGTAGTTATTAGAATATTTCTTTTACATATATATATGATTATAATTTCAAAGAAAAATGACAAGATTAATGCAATTTACTTCTATTTTTATTAAAGGTGTGTTGCCTCCCCCCCTTACTCTTCGTGGCTAACACTGCCTCACTCTTAGGCTATAGTGTCCCAAGCAACGTGCCGGTGCGCTTCCAGTATTTGTGGAGAATTCGCCAAGTTCCTCAATTTTCTTCCAATAATGTCCCACACGTGTTCGATTGGCGAGAGGTCGGGAGATATTGACATGGGTCTCTTCGAATCGGTTTAGAGAGGTTGGGGGGGGGGGGGTCTCGAAGCTGCTAAAAATATAGAAGAATATGGGGGTTCCACCACCTCATCAACGTGCCTCGGATGAACACCAACTGAGGCCTACTCCCATATGCTATAGCAACTCATAACACAATTTCCTCGGTGCACACGCCTTTCAATAGAAAATTTAATATCGCCACGTTCCCATGTCTTCGTTTTCGTTTGACCCTTATGCTGCCATCATGCATTCCCATAAAAAAATCGAGATTGGTCACGGAACACCACCCTATGCCGCTCCATGCTCCAGTGCATTCGCAACCTAGACCGCTCTTAACGTTGTTGTCGGTGTTGAGCGGTAGGTGGTAACACAAGGTCGATAGGATTGCACGCAGGGATCCAAATCAAGGGATTCGGTGATAAACGGTACGAAGGATCCTACGCCTCATTAGTTCTTCTTCGGTCCCCGGTTCCTCTTCGGCGGCTTTCCTGGCCCTCTCCAGTCCATGACTGATAACGCATGATCGTGGATTGGTTCCGGTTAAAGCTATTTGCAATTTCCCTGAACGAAAACCACCTTCGCGCAAGCCAACAATTCGGCCTTTGTCGAGTTCGCTCAACTGACGGTAATTTCCACGTTGCCGCACTCTAGGCATAACCAAACCCTCAAAACACGTTAAACAAAAATATGACAAGAGAAAACAGTGAAAATTGAATCAAAACTCGCAAGAAATATACCTGACATTAATGTCAGAAAAGATTGCATGAAGTGTCAGATATGCCATGACCACTTGAACCATCGCAACAAAATTATAATCAATTATTACCTTTGAATAGTTATACGTTTCTCCCAAGTTTGGCAAAAAAAATCACCCTTCTTGGTGTTGCAATTTGCATGTCGTGCAACATATAATCATTTCCCTTCCTACCCGAAGGGTTTAAGGGTTTGATATTTCTAATTCATTAAAAACTTTTTAGAGTATTTTCTGTTTAATGCGAGCTTCATGGCATCTGTCCAATTGGTGTTCTTCTTTTTCAAAATCTTCCAATTGTATTGTTTCAGGTTTCCTATTGCCTTCCTTTCCTGTTTTTTGGCGGCGTCTTACTTTCCCAAATTCTTCTTACGAGCGATGTGTTGCACATTCTTCGTATATTTCTTTTATAATAGAAACAAAGCTCCTCTCTATCGAAACGAACTCTAGATAGCTCATACATTCCCAAGCTATAGAAACTACTTTAGCGTTAGACCATGCCGTCGAATATTTTGGTGACAAAACGAGAATTCCACAACGAATTAAGTAATTGAAACTAATCGCCATCATAACTTTCAGCTGGACGGCGCGTAATTAATATGCGCGCATTCGGTCTGTTCCGATATTAAGAATGTGTTGAAATTAGATTGGTAAACATCTGCGATGATGCATTTGTGGGTGGTCGGACGCTGCCAACTCAGATAAATGCGTTATATTCTAAACGTCGTTTTAACCTTTTGTTTTTTGCTAAAATTGCTCGTGTCGATCCTCGGGCATAAGTCCGATGACCAATTAGTAACCTTGTTTACTTGTATTGGAACGCCATCACGGGGCGATATTTCCGTTTGTTGCCGATGAAATGTATGAATGTTTATATTTGCTACCTGCTAAAATAACATTGGCAGATGGTCTTTACGTATGTACTGCGCATTGTTTAATATTCTTGTTTGTCTCGCTTAAATATCGACTACATGATAATAGATCAAAGTGTTTACATATTATTGTAAGCGTAAATATTTTTTTCTGCACAATTTTTAAATCATGATTTGGCTTCATTGTTAGAAAATGTACCAATAAAATTAGGAGATAAAAGACAACTACATCAAGATGAAGCATGTTTACATAATACAAACTGTTTCCATTATTTAGATCAACACGTAAGCTAACTTATCGTGCAGATTTCGTCTGACCTAACCAATCCACCATTTCTTGCAGTTTACCAGATTCCAATGGTGAGCACCCTAAAAACTGATTACAAAACTTCCAAAAATGTTTAAATTAGCAACTTCTTTCAGCTCAAGGGGTAAATTACACAGGCCTGCGTTTTTACACCTTATTGAATGTGAATTGTTGTCTTTAACTGAACTTCGGTAACTTGGTGTCTCTAATTTCAAATCTGTATCTAGCTTTGTTGTGTCACGTAAGGTTTTGTGTTAACAGGAAACCTACATAAGCACTGCAATGCATATAGGAAGGTATGCTTTTATAACAATGTATTTATAAAAACTCACAATATTAATAAAAAGAGTACAAAGACATAGCAAAAGGAACACGAACTACTCTTTACTCTTCTTAGAAAACCCTTCTCTTTTGCTTAAAAAGCTTCGTTTATGGTTTTTTTTGTACTCGGCCATGGAAACGTCCCTCTTCAACATCCAGCAATAGTCCGCCATCAAGTTGGTATCCCATCGTCCCTGATAATTTTTTCCCATTTCTTTAATACCCTGGTGAAATCCCTCTGCTCTTCACCGAGGTTACTAGCACGAAAATAGTTCAAGTGTGCACACAAAAAGTAAGTTTTGGTGACGATGAAACCCAATGCTTTAAATTTGTCCAGCATGTTTTCCACAATATTCACATAACAAACTCATCAGTTTTCATTTGAGGACCAACGAAAATATCTACTTTAATCTTTACTTCTGGTACACCAAGAAATTTTTCACGTAAGAATTGGAAACATCGACCTGTTTTGTCCAACGCTTTAACAAATTGCTTCATAAGACCAAGTTTAGGGAGTAGAGGTAATACTACTTTTGCAGTATCAACTAGATTTTAACGCAGCACATTTTTGTCATTAGGTGCTGCTCTCTTCTTGGCCAATTTCTCTTTACCCATTGTTGGTCTCCAGCTCTACTATCCCACTCACATAAAAAAACATGGATATTTCGTGAATCCAGATTGCTGACTCTAAAAGTAGATCTAAAATTTTTATGTCGCCGCATAGTAATCGTAATTTTTGTAGTCTATTCTCATATGAAGCTCTTAAAGATGTTCGTAGTTCCATCTCAATTGGATTGAATGGCCAATAGGAATAGAAGCATAAAAGCTGCTGTAATGTAAAGGAACAGCCTTAGGGCTTGTTTTGACCAGTCTATGAAAAGCTTCCAGTCAACAAGTCTATATTCGGAAGCACCAAGCGAAATAGCTAGGTCAGTAACATTTTTGCAATACACAACTGACCCATGTCGTTCAAAATATTCGACAAAGTCACTCTCGCGGTTACAATACCAATAAAACGTGGTTTCTGGAGCAAGCAGGTGTTTTTGTTTTAATCTAGATCCTAGAATTTCGAAGTTCTGAATCTCTCGCTAGATCATTGAGCTCTTCTTGCAAAAACAGCTGAGATAAATTTTTATTTGAGATGAAGGTTGAAACATATCACTGTCTGCACTAGCTAGGATTTCATCTTCCTGTTATCACTTTCTAACACTCTTGGTGCCAGAGATATAGGAATATCAACACCATGGGCTAGTGGTCTTATTGCCGACATTTAGATACAGAACTTGTTTTAAAGTTCATAATACAAGAACTTTAAAACACCTTTAATGTCGCAAAGGCAGCCGTCTGTATGGTTCTTGGGTTCTCTCTACCATCGGTATTCCAAAGGATAGAGCTCTCCTTGTTCCTTGAATCCAGTGCCTTTGATCTCCTTCGCAAATCTTATAAACATCATGCAGTGCTCAGGATTTGTCTTGATCTTCAAATTTTATTTTGAAATACGCAAAATACGCGTTTTTAACTAAGTCAGCAATAGTTCTCTTATACTTCTTCACAATAAAATTACCGCAAATGTAACAAAAATCATCTTATTTTTGCAACTTCTGGGGTGCGTTCAGATTTATGGAATATACGGCCGACAAGGTAACAACAGGTTGTTCGTCCAACGCACCGCAAAAACGAACATGCAGTTAAACTGTTTTGTTGTAGGTGGGGAAGTTTAGGTTGGTTAGGTTACAAAAATCAGAATAATAAATTTATTAACACGGCATTATTGGTGTAGTTAGCAAAATGTTTAAAATGTCTTCATCGAACAGTAGTACGAAGATAATGAATTTGAAGCAAATGAAGAAAACAGACCCCCAAGGAGAATACCAACGAGGATTGAACATTTTTTGATAATTATATGCACATTATATGTATGATATAAATATAATATATCGTGATATTCGACAGCCAAACTGAATAGATTATAAACATGTCAACAAAAATTTTAATAAAAGCAGGTCTGCACATGCGGGACATATTTCGCCGCAGTTCAAACTTGGACGAAAAGTTGTTTGTCGGCCGATAAATCTGAACGCACGAGACATTACGTCAGTACAAATTGTTTTTCAAATGTGAACGACTAGAACGCGTCTGGGGTATACCCGGCGCCCTGCGGACATTTTTGCAACAAATTTCTCTCATCAAACACTACAATAATATTATAGCGTTAGCAGTGCTACTCAAATAAAGGTAGATTTTAGTAAACACCAGCTAATTATTATTAAATTGAGGCTCTGTGTGAGGGATACATCATGAAGTTAGAGGAAAAGAAAAGTCTACTTTCTCACAACAACTCAAAATTTAATAAGAAAAGAGCGACCGGTTTCGGGACTAACGTCCCATCTTCAGGCTCGAGTTAAAAGTAGTAGTAAGGAAATTGTCAAATTAATAAATAAAAATGAAAACTACACATTCTATATATCAATAATTGTTGGACTACTTGTGTGGTGGATAATTAGAGTAAATGAAGTTATTAAAAAACTTGTAAATTGGGACGTACACAACGGTCAAAGTCGCTACTACTTTTAACTCGAGCCTGAAATGAGACGTTAGTCCCGAAACCGGTCGCTCTTTTCTTACTAAATTTTGAGTTATTGTGAGAAAGTGGACTTTTCTTTTGCTCCAACTCCATAAATTATTATTAGCTTGATATAATAAATATTATGACCACTGTATAGAAAAAAAAACTGTGCAATAGAGAGAAATGACGATTGGTTTGGTTATTAGAACGTCATAACGTAACTTAGAAAATCACAAATTGTGTAATCGGAAATTTTTCGCAGGCCTGTGTTATTAAATGTAACTCCTTATGAAACACTATTCTAGCATCCTTTTCTATTAAATGTTAGCCCAGAGTCATTTAGGTTTCTAGCATAATCATAATCTTGTACGTATGCTAGTACATATGTGAAAACCTTCAAAATTATTTAGCTCCAAATGTACCAATAAAAAAATTACGGTAGTCAAATAGAGTGAAAATAATTGTGACCATAATAAGAAAAAATGCATACGTGAGATAGTAAATTGAAAAAGCTTTATTTTAAAATAATTGTGGCAGCTTGGTTGTCATAACTAACGCTGGCCACGAGCGGTACCGCGCATCGGCGTAGAATCAGTTCGGACCGAGAGGAACGGTAGTATTACTTCGTCTGCGGAGCAGTACGGACATTTTCGCTGCCTACAACAGTGTACTGCCGAAGTAATTTCAAAGTTAGTGTTAAATACATTGGACAAGTTTGAACTTTCAACAAACCAACTCTTGATGTTAGTGAGTGATGGTGCTGCAAACATCCTTTCTGTAGGCCGGTTGTTACACATTACGTGTAAAATTCATGCTCTCAATCTTGTGGCGGATAGTATCAGAAAATGTTATCCTGAGGTAGACGCTTTAATAGCGCATACCAAAGCAGTATTTGTCAAATCTCCGAAACGTATTCGCGAATTTCACAGACTGTCCCCCCGTATACCAGAGCCACCAGAACCTATTCTAACTCGTTGGGGAACATGGTTGCAGGCCGCGTTTTATTATCATAAATATTATGACAATATTAAGAACGTGGTTTTACATTTCGATACAAAGGAAGCTGCCGCTATCCAGAAAAGCCAGTCGAAATTTCAAGATAGTCAGGTTAAAATGGATTTAAAAATCATTCACGACAATTATTTCGGGCTAGCAGATGTAATAGAAAAATTACAAAACCCTGCGATGCCGTTAGAAGAATCTCTACAAATAGTGCAACATGTTCACGCACAGCTATGCGCGATTGAAGACGCAAAAAATGTTTCTGTTCTAGAAAAATTTGAAAGTGTTTTTGAGAAAAATTCTGATTTTGGCACATTAAGACACATTTGTGAAGGTGCGTCAACAGAATCGTTAAGTTATTTGAAAGATTATTTTATTTACGCAAATATTACGTCACTAGATGTAGAACGTTCGTTCTCTGCATATAAACGCATTTTTTCCTCATGCTGTACTAGTTTTGCCGAAACAACAGTTGAAACATATCTAAAGTTGCAGATATTTAACAGACATTATTCACTTTTTGATTTCACGGAGGACTCTTAAAATGGTAAGTGTTTGAGCACGTGTTATTTAATTTTTATTTAAAAGAAGAGCGAAATTATTTGCGGCAGCAAACATCTCTGTTAGCAGAATAACTCTAGTGGAACGCGAGGCCTGGTCGACTCTACGCTACTGCGCGGTACCGCTCGTGGCCAGCTTTAGTCATAACTACGCTGTTACCTTATTACTATATTTTAAATGAAACCGTATGCATTTCTTTACGCCACTAAAATCTGTGTTGCTTAAGGATTACGACGACGATGCACTCATTGCAAAAAATGACCAGAGAGAGAATTAATAATTAGTTGTTTTTATAAAAAGATGTAAGATAGCGATATTGACCGAGTTTTAGATGCCTTTTTTAATTAATCACTAATACATGCTATCATTCGTTTTCTACCTTGTTGCTAAGTGATATCGTTTGTGAATTACAGTTTGTCAGTTTGAAGTCTGCCTGACAAAGCGAAAATGCAACGTTCAACCGAAAAGGAAAGGATTGAGTTACTGATCACAGTGAGGTGTGGTGATAGGATGCGAAGCCACGAAGAAGCGAACGCATCTTTTAACAGGGAGTATTCCGAGAGATGTCAAATAAGTCGTTCCACGGTAAGCAGACTTGCTGTAAAATTTAGTGAAATGGGCAGTGTTAAAGATTTGCCAAAGCCTGGTAGTCCCTCATTAAATAGAAATGAGCAGGTGAACATTCTATTAGAAGTCGAGGACAATCCTCACATCTCTACTACACAAATTGCGTTAAACAACAACGTTCACCAATCAACTGTAATCAAATTGTTTCGAAAGGAAAAATATCATCCGTGCAAAGTCGAATTGATTCATGAATTATACGATGATGATCCCGATCGGCAGTTACACTTTTGTGAGGAGCCATTAAATTATTGACCCATATTTCTTTGAAAGATATCTTACTGTTGAGTCTTCTTTAAACTTTTTTCAAGATGAATTACTGCCGGACTTAGCTGTTATATTTCCAAATCAAAGTAATAATGTTTCGAAAGATAACCCATAGTTTCGGCAAAACGACGAACCTCCACATTTCGGTGCAGCAGTTCGTCGCTGATTTGATGTTACTTTTCATAACAGATGGATAGGCCGTAGGGAAGCTGTTGAATCATATCCTGTATCCCCCGATTTGACGCCATTGGACTTCTTCTTGTGGAGCTACTTAAAAAGTAACGTGTACATGAACCGACCTAATACAATAGACGATTTGAAAACAAGAATACGAGCCTAAATATGATTAATTCCTCCCGATGCTATAAACGCACCGTTGAAAGTATTTATTCGCATCTCGGACACTGTCAACTTGTGTATGGACAACAATTTCAACACTTACCATAAACATTTTTGTTTAACGTTAATAAGGTAGTGTTTTTTTATATTTTTCAAATGTTTTATCAAAAGCATTCGCAAAGTTTATAACAATAAATAATTATTAATTTTTCTTTAATAACTGTTCATTTTTTAATTAATTAATTTTAGTGAAGTAAACAATTGCGTACAGTTCCATTTAAAAAAATAGTGACATAAGGTTACCGCCTCGTCATGACAACCGAAATGACTGCCACAATTATTTGAAAATAAAGCTTTTTCAATTTACTATCTCATGTATTTTTACATTCTTCTTTATTATAATTACAAACCCTTATTTTGAATGTTACTTTATCATAACCCTGAATAATGAATGTGTCTCAATTTTTACTCATCAGTAGAGCTCGGTAACAGGGAGCCGTGCCATAGCCGTACCTGCCTAGTATACAAAAACAATAGTAAGAAAATAGAAAAAAAATAACAGAACTAATACATAATTATAATATGTGAAAAGTAGTGAAACACTTTTAAGTAGCCTTGGCTACGGAACACTAAAACTAGAAGCACCATTATCAGTATTAACATCATATGGATAAGAGTGGCAAAAAGTTGACACCATTAGATGTGTTTCCACGGTTGTCTCGGTGAGCGATGTTCGCCTTGGTGAGAAAATGAATTTATATTTTGAAAAAGAGCGTTCAACATCTACCAATGCTATACATGCATGATTAAAATATACTTTGTACTTAGTCGGTGGATTATTCGATACACCATTACAAATTTGTTTTAGTGTGCTAAAATTGCAATCTTTCTGTAGCGCACTCTCGAACTTTTCTAAAACGCGATTATATTTTACGTCATTTATAGTTAGTAGCTGTGTATGCACTCCGTCCATAATTTGCAGAGATTCCAATAATGATAACGATCTATTTTGTAATTGGTCTATTGCATCAGGTAATCTTTATAGAAGCTACGAATATTTTTTAAATCTGGTTCAACGGAAATATCTTGAAATTTCGACTGGCTCTCCTTAATAGCTGCAGCTTCGGCGGGATTGAATTGTGCAACAACAGCTTTTACTATTTTGAAATGTTCAGCATAATAAAAAGCTGCCTGCAACCATGTTCCCCAACGTATAAGAATTGGCTCCGGTGGTTGACGAATACCAGGACACTCTGTATGAAATGATCGTAGGCGTTTGAGAGATTTCAAAAATACTTTTTTTGTGCGTGCTATTAATGCATTTACTTCGAGATAGTTTCTGCCACAAGATGTAAAGCATGCACTTTACACGTAACATGTAAACACTTGTAACCATGTTCAAGAAGAGAACGGTCTACCGAACGCATTATCGCTGCACCGTCGCTCATAAACATAAACATTTTATATTTTGAAATTTGAAGTTTTTCCGACGTACTAAGTACAACCTTCGTAATTGCTGCAGCAGTACACTCTTGTAGTCTTCGGCTAGCTAGTAACAGTGGTAATGTAGGTTTACTAGGGTCTAGTATGCGTACCATAATATTTACAATTGATTTTTTTTACAGTCTGTTATCTCGTCAACACATAACCAAAGAAACTCTTTTTTCAATATGGGCTTCATTTTCTTTTCCACGTCATCGCGTACAAATGCAACATGCTTACGTGTCGTTTTCTCCGTTGGCAACCGCATCTCGGGATTGTATTTGTCCCAAAAGTCCTTAAACGGTTGTTTATCGAGTAAGCCTAGTGGCAAATTACAGTTTATCAGCACAAGAATTACACAAAAAAAATGCACTTGTCGGTGGCATGCCCAATTTTCGTGTTCTATGCTGTGCGGAATTTACGCGTCTTGTACAGTTCCACTTCTAGTTTGACATCAAATGTAGTTTGGACACTATACAAACTATTTTACTCCCTTTGTAAACCAAATCGGGAAAGTCAGAAATAAACTTATTTACTATGTCTTGAAAGGGTCGTTTTTTAGCCTTCGACATGTTCACTAAAAACTACAATTAATAACTACGTCTGTATCAATAAAATCAAAACGCACTACACTAAATAATAACTACAATTAATAACTACGTCTATATCAATAAAATCAACACGCCCTATCCGCTATCCAATGCTAAACTGAACTGAGTGATGATGATTTGTCGTGTCGTATCACAGTCGACCAGCCCTCCTCGCTCACCTAAACACTGTCACACCGCCGCTGCGATTGCTCTCCAGTTACCGAGCTCTACTCATCAGTAAAGATATTTCGTTTCCACAGACGCATCTCTCATTTTAAAAATAAATTACCTGTTTTATAATTTATTCCGTTTTGCACCCCACAAGCTATATTATAAAAAAAGGGAACAAACAAACAGACAAAAACAAAATCCAATACATATTAATATCAATTCTCTAGGTTCCATCAGCGAGACACGCCCCTGCCATTCTGATTTTTTCCTCTGATATTTTAGACAGCTTTCATCCATATTTTCACGTATTTATTTCTTCCTTTTTTCCCGCGAGCCGCAATCATATCAATATACACGTTCTACTACCTCTTTCAATCGTATAAGCCCATTTTACATCCTCGTCGTTCACGTCTGGCCGTGCAGATTCTTTTCCAGCTTTCTCTATCGGCACAGAGGTGTATTATTAAACATAGAAATGAAGCTGAAACGTTTCGGCCTTACAAGTTATTATTACCGTGTCAAGTCAATGTCAAAGAGTCGCTCGCCTGTTTAAACGATTTTTTCAACGTTGATCCCGTCTCGGTCCGGAATATAGGAGAACACGTTGATGAAGGATGATATGAAAGAAAGGAGGGTATACAGTCGATATGGCAGAAGGCTAATAAACTTAGAAATGAATGGATGAAGTTTACGTATAAGGAGTTTATCTATGCGAATTGCACGCTTGAAGTATTCAGGTATTCGTTTTTATCGATGTCGGGCGCGATTATAATCGGAAGTACCGTACAAGGCATTTCTAAGAAGTTATTTTACAATTTATTCTAAAACGCAAAGTGACTAATTATTTATTCACACTTTCTTACAGTAATTTATTAATTTAAAAGCAATTTAAGAGGTACCTTTCAATGAAAATTCTCCAAAATATTTCATTATATATGATATTTTGAGTTGAAATTTAATATTTGGCAAATAAGTTCTGCTTGGTCCGAAACTTAGTTTTAGTTTGCTTTAAATTTTTTAAAATCAAGTAGGCTTTTGCAGTTAAAGCAGAAATTTTTTTCGTTTACAGGCAAAGCAGCATTTCCTTCCACCGTATGCCAAAGTGTTACTCAGAAAAGTTGTTCAAAATGAAAAGTTATGGCGTTATTCAAATCTACTGACTGATCGGTCTACTTTGACAAAATCCATTATTTGTTAACTTCGTTTCGGGTAAAGTACCTACTTTGATAATCATCATGGAGTTAACAGCAGGAGAAAAATCTTTATTATTAATCTTACGACAAAGAGTCATACTTTATCAACAGTTCTGGTTTCCTTAGAAATTCACTATACAGTTTACTACTGATTTGCGGCACATTTAGTTCATTTATTGCTGCCTTCTTTAGTTGCGTGTCCTGATTTCGCCTGAAGTTTTCATTTCTCTCACAGTTTGTATTGCTGTGCCACTGCTCTTCAACATTTTAATAGACTTGAAGATAAACTTGTTAAACTGTTTTGCATCATCATCATCGTCATGGAAAAACAGTCAAAGCGTCTCGTTCATCTAAAGCGTTAACTATTTTCTTAAATCTGCACAGAGATAAATCTTGAGACACTAACCCTTGTATTTTTAATATAAGAACAATTTATACTAAGAATTACAATAGGTTTATTTAATCTCACAAAGTATATAGTTGCCCTAACAAAAATTATGGTTGAGTTTATGATAAAGCAACACTTTATCCGCTGCCACATGTTTTACAGTAAAATATGTGACAGCAACACTTTATCTTAAATTCTAAAATCTGCTATAATTTTTATTAGGGCAACCACATATTTTGTTAGATGAAGCAAACGTGTTGTAATTCTTAGTATAGATTGTGCTTGTTTAAAAAATACAAGTATTGCTGTATTTATTTATTAACCTATAGATCCATACACGAAACCCTAACCATCATGAATCTATATACTTAATATCAATGTACATTGCTTACTTCAGAGATTATACTGTATTGTAAATGTATCTAGGTTTTGTTAATTATGGTAATATATAACAGATCTTGCCGTTTAAAAAAAAAAACCCTCTTTAATGAGTCAAATACTTCAGTGCTGTTGTAGTAAACATTATGAAGTTGTGATATTTTATTTGAAGACAGAATATTCAGCGTAGTTTGGAGGGCTTTATCTCGTGCTAGTAAGGGGCAAGCAGCCAAAAGAGGAATAATAACTTATTATTAACGCTGGCCACGAGCGGTACCGCGCATCGGCGTAGAATCAGTTCGGACCGAGAAGAACGGTAGTATTACTTCGTCCGCGGAGCAATACGGACATTTTCGCTGCCGGTCATTTGCGCAATTGTTTATCTGTCCTAGAAAAATTATGATTTCGTCAGCAAAACGACCGCGGTCGGACAAACTTCGAAAATTTATTGCAGAAATTCCAGACTTAATATATGAAGGTGCTAAAATTAAATGTGTAATCTGTAAAATCCCGTTAATGTGTTGGTCCAGACAACATTGTCTACGACACGTAAATAGTGAAAAGCATGTCTCAAAAAGAAATTGCGCACGAGACAATCAAAAATTTATATTTAATTTATGCGTTACGTTTATCGCATGTAATATACCGTTTAATTTACTAGACAAGGAACCATTTATCTGCTTTTGGAATAACTATTCGGAGTGCAAATTACCAAGTCGAACATCGTTAAGAAGAATTGTGCCATCTGCGCGCGAACATATTGAACAAAAAATAAAATCGGAGTTGGAAGATCAAAAATTGTGGTTATGTGTCGACGAAACAACAGATCAGAAGAAACATTCTGTTCTTAATGTAATGGCACGCAAATTGGAACCTCATCGATCGGCACCTTCAATTCTATTAGTCTCCAAACGAATACAACAGTGTACTGCCGAAGTAATTTCAAAGTTAGTGTTAAATACATTGGACAAGTTTGAACTTTTAACAAACCAACTCTTGATGTTAGTGAGTGATGGTGCTGCAAACATGCTTTCTGTGGGCCGGTCTCTTAAAAAGCATTCTGCTAATTTGTTACACATTACGTGTAAAATTCATGCTCTCAATCTTGTGGCGGATAGTATCAGAAAATGTTATCCTGAGGTAGACGCTTTAATAGCGCATACCAAAGCAGTATTTGTCAAATCACCGAAACGTATTCGCGAATTTCACAGACTGTGCCCCGTATACCAGAGCCACCAGAACCTATTCTAACTCGTTGGGGAACATGGTTGCAGGCCGCGTTTTATCATCATAAATATTTTGACAATATTAAGAACGTGGTTTTACAATTCGATACAAAAGAAGTTGCCGCTATCCAGAAAAGCTAGTCGAAATTTCAAGATAGTCAGGTTAAAATGGATTTAAAAATCATTCACGACAATTGCTTCGGGCTAGCAGATGCAATGGAAAAATTACAAAATCCTGCGGTGCCGTTAGAAGAATCTCTACAAATAGTGCAACATGTTCACGCACTGCTACGCGCGATTGAAGACGCAAAAAATGTTTCTGTTCTAGAAAAATTTGAAAGTGTTTTTGAGAAAAATTCTGATTTTGGCACATTAAGACACATTTGTGAAGGTGCGTCAACAGAATCGTTAAGTTATTTGAAAGATTATTTTATTTACGCAAATATTACGTCACTAGATGTAGAACGTTCGTTCTCTGCATATAAACGCATTTTTTCCTCATGCCGTACTAGTTTTGCCGAAACAACAGTTGAAACATATCTAATGTTGCAGATATTTAACAGACATTATTCACTTTGTGATTTCACGGAGGACTCTTAAAATGGTAAGTGTTTGAGCACGTGTTATTTAATTTTTATTTAAAAGATGAGCGAAATTATTTGCGGCAGCAAACATCTCTATTAGCAGAATAACTCTAGTGGAACGCGAGGCCTGGTCGACTCTACGCTACTGCGCGGTACCGCTCGTGGCCAGCTTTACTTATTATTATCAAAATAATTATTAAAAACTTTGTATAGACCAAACAGTGCAGCAACTTTTCGCCGATGTTTGAGTGGAGGTACGTCTGATGATTAAAGCTGGCCACGAGCGGTACCGCGCAGTAGCGTAGAGTGGACCAGGCCTCGCGTTCCACTAGAGTTATTCTGCTAATAGAGATGTTTGCTGCCGCAAATAATTTCGCTCATCTTTTAAATAAAAATTAAATAACACGTGCTCAAACACTTACCATTTTAAGAGTCCTCCGTGAAATCACAAAGTGAATAATGTCTATTAAATATCTGCAACATTAGATATATTTCAACTGTTGTTTCGGCAAAACTAGTACGGCATGAGGAAAAAATGCGTTTATATGCAGAGAACGAACGTTCTACATCTAGTGACGTAATATTTGCGTAAGTAAAATAATCTTTCAAATAACTTAACGATTCTGCTGACGCACCTTCACAAATGTGTCTTAATGTGTCAAAATCAGAATTTTTCTCAAAAACACTTTCAAATTTTTCTAGAACAGAAACATTTTTGGCGTCTTCAATCGCGCACAGCTGTGCGTGAACATGTTGCACTATTTGTAGAGATTCTTCTAACGGCACCGCAGGATTTTGTAATTTTTCTATTGCATCTGCTAGCCCGAAGTAATTGTCGTGAATGATTTTTAAATCCATTTTAACCTGACTATCTTGAAATTTCGACTAGCTTTTCTGGATAGCGGCAGCTTCCTTTGTATCGTATTGTAAAACCACGTTCTTAATATTGTCAAAATATTTATGATAATAAAACGCGGCCTGCATGTCCCCCAACGAGTTAGAATAGGTTCTGGTGGCTCTGGTATACGGGGGCACAGTCTGTGAAATTCGCGAATACGTTTCGGTGATTTGACAAATACTGCTTTGGTATGCGCTATTAAAGCGTCTACCTCAGGATAACATTTTCTGATACTATCCGCCACAAGATTGAGAGCATGAATTTTACACGTAATGTGTAACAAATTAGCAGAATGCTTTTTAAGAGACCGGCCTACAGAAAGCATGTTTGCAGCACCATCACTCACTAACATCAAGAGTTGGTTTGTTGAAAGTTCAAACTTGTCCAATGTATTTAACACTAACTTTGAAATTACTTCGGCAGTACACTGTTGTATTTGTTTGGAGACTAATAGAATTGAAGGTGCCGATCGATGAGGTTCCAATTTGCGTGCCATTACATTAAGAACAGAATGTTTCTTCCGATCTGTTGTTTCGTCGACACATAACCACAATTTTTGATCTTTCAACTCCGATTTTATTTTTTGTTCAATATGTTCGCGCGCAGATGGCACAATTCTTCTTAACGATGTTCGACTTGGTAATTTGCACTCCGAATAGTTATTCCAAAAGCAGATAAATGGTTCCTTGTCTAGTAAATTAAACGGTATATTACATGCGATAAACGTAACGCATAAATTAAATATAAATTTTTCATTGTCTCGTGCGCAATTTCTTTTTGAGACATGCTTTTCACTATTTACGTGTCATAGACAATGTTGTCTGGACCAACACAATAACGGGAATTTACAGATTACACATTTAATTTTAGCACCTTCATATATTAAGTCTGGAATTTCTGCAATAAATTTTCGAAGTTTGTCCGACCCGACAGAAGTGATATTTTGAAATCAATAAACCAATATAAAAAATAAAAGCTGACGCAATAAAAATGTTTGGTAAATAAAGCGAATATATGCACACGTTGGTGTTTTTATTGCCATTATTAGTTTTTTTTGTTTGAAACGGCATTTGTTTTGTATGTAATGTAATAAAATAACCGTAAAAAGTAAACAAAGTATTTTCTTCAAATGTCTGTTGTACTTAATACCGTAACAATATATAGCAATATAATAAATAATAATATAATAAATAAATGTGTAAAACTTCTTAACAGTGTGGATAAGATTGAAAACTTGCACCATCAGGTATGTTTCCACATTTGTCTCGGTGAAGGTTGTCCGCTGTGATGAAAAAATGTTTTTATATTTCGAGAACGACCGTTCAACATCTACGGAAGTAACACAGGCATAATTAAAATAATCCTTAGAGTTAGTTAATGAATCTGCAGATGCACCTCCACACATTTGTCTTAATCTCGTAGAATCGGACTTTTTTTGAAAACACTGTCGAACTTTGCTATAACGCGACCGTTTTTTGCGCCGTATGTATATGCAGCAATGTATTAACTTCGTCCACAATTTGCACTACTTACTAACGACAACACAGTATTTTTCAATTTTTCAATTGCGTCTAGTAATTGTTTATAATTATTACTAATATACTTTATAAATCTGTTTCAACAGAAGTATCTATAAATCCTTTCTGGCTCTCCTTAATAGCTGAAGCTTCGCCAGGGTCGAGTTGTAAAATCACAGATCTTACTTCTTTCAATTGTTCAGAATAATAAACAGCCGCTTGCAACCATGTTCCCCAACGCGTAAGAATCGGCTGTGGTGGTTCGCGAATACCGGGACAAAGCCTGTGAAATGCTCGAATCCGTTTGGGAGATTTGAGGAACACTTTTTCCGTACTTGCTATTAATTCATCCACAAGATGTAAAGCATGAACTTTACATCTAACATGTAAAAGTCCCTCACATTTTTCATCGTTCATAAATATCAACAGCTGACTAGTTGACACTTGAAATTGTTGTAATGTATCGAGCACTAGGCCCGCAATTGCTTCACCAGTACATTTTTTAAATCTCTTGCTAGCTAATAAGATTGCAAATTTCGGTTTAATAGGATCTAGTATTTATACTGTAATATTCACATTTTTGTTTACAATCTGTCGTTTCATCAAGACGTAGCCACAGCTGCTTATCTTTTAATTCTGCCTTGATCAATTTTCGATATCTTTACGCATACTTGGTAGCTCTTTCCGTAACGCTATCCGTGATAGTAAATTCCACTCGGGATTGTATGTACGCCAAACCTCTCGAAACGGTTCTTTATCGGGTAAGCGAAGCGATAGACCACAAACAAAAAACAGCAAATGTAAATGCAACTTAAATTAGGTTTGGGGCGGCACGCCACTTTTCTCATTTTTGTGCTGTACACTATTTATATGTCTTTTACAGTCGTCTTTGCTCCAGCACATTAAAGGTATTTTGCAAATTCTATACAATACTTCAGTTCCATTACAGTTCAACACCGGAAAATCACTGATAAATTTAGCGATTTTATTAGCTAACGGTCGTTTATTTTCCTTGTGCACGTTAGACTTAATTGCGTACATATATTTATTTCTATAATTACTAACGCTGCGAAGGGTTGATGAGAAACTGTTGCAATAAATCAATAATTTTATTCGCTGAGGTAGCCCGTGCCGATTCATCTGCATACATACGTCGCGTCGTGGGCGTGGCAACCTCACTTCTAACTTGACGCACAGCTCTCTGTGCCCGGCCTAGTTGTTAATATCACTAGTTAGCCTATCTCATTTCCCTAAAAGAAATAACAACACTTTAGAAGACATAACAATTTCCTCATTGCTTTGTATTGTAGGAAATTATTTTTTAGTCTCAACACGCCCAAACGTAAAGCTATTCTTCATTTATAAAAATAAACATTGATAATTAGTGAAGCCAAATAAAAATTACAGTCAAATAGATGGAGTAACTACTTTCACGTTAAATAAATATTTAATGTCGACAAGTTAAAGAACTACTGAGAATTTGTTTTTGTTTGTTGATCATTATCTATGTAATATCCATAAGCGCATCTTACTAGTTCCCATTGATAATAAAAAATACTATTAATTAAAATTAAATTCCAACGTAAATTACTGAGTGAAGTTTTTGTACTATAAATTTTCTCATCAAACCTACGCATATACATACTTAGCACAAAAAAGATGTTATATTTTACGTTGTTATGACCTACACCATCTACTTGAATGCGTATTTTACGTTTTCTACACGATAATTTTTGAAATGTCTCCAACTAGGTGACTAACTCCCTAAACAAAATATTTGCCAACACGAATAGTTTTTCTGTCACTACATCGCTTAACAGGTGCTCGATATTTTGCGTTCAAAATTTGGAAAGCAGTTAGCTGCGCCTTGTTTTCAATAAATCACTTTTGGAGAGGACTAGCGGCCTCGACGAAAAGTGCACGTGCGTTCCGATGATTAAGATAAAACGGAAAATACAGGCATTCCATTAGATTGAATAGATTTAACCTTTGCGAAATTTTGGAACGGTATAGATAACTCCTTAACTATTGTATATATGTATTTTTATGTTCAACGTTGTATCTACGCCAACAACAACTTCTCTCAGTTGTCACTTCGGTACTGATTCTAAATGCCAATCTGGCCACTCGTTGGTAACTAAATATCCCTCTTGCGGGGATAATTGGAAATTTCTTCGTTATCATCCCCCCTCAGCCAACCGTCTTTGGAGCGAGGACATTATAATTTAAATATAAGTCCGGATAATGATGAGTGTGGGGTATCATGGACAAATCTACTCGTTAGTTGATTTTTCTATTCACTTATTTCGTCCAAATTAATGTAGAAATCGTCTGGAATAAGCAACAGCATAAATTGCAAAGTACAACAAATAATATTTCATCAACTAAATCTTTATCTGAAAGGTTTCTGTAAATTAGCAGTGGATTTTCTCGTTTAAAGCTTGTTGGTGACAGTTCGGACCACAGAATCATCAACATACAACCTCCTGGTTAAGTCAGTGCATTCGTTCTCGTATGCTAATATCATTTGATCGAAAGTCATCGAAAAGTTTCTATTTGGGTTAAATTATCAAAATTGGCTGTGAAATAAAACAATCGCCGGTCTTTCGCGATTTAAAATAAAAGAAAGATGAACGACGCCACACATTTTCATCAATCTTTATTCGGCCTTGGTTGAATCAAAGTGTGTTTTAAATCCAATCCCAATATAAGTGTTCGATTGTATATTCGAAGTTTTTATTAGAAGAGAAAAGGGTTCAATATACAGAGCAGGCAGTTTCCTAAAGTGGGTATGTAAACAGAGGGTTTATATACATTGGCATCGTTCAAAAGTTTAAAGGTTAGTTACTTTTCAAATCGTAAAATTCGTTAATTTCATTTTACCGAGTTGGAAATTCATTCTAAAATTGCCGTAAGGGTATCTAGGGATAGCCCCAAACTTACAAGAATCGTTTATTCTATTTAAAATTAGAAAATTCAACAAAATTTGAGAAAAACCCCCGAGAAAGATATTTCAGTATATTACTGCTTAAAACATTCATCGGAACAAAAGGAAGGCAAAATAAACCGGATAGATGCTGGCATTTCCACTTTACTTATGTAGTATGCTATGAGCAAGATCTATACAGAGTCCTGCAATAATGCGTCGGTCTTCTGTTTCTCAGTTGCTATTGAAGATATGAGGTAAAAATTTCCAGTAAGTATATAAGAGGACAATATATACATTCTAAAATTATTTTCAATTATACAGGGATTCCCAAAAAAGAGTATCGATGGTCAGCTAATTTTTTGTAACGGAACACCCCGTATATTTTTGCAGTTTTTTATGCCTATCGATGGTCCCTATTCATGTTGAAAATATTAGCAGCATCCAATCACAGATTGCCGAGTTACAATATTAAAAACAAGAAAATTGGCTATTTCATACTTCTACTTGAAAAATGGCCACATTCGCAAACACGAAGTTCAACATAAAATATTTGTACTCTGTTTCTGCTAAGGCTTCGGCAATTACTTTTTTTAAGATTCGTGCTGCAATATTATACAGGGCGCTCAAAGTTATTTTTTCAATATGGACAACTTCACGGCTATTTTTCTCAATCATTTCAAATGGAACAGCCCGTATATAACATTTATTTAAGCTTACAAAAAATTACTGTGATTTAAATGTTTTTGTGCTAGGCGGTGTTTTGCTACAAACATTCGCTGCTGTAATTTTTAAAATATCTGTCAGTTGATGTATATTGCCGCACTAAGAACGTTTTTGTCATTAATGATGAATTTCAGTAAAAGCGAATATGTTGACATGACCTTTGTGCCGGATGAAGCAAATAGGGCTGTTTTATGTTGTATTAACTTCGGTAAATCGTTCACATAAATTAGGAACAAAAGAGGACCCAATACAGATCCTTGTGGGACTCCTTTCTCTACAGTTTTCCAACGAGACCGGTTTTTATTATACGTGTCCGCAACAATCTGCTTTCTATCAGTCAAATACGATTTAACTAATTGCAAAAATTTCTTGTACAAGTCAATACAATCATTAACCGTGGAAAGTCATTAGAAGGAAGATTGCAGAAAGCAACAAGTTCCTTGGTTAAAGATACCCTGTAGTTGCTGTCTTGTTGTTTCGTCTAAAGTACCAAACAATGGATACAGAATTAAGAAGAAATAACATGTAGTTAATTTTAAGGTAGGGATATAATCATAACTTTATTTTGGAAGGCTAGAAGTACACCCAATATTTCTAAACCTAGGGATATTAAAGGATAACAATTGGATGAATCAGTGTACCCCCGGGGCTGTTGATAAACATTTTCAGAATATACCAACTAAACCAAAACCAAAACCACTTTCCTGTTGTTGCTATTGGAAGAGCTCATTTCTAGCAGAAATTCTAGAAGGTCAAAAAGCAGATACCCTACATTCCGTTTTACTTAAAGAAAAGTGAGGGAATTTATAATCCGGATTAAATCAAAGATATTAGCAAATTTGCAGTAATATTCTTGCCTAGTAACCTACAACACTACATAATTTAAAGATTGAAAGTTGGGAAGCTTGCATATGAATGCTCTTGATGTTGCTAGAATAAAAAAAATTACTAAAAATATGTATAGAAATATACTAGAATGACCAGAAGTTTGCATAAAATGTATTATTGTACTATTTTATATTTACTGTCAGTTATAAAATCAAAATATGGATAGCATTTGTTTTAGTTTTGATCTTGATTCTTCCTTTTAGAATTTAATTCAGATTCTTAGAATTGCGGATAAAATGAGGATAGTCTGAAAAGTTTCAAGCCCCAACTTGAAGATGGCATTATTCGTCAAAAATATTCGGATAATATAATTGGGCATGTATTGAAAGATACTTTTGAAAATTTCAGCCATGTTGGACGCTCAGTTGTTAACAGTCTTTTGTGTCAGTCGATGTTAGTGTTTCTGTAAAAATGGAACGTGTTTGTCATCTATTGACTGAAAATGTTGGCATGGAAAAGCTAACCTCGCGTCGGGTGCCGCACCTGCTCACTCAGGACCAAAAACGCATTCGGATGAGCATTTACAAAGCTCTGTTGAAGCAATTTAAGCGAAATAAGTCGAAGTTTTGGAATCGTTTAATAACTATAAATGAAACTTGGATGCACCAGTACTCTCCTGAAGCCAAGGCACTGTTGAAACAGTGGACGGCAAAGGGTGAATTGGCTCCGAAAAAGGCAAAGACTGTTCCATCGGTTGAGAAAGTGATGGCGATTGCTTTTGAGATAGTCACGATGATTTTTATAAGGCTTTGAGACATTTAATGCATTGAAACAAAAAATAACATGGATGAAAGAAAAAAACGAGAAAACCTATAATTTTCTTTGGAAAGCCATACTCTTCAGAAGGTGTGTGCCTGTGGGCCGGCATTCTGGGTATTCACATTGTTGGTGTGCTTTTATCGACGGTTCACTGAATGCCCAAAAGTATTTAGAATTGCCGAAAGACATAATTCTTCCAGATATTGGCAATATACCTGTAAACGGGAGGATCATTTACCAGCACGATGGGGCACCACCACATGGCACCAAGGCAATTACAGAATTTTTTAATAATGAATTTCTAGATGGATGGATAAATCGTCATGGGCCGCTGAAGTGGATGGCGAGAAGCCCTGGTTTAAGCCCTTTGGATTTTTTTGTTTGGGGTTTATTGCAAGGAAGATTTCTGAAAATATTCGACATCAACAACAGTATGAATTACATGTCCGCTTGTAGTGAATTGCTTGAATAACATCAGCTGTAGCTTTGATTGATACAACACGGACTGAGATTTCTAGCTGCAAAATTACACTTTTGTTCCATGGCATAAAATGTCTCAAAACCTCACGGAAAACATTCCAACTACGTGTGGATAAAAAATAAATCAAACACTCCCTGTAGAAAAATCATTAATCACAAAAAGGTTTTACTATATAAATACCTATGGCTATTGTTATCTGAAATGCACTGTATAACAATAATGTTATAATTTTTAGGGGGAATACTGTATTACATCAATTAGGCAGCATAATTTCTAGGTTGCGTAGAATAAGGCGAGATTCTCCGATATTTTTTGTCGTACTCGAGAATCAAGAAATGCAGAAGTAACTTTTTCTTACACTAGAATTACACCTCTCCAGACAATAAACCCGCTTCTTACGCCGTGAGTAATAAACACGCTTTTCACATTCTGTATCAGTTGAACGAGGCGAACTCTCCGAGTCGGTTGCTGTCGTTTAACTGAGATTTGTGTCTTTCGCTTCTTATAATGATCGTCGTGTATGGTTTAAATCTAGCGAGTAAACACCGTAATATAAATTTACTTTACGTATACCTCGGTCACTGATATAGAGTGAAACACCATCAGAAAGAAGAAGGATCATTTTAATGACCTCGGCATAAATTTTCATTATGCTGCTCCAGTCAGATTTATAAGAGCACATTTTGACCATATGGTATGGTGAGGTTTGTGCCCGTATATATGTATGTAATACCGTACATATTTCTGTAGACGTGTACACGATGCGAGTCTGTACGACGTGCGTTATTAGTTGTATAGTTAGGAATATAATATCGTATGCGTCTTGTTTTTGTCGCCGTGTATTTTTTCTGGCAGCCGCTATTGTTTTACCTGTTTCATGTTGTTGTGCAGTCCCTGGTAGTCGAATTAGCCTTTTCCAAGGGACTTACAAAAGAATAATAAACATGAGAAATTTTTTAATGAAGCGAAAAAGTAAAAATGAACGTACATATACAAGATGTCACTTTTCTTTCTAGTTTTGCTCAGCTATCATCAGTTTTTTCAACTAACTTTATTAAGAACTTAAAACTACATTTACTGGAAATTTATATATTGAAAATTATATCATCTAGATGTCGCCCATTTTGTTGCTGGCACTCTTCCAAGGGATGCCTTAGAGCCATTACGCTTGTGCATCAGTCAGGAGTAATGACTTCGATCTCTTTCTGGATACGACTTTTTAGCTGAATTAAATTTGCTTGGGCGTTATTATAAACTGGACTTTTAAGATAGACCCACAAAAAAAACCGTTTAGAGCCAAATCCGGGCTTCTTGGTGGCCAGTTGATGCTTCCTCTTCTTGATATCAATTTATCCAGAAGCCATTCTCTTGTAATGCGGTATTTGATGTATGGCTAGTAGCCCCATCTTGCTGGAACCACCACTGGTCATTAAAATCATCAAATTCTTGGAGGGCAGGGCCAAAACATTCACGGACCTGTCAGAATTTACAGCTTCAGAACTGTTTATCCGTTGTTATTTTCAAAAAGCTATGGGCCGTTTATGCCTCTGTAGGATACTGCTGCCCGGCTGCATACAACAACCGCGTACAACGCTTGTGCTCAGTAACACGAGTGCTGACCGATCACTTTATTTCACCCTTGTTCACACTACCGCACGAACCTGGAATCTGGTAGACACCAGGAGCTTCCAGATGATTGTGGTCTTTGATGGGAAAGTAGTCTGAGAGCTTGAAATTGAGTTTGAAGATGGTTTCTGTTTTTCCTGAAGAAAATCTTGCTGAAGCGCTCGGTGACACCATGAATTTGGGATAGATACGCTTGCTTATGTAATTTCATATCTCGCAACCCTCACTATTATAATAGAAAAATTCGTCAATCAATAGAGATTTTCAAATATCCCAACAATTTAAATCGCGACGATGGCTACCCCTTGCATCACACGTGGAAATCCTATTTGATCAAACCTCCTAGCAACTACCACGCTGTGATCCATAACATTTCCGCCCCATTGACCCGAAACAAGCCGTATATAAACCCCTCAGGAATGAATAGTCACCAGTCAGTGTATAGTAACAGCCCTGAAGCTGTCCCATAAGAGTATGGACGAAACATCGACAAAAGCTACGACAACGATTCCAATCCGGAAACCAAGAGTATAGTGTTAGTGACGACCGCGACCTAGTTTAACTTTTAGAGAAACAGTAACTTTGGGAATAAATAATGGAATTTGATACAATAATGACAATTTTGTTTGTTAACATAACCACGCAGATGAAAGTGTTCCTCTTCAGAGAAGAAAATTCTGGTAAAATCGTCAAATCTTTCCAATATTCTTGCAATAACTGAGTTTTAAAAGGGTGTACTTTCAAGTCTTTTTTGAAGATACGAAAAACAGTAGACCTATGTAACTGCAAAACCCAAGCTTGCTTTCGCACTGATCGGCGCGGACGCCACAGCACCACGAACAAGGTCAATGTTTTCATTAGTGCGTACACCTCGCGGTAGTCCAGGAGGGCGAACAGCCCAGGGTCTTTAATTCCCTATTATGTGGTGTTTTACCTAATCTCTCATTACATTTCCTACAATGGTTGTTCGTTAGAAAAGTTTTCACACTCACTTTTATCTATTTCAAATAGTAAATCTTTTATTTCATTTAAGTTATTCGAAATAAACGGTGTAGTATCTTTGCTCTTATTGTCTTGAGGAATTTGTATTTCCCACCCGTGTAGATAACTTTAAATTAGAACTAATTACAATACAATAAGTAATAATAGTTCCTGGAGAATATTTAATTTTAGATAAAGTGACTTCTTGGTTACCATTCTTGTCTGTAATTTTAAACCAGTTTTTGGACAAATCTAAAAAGTTTTTGATGCGCTTCAAACTCATTCATACTAGCCGATATAGATTTTGCAAGATTTTCACGTTCAATTTTCTTCAATTTTTTTTCTCGACTTGCTCGAGGATTTACGTTTTTTTATCAAATGTTTAAAGAAAGCATGTATTTCTGAAGAAGACAAACATTGCCGAAACGTTCAAAATTTTTATTTTTATGAACCCTTGAAACATTTATATCAAGTAAGCCGCTAAAATCAAGATTCAATTTTTAAGTTAATAATAAATTTATATGTAATTTTTAAATTAAAACAAGGGAGACGAATTTATCCAAACTATTACCTACTTTCTTAATCATCGTTATACGACGATAGACCCGAAAACAAAACCACAAGCCAATGCTTGACGTCCAGTTGACAACCAATTATAAAAACCATTCGAAACCATATCCCCAGCCGCCTGTTTTCTCCTACGATGATATCGCATCGTTTTAATTTTATAATTAACTATATCATAGCGGCGCGGGAACGGTGGCGGCTGTAGTGGGCCGCGCGTATACGCGGTAATTACCGCGGCCAACCGCGATCAAAAGCTCGACCTAAACCCACTGCGATTTGACAGCACGGACAGGCCGAGAACGACGCGTAATGACCCGTCGAAGAACGGGCGAACGGCCGGCTAGATCTCGCTACGCGCGAGACCACCTGCCTGCGAAACATTTCTTTGATCGACATTTCGAAACGGATTCGAATGGGAGACGAGGAACGAATGAGAAACCAAGAAAGAGGAGGTTGATGTCTATGCATCTACGGTGAAGAAGACGAAGAGCAAGAAGATGAATAAAAAAAGGACGAAAAGTGAAACGAGAAGAAATGGAAATGAGGATGGATGGATGGTTTAGAAGACGTGGATATAAAAACGTGTAATTAAACGTTTTGCTCGATAGCTAATACACAATAAATGGAATATTTAATGCGTGGATGTACATACAAGGCGCGGACAAAAAGTTCTAAGGGAAATTACTATTAATTCATATTTAAAAGGTACAGTCGAATTTTTGGATCTCGTCCGTTGCGTCATCAACAATTTCAATTTTGTCCGTTACGTCATCAACAATTTCAATCTTGTCCGTTACGTCATCAACAAAATCCATATTAATCACACGTTGTTTAAAAAATGACGTTGTGATCGCTTTGTGCTCTCTCTAGACGAAACTTAGAATCTTACTTTGAATTTGTAACCAAAATGTAAATAAACTGCTTGTCTTAAGCTTTCCTTATTTTAAATTATATATTCTCATTCTTGTCGATGACAGGAATTGCACCTTCCGCCGCTACGCGTATCACGAATACACCTATCTGTCTCTATAAATACAGCTGTTGTGAAATGAATAATCAACACGTGTTTTCTAGTCAAAACAAAAAATATTTACAGGTTCAGTGGCTAAGAAAAAAAGCGAGTTACTTGTGATGTTAATTAAGCACGGCGTACACTGACAAATCTACATATGGTAGCCCCTTTGCCCAGAGGTTCAACAAAGAAACAAAAAAGTAAATAATAGCAACCAATTTTATTCACAAAGAATTAACCAAAATAAAATTCTCTGAACAGTAAAACAATATACTCTTCGGCGTTTGCATTGAAATTGTCAAAATTTTCGAAATTTAGTGTGTTTCGGTTCGGAAGAAAATAAAGTCTAGTTTCGGTGTTTGCGTTAAAAGCGAGAAAAAAAACGGAGATAAACTTTTAAATGACAATTTCGGAAAATTACTCTAAGATCAGATTCGAACTTTGTGCAAGGATTTAACGGATCGATCAGTTACGCATTACGGGCTTATACGTTGTTTGGATATCAGTGCTTCACAGAAGCCAGCCGAAGGCCGCTCAATTGTGACACATTTATGATTTCCTCATCCAACTTCGTAAAGTCGGCAAAGGCCGCTCGATTTTGCAGTATGAATGAATCTCCGTCAGCTGTTACACAAGTCAGCTTTAAAATGCCCCCGAATTGCGCCGTTCAGAGGGTTCCTTCTGCGCAGCTGGAGGCCGTTGCAGGAGAAACACTGCTATTAAGTTTTGCAGGGTTTATATACCCGTATCTGGAGTGACGTAGCACTTTTTGCCAATGACGCATTGCGACCTTGTACGTGACGCGTACAAACAAAACAATTTAATAAAATGTACAAGTTCCGTATTGATTGGATTTACATATGTACACTAAAATTCAACATAAAACAGCAAAATACAAGATACACTCTTGCTCAAAATAATCGGTTCTGGTATGTGAAAAATTAATTAATAAAATAAAAGCTTACAAAGTTGATACATGATTTAATGACTGATTATAAAAGGTAAAAAATATTATTTTATGCCCTTTTCTATATCAAGGAGTCTTTAAATTGGGCGCAATTCGATGGTTCGTCACAACGTAACGGACAAAATCTAAAAATTCCACTGCAAGTGCTATTTGGCACAGTGGTAGGGGTGACGCAATTAACAGTGCTACAGCTTGAATTAGAATAGAAGTAGTTGTCAATTATATTTCGAAAGGACGTGCACATACATAATTTTAAGTTACATACTTATAAAATTTATATTTAGAAAGGCAAACTCTCACTGATCACCGCTGGGGGTGTTGAAGACGGTAGATGCGATATTAGATCACTTTTACAAAATTGTGTATACTACTTTGGATGCATTCGTGCCAAAATTGTGTGCTGGATCTGAGTCAAATTATCTACCTTGGTTCACAGGGAACATTAAAGATGGTCTAGTGATGAAAATGCAGTACCATAGGAAATGAAGATCTACTGGCTCGAGTATATTTAAGGAAGAATGTCAACGACTACTATGACTCTTGAAGTATGAATTAAACAGTGCATATTTGAACTATGTGAGAACAACTGAGGCCAGAATATTATCTGACCCTAAGACTTTTTGGAATTTTGTTCAAACTAAAAAAGAATACATCCATGATACCGGGAAAGGTGTATTTAAACGACAATGATTCCACCAAACCACAAGATGTCATGAATGCATTTGCAAATAGCTTTGTGTCGGTAGACCTGTTATCTAATCCTCTTGTTAGTTCTCCTGATGTATCCGATCTTCCAAGATTATTACTTCCAAGTGTTATTTCCAATGAGGTGATTGCATCTATTGGGAGACCCAAGAATAAATCGACGGCTGGTGACGACGGCATTCCCTCCTTTCTGGTTAAAGACTGCGCATGTGGATTCAGTGAACCGTTAGCACTGGTCTTTAATTTGTGCTTGAAACGCTCTAAGTTTTCTAAACGTTGGAAGATAGCACGTCCCTGTTCCAGAGCTACCTAAGGCCGAGCTACGTCTACTACAATGGTTTTAGAACTATTGTATATAGATTGCCACCTCACACACAGGGATCAAATCTCAGAAAACTTTTTTTTAACATGTTATCGACGACTTGCTGGATTTTCTTCCCCGTCATTGTTTGGCATACGCTGATGACGTAAAGATGTATTGTGCAATGAATGATGCGTCAGACAGTCTACAATTGTATCAAGGCTTGAACATAATTATGGAGTGTTGCGGCTCACTTTAAACACGGGAAAGTACAATATCATTTCACTTACGAAGAAAATTAACCCAATATTCACTCCTTACACCATCAACGAGCTTTCCATTGCTTTTTGTCTATATGGTATTTTTTTCACTTATTTTACTTTTTCCCAGATTAATGACTTCGGATCACTGCTCGTTGTTCCTCTTTGGTGCAAACTAATAGCGGAGCTGACAGCTATTCTAGCTAGCAGACAAATGGCGCGATCCTGATTAGATTCCGCACTCATGACCACAGAGGCACCAACTCAACGCATGCGCAAGCGGTCGCCACTACGATAACCTTCAAAGCTTGTTATGGCGAAAGTGTAGATAATATTTGACTTACCCTCGTATGTTAACGAATATAACATTCACCTACTATTAATGCATTCTAATCTATGATCTTTATGACTTGAATTCGAAGACCACAAAGTACTTCAGTAATAATGTCAAGTTTTTCTATGTGGAAAAAAGGAACAAAATTGCGGCAAAAAAGAGAAAAGAAACGATTACGTCACAGGCACATATCCGCAACACATCCGTTATCCTCAAAAGGAAACTCGAAAACGAAGTTAAACTCTACGAAATTATGATACGCCTGCTACTACCACGCATCATCCCCATTTCGTCACATCTTCGCGCGCTAACGGGATCAAAGCCGTTCCAATCTTCGACCTCTTACGCTGCCGCCTACAAAACGGATACGTATTATATATAAAAAGATTTCAGGATTCTATCTTTGATTTCGTATATCGGATTAGACAACCCTAGCTGGAAAAGTAAGTATAAGAGAGAACTTCTGACCTAATGCACTATTCTGTTTTTTTTTTCTTTTCGCAGCCTGCTAATACGCTCACAGCAAATAAGATCAAATTTTGTGAGTTAGAAGAGGTAAGAGAAACATATGTTTCAGTAAAATTGGTAGCTTTAGTTAGAGAAGCTGTACGTTCACTATAAATTCTTTGGATTATACCTACTATTATTAAAAATTGAATATCTAAATATGAGAAGGGTCAAAAATCAGAGAATAACGTAGAGTAATATGGACCGTCTAGGATAAAAGTGAGGTTATAGAAGATAATAAAATGGAATTGAATGGTTTCATTTACTTGGTTCTTTGCCAAAATTATGATAATGTAAAAATCTTGACTTATGATATAAGGATAAAGTTATTGATAGCATAAAAATGTTTATAAAATTTTACATCACTTCATTGTAATTATGGATTGTGTAGCACCTACCTTTATAAAATAAATAAAAATGAAAATAGTTTATGCTCATGCTGAGAAGTTGGAATGTTGTTACACACAATTATGAATTGTGATGATTTCAGAAAAGATCGACAACTATTTCTGAAAAAAGGATTCCACAGAAATCGACAACCCTTTCTACTACTTATCTATACTAGGCTCCAATAATATCATTGTCTACGAAGAGGCACATAATTTCCTTCAAAAGATGCTAGTGGTTATACGAATGTGTTTCCTTTGTTTTAATCCTTTGTAGGTTCTCCTATATACGGACGCCCAGTCATGTGCGTCTTGTTTTTAAAGTCCTAATGAACGCCTGGACGAGAAGAGTGTTCGCTTTTCTTTCCTATAGTGTGAAAGTTAAAAAAAATATTGCTGGTAATGGCTACAAGCTACAACCAAAGCAAAACGAGACGCTATGGTCAAAATACCTTCAAAAGTGGACTTCATTCAATTTTACTGATGTTCATGTACTTCATGTTTGGTACATCAACCATCCACATCAATAATACTATCCTGGTCAAGTAGCTTTGAAAATGAAGGTACATGAAGGAATTGAAAATTTGTGGTTTTTGTTTTACTACGTCTTATTTACCAGTAACACTGTGCTAGTTGCAAAATGTAACAAGCTGGGCACCCGGGAGGTAAACCCAATTCGAGTACGCTGAATCCAATGGTACAAACTGTTTTTAAAAGTTAGCTCACGTTTTCGAGCAATTTCACACCACATTGTAACTAGTATTTAAATTTTATTTTGTGTATTATAAGATATAGAAGTTTCACAACTTTAAGAAAAGAACTTAAGGCTCTACGGGAAAGTTTTTAACAAAGTAATGAATTCTTTGTGAAGCCAAACCTTTATAAAGCTTAAGAAATAATACATCACTACATAATAATTCATTAGGAATAGCAATCTCTCCTACATTACCATTCCTCAACCAAAGTGGCTTGCTTTTATGACAGGTAATTCCAAACAGAACAGGAAATGTTTCGACAATTGCCACGAGTTAGGAAGCAAGCCATAAATAGCATTGAAGAATCGATATTATGCTCAAATTGTAAAAATATTTAGCAATACATATTATTTCCGGCTATTGAACACTAGAGCCATAAAGACTGGTAGAAGTAGGTATACTAATCTAGGCCAAATCCGACACAGTCCAACATGGAATTTTGTGAAATGGAACAAAAACATCCTAAATATATATTTATGAATAAGGTATATATTGAAATATATATACTTTCAGGTAATAAAGTAGATCTAGGCTTGTAAAAAAAAAAATTAATAAACGGAAGACCACATATAATTCCTCATATTTTCCAAAGTGGTTAACAGCGATTCTTTGCATTTATACACAGTAATCTACATACCATCTCTAAGAAGTGTTGTAAATATCTACGCGTACTTCAACGTACATTTCTTCTAAATCCTTGAAAAAGTTGTACGAACACATATTTTCGCTTCTTACACATAGCGTGCAAATAAGTCTATCAATTCCTTTCACAAAACAAAATTCAAGAAATTCGTTTTTACGTTATTGTTATATGCTACATTTTAGTAGCAAATATTTTAGTCTGTAGTTTTAATATGAAGTATTGTAACTAGGAAAAAAATAATCAATTATTGGTCAAATTTGTGAAAAGTATCTTTCTTCACTTTGCCTGGCTTTAAAAAGTAACTAAATCCCGGGTTACACTAGAAATATTATGAGAATGAGATCTCTTAAATATTTCCTTTCTCCCTTTCATCGAAATTCCCCTGCAAAAACCTTTGATTTTGCGAATAAAGTGCACTTTTGAAATCATTTCGACCACAGTGCGACAGATAGGTAGAGATACCTCAGCCTGTATACATGTTGGCCCAAGTCTCACCGGGGTTCGAGATATATTGTACATAGCGCGATCTAGCATACTTGCATTTATTCCAGCCGGCCAGCCTCGCCGCGTACAACTGCCGAGGCTCTGAGAGGCCTATCTGACGCACCCTTTGTCTATCTATGCGCTAAGGTTCTAACAAGTGATCGCGGATTTCGGATACACTATGTTAGTTTATACAACCACAGGGAAGGTACAAATCATTACGTGTTATCTTGCCAGAAATTCCTATCTATTTGCCGTGGATCGTCCGATTCCTTCGCATTTCACGATTGAAAGGATCGTCAAAGCGTTTAGGAAATTTGGCTGCGTGATCGGAAATTGCCGCAAATGCCAATAAATAGACGAACAGCCTCAAATCCCTCAAACGCATCCCGAGCGGGAGGAGAGAGAAGTGAGGGCTCGTTCGTTGGTTGAAATGGGCGAACCTTGCTCTAGCCGGCAAATTGCAAACGAAATCGGTGTTAGTAGAAGTACTGTGAAACGTATTTTGAAACGCAACAAATACAAAAGTTACAAAGTTTAAAATTGCCAGGAGATTTTTCCCCTTGATAAAGTAACATTGTTAGAATTTCAATTTATTTTATATAATTATCGAATTTATTTTTCTTTAGTGTAATTTTATAAGAATCGTTGTATATTTTCCTACTTAGAATTGCTTTTCCTTCTCCTACATAGCATAGCAGCAACAAAATGAATATAAGAAACTGTACTTTCTAACATAATCTGAGAATACAGAAAAATTACGCAGTAGTTCTGTATTAACAAATTTTCAAAAGGCGTTGAATTAGAATATTACGTATGCATACGCGTGTTTATAATCTGCACGTGTATCGCTGCTCGCTTTATGATAAACTGCGACTGGATGGGATCTCTCAGTGAGACTCGAATGCGCTGTTGCCATTCACAAAGGCAATCCCCCGTTCGTATCTGAACCAATATGTACTATGTGTCTAAATAATCAAATTTCACTTGACCCTACTAAATATTCATGAACGGTAATCTTTTACTACTTATTTAGACACATGTAAATTTAATAGGACGAGGTTCTTCTTCTAATCATCATTGATTTAATAAAATATATACTCACTTTAAGCAAATTTTCTTACAAAACTACAGAAATTGATTTTGATATGTACAACACTAATAGATTACTGAATGTTAACGCTATTTTGCCCCTTCTTTAAATTAGAACAGCATGAAAATATTTCAAATCACCTTCATTCACCCAATCTAATCAATACCAAGTGGTAGAAATTGCCTGTATGTTCATGCCTAGGCATACATAAACCGAGCATCCAACCGTTTGCGCTTCCCATTTAAATCGACGACACCTGTAAGAAGGAGGAAGCGATCGTCTGCCGAAGATAAACAACAAAACACGATCGTAAAACAAGCCGAACGAGCCGAAAATTTATAAGGAAGAGAGGAAGAAGATCCGGCGAATATACACGAATGGTAAGAGGGGTGGGAAAATGGGGATTAGACGTTAGCGAGACACTGCGAGATAAGGAAGTGCCGCCAGGAAAGACAATTGAATTGTCAACATCAAAGGAGAGGTGGTAGCAGCTAGCAGCCGAGCAGCAGTCGCGGCGGTGATTCGACGTTTCTGACGCTGATATATCCACCATCAGAGCTCGGCGACGAGAGGAGAGTGTGTAAGAGAGGGAGAGAAGCGTATTATTATAATAATAATACGGTATTATTGAATAGACTGGATAATGCTTGTCTATTCCTCTGGGTTGGTAGTGGAGTAATACGTGTGTTAGGTGTACGCGATTTTCTGAGATCCGGGACCATTGTCTTGGCGTATCCACTACATCAGGAACATGCTTTACGTGCTATTAGATCTGCGCCTCTTTCCAAAAGCGAAGGGTACGGGACGCGGGATGAAGGCCGACTTCGACTTCGAGTGACTTATTCTCGAATTAGAATATAATCGATTTCTGCACGTTGAATTAACTATCTGCTATGACGGCTCTATCGAGGGAGAATTACGTATATTTGGATCTATGTTGGTCTATTGTTCTATTTCGCTCAATTAATTTGTTATACTCGGATATTCAAGTATTGATAAGCGAGACGAAAGCGATTAACAGCAGGAAGTACTCCATATACTCTGTGCGCCATTGGTGTGTCGGCGGTTTTTAGCGAGAAAACTATCAAAGATGGATAAATCAGATTTTTTGTGTGTATATAGTATACAATGGCGTATTTTATAAAATTATTTACAAATATACAGGGCGTTCCAAATTTCCGCGACCGCCTTCAACTTGTTTATTTTAAATAGATTGCTGTATTTTTTAATAATAATTTTGATAATCGCTTAAATTACCTTTGCAACGATATATGACTATACTGTACTTTTGATGATTACTTTTGGCGATATTATAAATTTTGTTAAAATCTTGACAGTTGTAGACTCTGACGTTTTAAGACCTAGCATGAAGACAGTTGTAGTGCCTCTTTTGCTATTAATTTAGAAACGAACACTTTGTATGTTTCAAGGTGGTATAATGTAAAAATATATACAGGGTGCTAAATATATCCTACAACATTTATCAAAACTCAAATGCTTTCTTTTTCCATTTTTTTTTAGATAGAACTTATATTTTTTATATTGCTAGCAATTTCCAGTATTTTCGAAAATATTACACTTTTATTGGAAATACGTTTACTATGTTCGATATGCGGGGGATTTAACAGCCAGACAGCCATAATTTTCAAACAAAAATTACTATCTAACGATACGTCTCTGCTAAAAATGTCTACATAAAGTTATCTTTCATAACCTTTCTTTGCTATCATTGCGCTTTAGTATTTGTTATAATTTTATTAGGACTCATTTATTGTCATTTAGATCATTTGTATGCTCATTATTTATTACGTTATTATGTACTTCTTTAATTTTGTTGTCAATTACATCGTTTTGTCTGTTATTTTTTACTAACTTTCATTAATAAGAAACGAATTTCTTGAAAGAGGAGTTCATAAACATGGTACGTGTTTTTGACGTTTGCAACAGAAATCCATTCTTAGCATCAAGAATGTCAGCGGAATACCCCTTACGATGTTTTTCTGTGGGAAACTATAAAAAACACTATTTACACCACCTACAATGGCAGAAAACATGCAGTAGCGAAAATACTTTTCTTCAATTAATCGAAGACAACTTGACTGAAATTGTAAGGGAGTCCGTATAGACACGATTGAGAATGTGCACAGAGCAGAATTGAGAAATCTTTGAACACCCTCTGAATTACCTAAGATTATTTTATTATGAACAAACCTAAAAGTATAAATTGCAATTTAGAAACTCAAAATAATAATAGTTTTGTATAACGTACGGTTTCTTATTACTTAACTATAAAAAAATCTAAACAATTTGCATAAAAGAGAACAGTTGAGTAATGGTTGCGTTTTTATCATTTCGCAATTTTTTAAACCAATTGAAACGTGGTATTTAATTGTTGCGTTTTGCGTTATGTGGTGATACATATTAGAATTGTCATACCTAAGAACGTGTTGAGAATAAATATAACAAGTTTTTTAATGGTAAGTAAGACGACAAATATGCGCATAATATCAAAGGTACCATTTGATATTCGATTCTTGTTTAAAAATCACGGCCATTTTGCAACAGAAATCCACTCTTAGCATCAAGAATGTCAGCAGAATACCCTGTGACAAATCATCACGTTTCGCCAAATTTAAAGACTTTAATTCTGAAAAGAACGAAGAAAAATTATTATTTTAATTTTTACCTGTCTCATGTAGTCTTTAAATCTTTGTTGTAAATTGTAAATTCACTTCTTTTAATTGTTGTTTCAAGTTCTAGAACCAGTTATGTTGTACTCCAGTGTACTCTATGAATGTGGTCATTTATGATGTACGTTAGTACATATTGCGTAAGCACGATAGTTACGAGCTCTGTGATGAGCGCGCGCCGTTTGCAAGCAAGGTCACATTACGTAGATAGACAAAAACGAGTAAATTTCGCTATAAAAGGTGTCCGAATCCGCGTACATTTGTCTTTCTGTTGGCTCACGCTGCGAGGGAACAAGTTCTCCGTTGGACTTGCTCTGCGAGAGCTCCTACTGCCCAGACTTCATCTCTCGGCGGCCGCTGGCTGCGGTTGATGACGGTTGGACAAAGACAACGTCGGAATATCATGATAGTGTGGCTTTAGCTATCTATCGTGGAATTTTTACTGAAATTATTCAAAGTCCGTTCCGCCGATATTATACACGTCGACATTTCGTAGTAGCGTGGCTCGGGCTATCTATTACGAAACCTTGACGACCGATGCATTCAAAGTACGTTACCGAGAATATTTTGCAAGTGTCTTGCCGCAACATAAAATTTAAAGAACCGATTAAAATCTGACCGAACTCGTAACTGAGAAAATAGAGCATTTATTTTCAAGCATTTATTTTACCCGATCTGTATATATTTGTATATGAATCTGATTTTAATTTGAGAGAATTTTATTTTATATTATTTTCATGAGGTTGTGTACAAATAAAGAATTGTCGTTGTACTTACATCTTTTCCTGGTAAATTGAACCCTTTGGCACTTTTCACGCTATCCCTGTGGTTAAGATTGTCCACGCACGTGTGTGAATTATTCCGATATTTACTTAATTTTTCTTAATCACTAAAAACCGCGAACATCTAACAGTTTTATTTTAAAAAACAAATAAGAATTAAGTCACTTAAGACACATGTTATAAATCGGATATATGAAAATCCTGTGGCAACTAACGACATGCCAGCAACGGAAAATCAAACTGTATTATGGAGTTGATAATATAGTTCCCTTGTCCACTAAGTATGAGATCTTAGTGTTTAGAATAAGAAAAGTTAATGTTGTATATTTTATTCTGGTCTGAATCACTGTGACATTAAATTGATTAAAAAGATTGTCTAAAAGTAAAACCGTCATATATTCTTTATACGATAATCTCCCATATATCATCCAGAGATGTCACTAGTGAACAGAGTCCAACTTATATAGCTTGGCAAGTGTGTAAAGACAGTCTCTTTGTAATTTTGCGTCTAGGAATAAGGAAGCTATTACATTTTGACCTCGGAGCAGAGACGCAGTATTACAACCCCTTATGATGTTTTTCTGTGGGATACTATAAAAAAACATTGTTTACACCCCCTACAATGGCAGAAAACATGCAGCAGCGAATAAATGCTTTTCTTCATTTAAACGAGGACATCTTGACGGAAAATGTAAGCCAGTCCCTATAGAGACGATGGGGAATATGCATAGCGCAGAATTGAGAAATCTTGAGCACCTTCTGAATTAAGATTATTTTATTATGAATAAATCTAAAAGTATAAATTGCAATTTAGAAACTTAAAATAATAATAGTTTTGTATTACGTACGGTTTCTTATTACTTTATAAAAAATCTAAACAATTTGCTTAAAAGAGGACAGTTGAGTAGATGTTGCGTAATGCTTGCGTTTTTATCATCTCGCAATTTTTAAAACCAAGTGAAACGTGGCACTTAATTGGTGCGTTCTGCGTTATGTGGTGATATATATTAGGATTGTGATACTTAAGAACGTGTTGAGAATAAATATAACAATGTAATGGTAAGTAAGACGATAAATAAGCGCGTAATATCAAAGCTACCATTTGATATTCAATTCTTGTTTAGAAATCACGGCCATTTAGCTATTAGATGTCCCGCTTATCCAATATTATAAACATATTTCCAATTAAAGTGTAATATCTTCGAAAATACTGGAAATAAGTATACGTTATTGGTACCATTTTGAAGGTAATTTTACTAGGAAATTGCTAGCAATATCAATATCAAAAAATATAAGTTCTATTAAAAAAAAATCGAAAAAAAAGCTTTTGAATTTCGATAAATGTTGTACGACATATTTAACACCCCGTATATGTTTTTACATTATACCACCTTGAAACACATAAACGGTTCGGCTCTAAATTGACAGCAATAAAGTAACTGGCGACATTACAATTGTCTTCATGCTAGGTCTTAAAACGTCAGAATCTGCAACTATCAAAATTTTAACAAAATTTGTAATGTAGCCAAAAGTAATTATCAAAAGTACACATAACCGTATATCACTGCAAAGATAGTTTAAGTGGCTATCAAAATGGTTAATAAAAAATATAGCAATCCATTTAAAATAAAAAAGTTGAAGGCGGTCGCGGAAATTTGGAACACCCTGTATATTTGTAAATAATTTTATAAAATACCTTATGGTATACTACATACGTATAGAAAATCTCATTTCTCTATCTTTGATAGTTTTCAGGTAAAACTACGATATAAAAGATTACCTTTAATTTCTGACATTATAGTAAAATGTTATTCAAGTTACTTAAATACAGTAATCCTCGCCACATGGCAAACTTGTGAGATTAGTATTTGAATTTTCTGGAAACTGTTTGAAATTTTCAAATTTTTTTGTTTTTAATGAAATTTCGGATTTAGCTTACTTGAACGATTCTAAACAACTTTTGTTGTTGTTGTTGTATATTTGTATATTTGAGCAGTTATTAACAAGATCTTTTGATAAAAAGATTCCTAATGGGACTTCTTCATTTTTTCTCTTTATTTTAAGTCATGGTAGACTAGCATTTTTCCGCGAAGGCGAAGTAACATACCCTAAAAGTACAGTTTAGTGGGAAGTATAATCAGAAAAAAATAAATGTTTTAAATCGATAATATATAGAAGTAAAAAATACTGGTGTGGTGCCATCTAAACTGAGACACTCTGTAGAAATCTTTTGTAAAATGTCATCATAATTTTACTTTTTCTACCTCACTAAGGCTTTGTAAGCAATCGGCGTATTTTGTTTGATTACTTGCCAGAACAAAATTTAATAACTTCGAGAAATTTCAACTTACACTCTGTGTCCGAAAATACACACATTTAGAGTTATCGAAAAAAACCATATGTCTCTTAAGGTTCCAAAAACCGATAAATCTGCATGATCATCGATACTTTCCTTATCTTCCTTTAGGTATATTTTGTATGAAAGATGCATATCACGATTTTTAACAAACAATAAACAACATACATATATTTGTTTTGCGTTTGCTTAGGAATTAATCTATTGGAAAATTTGCTTGAATCACCACAGAATTGTATATTTTGTAAACAAAAATTGACATCTCGATATTTGTTCCTCCCCATCACAACAATAACCCATGGCGGTTACCTTATATCTTACAATTTACACAACTTCGTGTTATCGAGCCCCTTTTAGAAAACCCAACCACCGAAAATAATATTTTTACGTCAAAAACACATCCGTATACATTTACCGTATCCTATTCATCCGCATTTCTTCTTCTATCTCCCTTTCCCCGTGCTTACATGCCTAATTATTCATCACTTTCTCCCCTCTTATTTTTTCCATATCCACGAACGACGATAACTAAATTCGATGTTAACCTTTCGTACATCTTTTAATGACGCGCCGGGGTATTTTAACGGACTATGTTGGGCAGAGGGGAGGGACATGAAGAGGGAGAAGTTGACATCAAAAAATGGAAGTAAATAATTTGTTTATTTTTCATTTTTTCGTTTTTAATTTGATGTCTGCGTCGGGCCCGGGGCGTTCGATGCGAGCGCTTGCCAACGTCGAAGAAAGAGATGGACGTATTAGCGCTGTGTATACGCCCCTATAACGCTCGGTAATTTTTTCCTTGAGAGGAAGGAGAGCGAGTTTAATGAACAAGTTGATAACGAACAATTTTTGTTATTATAATAAAATTATGCATGGAAGAGCGCTGTCGAAATTATTTTCCTTTTGTTGTTGTTGGCGTTTGAAGAGGAATTTAATGCTCTTGTTGTAGTAATAAATAGGTGATTAAGAGGAAGAATTATAACTTCCATTCTCTATCAAAAGAGAAGAATGAATGAAGGTAAAGATCCCCTGGTTCACTAACTTTATATGTGACATCGCAGAAGCTCTAGCTCGCTCTTTCAACGAGTGTATGTTAACAGGTGTCTTTCCAAACGAACTGAAATTCACAAAGATAGTGCCCGTTTAGAAAAAAGGAGACGAAAGAGATTTAAACAACTCCCCGCCTATCGCACTAATACGTAGAGTATAAGATGTAAATATAGAATACCATTTTGTTTTATGAGCACATCTTCGTTGTAAATCGAGTTATTTAAAGTTCAATTTCACTAGAATATACTCAAAGCTGTTACGGACCAAAAGCTTTACTTAGATTTCTTGTGGTCCTACAATTTCTAAAAAAAAAAAAAAAAAATATTACTTGAGGAACTGGGGTGCAAATATGGAATACACTGAAAATTTGCTACATAACATTTATTTATTGATAAAACCTACAGATATTATAATTGCAATAATAACAATTATTTGCACCAGTCCTTTTTTCTCTGACTGGTGTAATTGCCAGACTCATTTCTTGTTCACTATGCTGCGTCCTTTCTTTACAAATTGTTGGCGTTCGAAGTCAGAAAAAGGAAAGCTTTCATAGAAAACATTCCATATTCTCAGCAACCGTTACCGAAACTAGAAGGCCTCAGCGCTCCTCGATGATGTCACGCTCTGTAGGCGATCTATCGCCATATTAGCCTAAGCGGTAAAGGAATCGTTTTTTTTTGCATATCTTTTTTAAGTTTTGAAGGGCTTCCGGTTTAAAGAGGATGCCATTCGTCAACTGAGCGCTTCTTCGCATCTCATTCGATTTTATTTGGCTAAAACGAAGTTTCAAAGCAAAAACCAAACGTAACCGAGCACCGTTTTCGTGAAAGATGTATTTGTGGTTGATATTTAATCGAGTAGTTATTATTGTTTGTAATTGTACATGTATTTAGATGAAACTAAGGTTGAAATGATAATTGCAATTTTAAGTAATTGCAATTTTATTTGAAATCTTGTTCAATTTCACGAGAAAATTTACAGACATGCAATTTAACCAGGGTCTTTAATTTCCTGTTATGTGGTGTTTTACTTAATCTATCTTTCCTATTGTGTGGTCTTTTACCTAATCTATCATTGTTTTTGCCACAAAGTATTTGTAGAACAAGTTATTATAATTGTTGCAATACATTCACTGCTGTGAATATGACATTTACATATATCAGCATCCAAAATGGCTACGTTCGGTGATATAATTTAAAACATATTGTATTAAAACAGAACGTTTATTACGCACATTTAAAAACATCTCTTCGTGTTCAAAAATAATTTTGTTAAATATAATATAAGAATATAAGACTATTTGAACAATAACATCTTCACGTTTTTTGTCAAAAACAACGGACAGTTGAGGAATTGAGTTGGAAAAGCATTTTTTAAGCCTAGGACTTTTTAAACTTATAGTTATAGTTTCCCCGGTCCCTGAATCTGTAGCTGTTGAAAAATAAATAATATATCCTTTTACAAAACATACAAAACAGCCGACACCATGTTCGGTTAGGTTACCTCGTTTTTATCGTTTTAGAAAAGGTTTTAACACTTATACAACACTAGAAAAACATTACAGGTATCACCAACAAAATACCGAAATATCACTACACAGTATTTTCTTTAATAAAACCAATATAATTTGGATAAACCAATTCAAAACGCAGAAGCGGTCTGAAGGTGTAAACGCGTTTATGGCTGACCGATGACTTACTTCAAAATACGTTACGGCCTGCTGATGTCAAAGCTGTTTAGCCTTTGTTTTCGGAGGTAACGCAACAACTCACATTGTACACACTTTAGATTAGATTTCGTTACGTATTAGAAAATAATAAATGGCAGTAGTATTGTTGTGAAACCCATTGCACGTACTAGTCAATAGTAGCAGACACTTAATAACAAACTACGAAAATAAATAATCACTCATATGTATTTACCTGTTAAAGTTTTGAATGGACGCAGTTTGAAATATCGCTTCTCTTAAACAGAGGAAATGCTGAATTTGTTCAAGGGTCACTGTAACCTTAATAGTAGGTCTAGGCTAAAAGATCACGACTTATTTGATAGATGTAACAACATACTATTGAGAAACCTTGGTATTCCATATTACCAGCGTATTCCATATTTGCTTCTTTTACTCTACAAATTTTTAAAATCGGTGGGATGATTTAGGTCAAAAATATATGTTGTTAAAAAATCAGTATTATTTGGTTCAATATTTTCATGTTTGGACTTTACGTTTTGAAGATTCTGTCCGGCAGTATTTCTCAATGTGTGCCGCAATATCTTTAAAAAAACCAGACTAGCAATAAATAATGGTATGCAAAACTGACTTACAAAGAACATACTTGCACACCCCAATATTTTAAATCCTTGTATGCAAGAGCGCAACGAAAATTTGTAAACAACAGATAAGTTGATCCCTTCTGATAAAAAATTATGCTTGTAGATTAATAAACTGGATGAAAATAAACTAGCCACGCTTTCTAAGATTCTTGAACAGATTGGAAATGTTCTTCTAACACTGGTGAGAAACCAGTAGGATTTGCTTCAAAAGGCAATGAAAACATATCTTCTATCAATCAAATCGGAAAAATTTGACTGGGTTCGAAATTATTTTATTAAGAATGCATCAAATTGGAAGAACTGATATCCCATTCATGTGATGGAACATTAAAAATCAAATATTCGAGATTTCACTTGAATACTTTTTGGATCTCAGTCAGAGATGAATATGCAAAATTGTCTAAAAAAAAGCAATAAATATTGTATCCCAATTGCTTACGTCGTATTAATGTGAGTTAGGATTTTCAACTCTCACTAACATGAAAAATGAAAAGCGATCAAGATTGGAAAATGTCGCGAGTTGCCCTGTTTGATGTAAAAAATCTATTTGATCTCCATCAAATATTTGAACAATTTAAAAATGTGTTAAAGGCATTCATATTTTCCTTTTGTAATTATTTAATTATTTTTAGATTTTATTTTGGCTGTAAGGATTAATTACATAACGCATATACGACGGCGCACACTATATGTTTCTGAATACAGGATAAAAACAAAAAATATAAAAACGAACAATATTTAATCTTTTTCAAAGTATTCTCCTTTACATTTAACGCACTTCGACATCCTCTCAAATCATTCTGTAAAACAGGTAGCCCAGGTTTCCTTGGACACTGCACTAACATGCTCTTCAAATGCATTAACAGCTTCCTGTTGTGTTAAAAAATGGATTCCACGTAATTTCTTCATTATAGTTGAAAAGAGGAAGAAATCTCACGGAGCTAAATCCGGGCTATAAGGTGGATGTGACATTAATTTTATCCCAGCAGACCGAAGAAACTCCGTTGCCAACTTGGCAGAGTGTGCAGGAGCGTTGTCATGGTGTAACACAATTTGTTTTTTCTGAACTTTTGACAAAATTGTGGTATACCATTCTGCATTAATTGTTTTCCTATTCTCTAGAAGAATAGAGCAAATGTAACCAGTACGGTTGAAGAAGGAGGCAATCATTTGTTTAGCACAACTTCGTGATTGTTTTATTTTTGCGGGTCGCATTTCATTTTGAAACATCCATTGGGTAGATTGCTGCTTTGTTAATGGATCATAGCAGTAGATCCATGTTTCATCACCTGTAACGATATTATAAACGACCTTAAACGTTCCTTCATGATAACGTTCAAGGTTTTCTAGGCACCAGTCGACCCTTGCTTTTTTTTGATCAGCTGTTAAACAATGTGGTATCTAACGACAACACACTTTTTTCACATGTAAATGTGTGTGAAAAATTGTCTGAATTGCAGTCCAATGCTAAGAGTTGCCCGAATTTCGCTGTAGGTCACCCGACGATCTTCTTCAATCATGCGACGAACGGCATCAATGTGACATGAAGTTGTTGCTGAAACAGGACGACCTTCACAATTTTCATCCTTAAGAGATGATCTTCCCCGTTGGAATTCTTTGAACCAGTTAAACACGGTCGTCTGACTTGGGATTTCTCCAGGAAATGCATTTTGCGAACGAGCAAATAATTCATTAAAGGTTAAACCTGAGCGAAAGTCATACAAAATCATTGCACGAAAATGTTCTCGGGTCACTTCTATTTCACACTGACCGTTTAACTTTTAAAAAAATTCTCTGAGCTTTTTGAAAAAAGATATCGAATTCAAATAAACTGCGACTTATTCACAAACACTTGCTGCATTAAACTAATCTGAAATTTTTTGACAATTACTGCCAGTGTTGCCATATTCACAAATATACAGTGCGCTCCTCGTATAAGCATAAATTAAAAAATAAAATAGTAATAATAAAAATGAAATCTTGATTTTAGCGGCTTTGTTGATACAAATTTTCTTTCAAGGTTTCTCAAAAATAAAAATTAAAAAAATGTTGTCTTTTTCATAATAGTGCTTTATTTTCTTTAAAATAAAACGAACACAACACCTTAAAATTCCTTTTATTTAAACCAACAAAATGTCTACGTTACATTTATTTGATTTTATATTATTAAAATAATCGTTGTTGACATTTTGTCAGCTGCCGTAAAGGCGAAAGCGAATAAAAAAATGTTAACACCTTTTTTTCGCTCTATTTATTTAATTTAGAAATTTCTTCTTCTATGACTAGGTAGGTATTCCGCGAAATTTTTCTTCTTATTAAAATGCGCCACAGGAGTAAAAGATTTGGGGAACGCTGCTGCAGAACATTTCCTAGGTTTGATTGTGGTTATAAATAGGTATCATTATAAACCACCCAAAAAGGTTGTTCAACTGTGCCTCCAGATAGAACAGGACTTAGGGCGAGGTATGGCAGAGGTCCGTCAAAGTTGAGATATACGATATGCACAAATAAGGACGCCAAGAGCTTTTTCAAGGAAAGCGCCAAAAACTTTGTTGCACCTCTCCTTGATGTGTGGAAATATTTATGAGACGTGGATTTTCACATTTTAACAACGATTTTATTTGAACAAAAAGAAAAGATTATATAACAATAAAAAAAATAATCAAATTTTAGTTGTGTGTGGTTTTTAATATAAAAATCAAAACAATACTGTAGTTGCTCTAGATGTTCTTATCTAAAAACCTGGCTCCTGGGCGTCGTTCCCGGGCAGGTGGGTAGCTCTTTCCTGACACACGGTACCGCTTCTTAGGTCGTAGCTTGGTAAGGGTTTGCTATCACAGTTATGTTTGTACCTAGAGGTACAAAAAAAAACAGCAAAAACAGAAGCTAAGGTGAGCGAAATCAGGGAAAGGATGAAATGAAAATTTATTTGTGTTCAACGAATATCGAAAAGGAGAGAAAAAAAAGTGAAATGATCATCAAACCAAGAGAAAATGAGAACAAATTTATTTCACTAGTAATTTATTACTAATTTATGGTGTTCAGTAATTCGCAAAAAAGAATATTTTAGAACATATAGAATCTAAAGATTTAATATTCAGGTAAAAAAGAAAAGAAGGATCTTTAGTAATTTGTCAAAAAAAATTGTTAAATATGTATATAAAAAATAAGCCGTTTATTGTAAAATAATACGGAAGTAACATTCTACTTCAAAAAAGGTAAGTTTTCCAGCAATTTAACATCAAGAAAAAATTGCAAGAGAGAAGCCATATTAATTCGTGCACGAGGCTCGATGAAAAGAAACACGTGCGATAAGGTAAAGATAGAATTCGTGAAAAGCGATAAGATAAAACTTCGAAAATTTACGCTGCAATAAAATGTTATCATAAATTAAGATATGTTAAGAAAAGATCGCTCAAAAGTACTCACCCATTTAAGGTAATTAAGCAGTTTCACTAAGATGCGCCTCACGTCTGATCCTTATCAGAGCTCGTGAGAAAAAGGGGCGAAGGAAAATTTCATTCGGTCGAGAATACGCGTCAGAATCGTACGGAACAAAAAGAAACTTAAAAGAAAAATTAAATGTTGCAACATATCGAAATAAATATTCGTGCGCATACAGCGCCGTTCACAATAAACAGACCGCGTAACAATAAAGTTGTTACACCATCTCATCACTACAAATCTCAAAACTAGTTTATACGCATCCAAAAGAAATATTTTTTAAAGTTAATTCAACCTAATATATGTATAGCCTATGATACGTATGTGTTATCTTTAGAAAGCCTATTCAAAGAATTCACCGTATATGTGCAAGCGATTTCATTTGAGACAAGAAAATTGAGCGATGTTCAGGAGTATGAAGATGTATGCTTATCGATAACACTTTTTGCCAACATTTTAAAATAATTCATTACCTTTAAAGCTACATCTAATACACAGTCACCGTGAATGACTCTGATTGAATAAAAAGAGTTTTACAGTCTTTCATATTCACTAACTTCAATGTGTGGTAATTTGCTACTACATTTTTTCGATGTATTTCCTTTTTTATAAAGGAAGGCGCATAACAGTAGCATTTTCACTGCAAACACTCTAATTTTACTGAACTGCACATATTTTTCAACTTCATATATTTCCTCATCACATCAATGACAATCCTATTAGACTTATTTAACTTTTTTTCTGAATTATACCCGCCACTCTCATCTTCGTTCGCAACCGATTCCTCCTCCCAGCGGCGATAACAGCTGACGACACATCGTCGTTAGTTGTTTTTCCGTCCCTTACGTACACCCCTCTAGCTTCAAACCTTCTTCTCCTGCTACAACCCAAAGCGCTAATACGTTTCGGAATTTCAATTAGAATTGTGTGTGTATGTTTTCGTTCGAACAATTCGTGTAAACAAGAGAAACTACAGTGCCAGCTTCTTGCGCGGGGTGGCTCTTCCACCTCACCGAAGCAAGACGAGCTGGCTGATGCTTGATTATTGAATTCATCTCCTTGATTTCGTATAAATGTAGCTCTTTATGTGATAGACGTATACGAGGCTTCAAAAGTTACGGTTAGATTTCGCCCTCTTCCTTGAAGAAACTTTTACTGCAATTCTAGTAGTACTTTTTGTATTGCAATAGGTTTTTTTAAAGCATTGCTTTAGGGTCGGGACAAGAATTTATTTTTTGTTTCTTTGTTTTTTTTTTATTTCATTCGGTTGCTTTTGTATAGAAACAAATTTAAATGGTTTTAGGACGTCCACTACGGGGTTCACCTTTTTTGCTCGTACGACCACGCTTAAATTCGGCAACCCAGTTTTTAACCATTGAAAACGAAGGAGCGGATTCCAATTGTGTTGAATCCAGCTCTGCTTTAATTTCGGTTGGCGTTAAGCCTTTCAAATAAAAGTACTTTATCATTGCTCTCAACTCAGTTTTTTCCATTGTTTACAAAATCACACGAGACGTTCACTTTGGTGTACTGTCAAAAACATACTAATTGACAGATCGCTCTGTGCTGTCATATTTAATCTATTAAAGGATGGTTCTACAGAATGGTAGTGGAGATTCCTCCGAATTCGCGCCATATCTCTGTTAGGCCACGTAGTTTCCGAACAATCCTCGTAATTACAATGAACGGGGAACTATTTATTGCGCTGCTGTAAATATAACACCTGTATGTTGCTCCTGATTAACTCAGTTCTTGTAAATAATCCAAAAAATGTAACTTCCGAGGATTAAAGCTTGGCTATCAATAAAACTTTGGCCAAACTTAAATGGAGACAGGAATTTAAAACATTTATGGACATGCTCCCATGTTGCCTTATATGAAACTATGAACTTATTCTTAGTGCTGCAGAAGACTGATTTTCTTGCGGTTGTGTTCTTACTGATCCACAGGAAACAATTTCAAGAAAAGATGGAGAAAGTAATTAGTAAATTGAATTTGAAATCCAGCAAAGGAGAGAGTAAATATGTTTTAACGCAAGCTATAACAATGCGGTAGAAATAGAAAGAGAATCAATATCAGAAGCTGAGCAATTTACTTGACTAGGTGGAGAGTTAGTCTAGAAAAAGGTGGAACAAACAAAAATGGAAGCCAGTTATCAATGGTTACATCCTAGGCGGGTAGAGAATGACAAATCTTACTGTTAGATAACGTAAAACGAATTAAATTGATCAAATATTCGCAAATTTTAATGCTTTATTCGCATATACGGCTTTTCGTGTGGTCACAACATCTCCTTGAATTTACCTATGTAGTTAAATACTGAACAATCGATTTTGCAGTATTTTCCGATGGAAGCCAATATATACTGGAACACTTTCCCAGTACGAGGCCTTTCGATTGTTTATGTTCGATGTTTTATGTGGCTCTTTTGGAGATCACAAAAAGGGTTAGGACGAATGAAAGGCATGTTCGCTGCTTCTTTGGCCAGTTTGTTTGCCGTTTCATTTCCTTTGATTGCTTGGTGGCTTGGGATCCACCACAAAATGACGTGGTTATTGCGTCCCAATTGCCTAAAATTGTGTACACATTCGTGTGTCAGACCAGATTTGTATGTGTAGGCCCTAATAGCCTTTAGAACTACCTGACTGTCGCTGAATATATATATAGGTATAGTTGCGCCTCGTATCCCTTTGTCGAGGTTTAAAGCAGAAGTCTCTGCTTGAAATATGTTGGTGTCAGAATTTTTTAGGTGGTAATTAGGACCACTAATGCCTATAACTGTTCCGACTCCTTTTATTCTCGAGCCGTCTGTGTACCATGCCAGGGTACCTCTTTTGCATTAAGGCTCACCGGTTGTCCACTCGGTACAGCTTTCAATGATCACCTTATAAGGCCGATCAAAATTGTATTGCGTAAGGATCGTGTCCTTTGCAATGGGCATCATCTAATTTGTGTTGGAACCTTCAAGAATTCTGAGATGCCCTCTAGGATCCCCAGGCTGCAGTCCCCTCGTTCTATTAAGAATTAGGGCACTCGATGCAGCCTAATTCTGAATGTAGATGTGAGGAGGCGTCATTTCCAGCAGGACTTCCAGCGCTAGTGTGAGACAACTGCGCATAACACCTGCGATCTTAAGGCATGCAATGTTATCAATATGTTGAAGCTGCTGTTGCACAGTCTTCTGAGTTGTTTTTGGCCACCAAATCAAGGAGGAGCAGGTGATCATTGGTTGGATTATTGCTGTGTATGACCAGAAGGTCATTTGAGGCTTAGGACTCCAGGTGTCTTAAGATCTAGGTATTAAAAGGACTCCTTCCTACAGAGACTCTGCGGTGTAGTTGGTAATGCGCCCGTTTGACAAATGGGAGTTCCTTGGTTCGAATCCTACCGAAGTCTTGGGATTTTATTTCATTACTTAAAATCATGGAAAATCGATTTTTCAGTATTAGCCGATGGATGTCAATATATTTATTATATAGATGTCTATAAATGGATTTGAGGTAAATGAAATAAATGTTTTTTACCCATATATAAGTAAATATACGAATGAACTACGAACTTCCCAACTTACAATAACACGTCTAATCCCTAATTCTGCGCTTTACAGGAAACACCGCTGATATCGATTTATAAATGGGTTGATAATTGAATAACTTGAATTTAAGTAAAATGAAACAAAAATAAACAAACGAATGAATAATTCCGTTACAGGGATGAAACAAAAATACCATTAACTCTGTCTAAACATTATTCCTAAAACAAACATAGCAAAGATTATCCTAAAACTTTCTTATTTTTCGATAATAGTGTATACCAGTATAGCAGACAATCGCGGTTCCTTCTGTCGATTACTTCTGTGTATTTTAACACGGGAGAGGAATACTGAATAAGGTATTCGAATGTAGATACCTTCTAGGAGAAAAGCACAGATACGATATACTTACTCAGATCAGGGGGCGCATTGACGACGCGGCACATTAAACAATGAATATGCATGCTAGTACGAATTCACGTACCTATATGTTGATAGCACAACGAGTATGGCCGTGATGCGTTAATATTTGAAAACAACACGCTATCGTTGCGTCTATAATAGATTCAAGCATGCTATGCCTAGGAAGAGCTAGCGTGTTCTATGTGTGTAAACATGAGCATCTTTGTTGTGTAAAATTCATTGGTTGTGTTATGTTAGAGAAGTGCCTTTGCTTAACTACTTGAAACTGTTGGAAAAATTATGACACTGCAAATAAATTCTAAGTAGAAAGTGTCTGTTGAACGGTTTGGTATGGTTTTCGTTTTCCAGACTGCCGTCACTTGTATACTTGCCCCCATTCCGTTTAAATAATCAAACCACTTTAACTGGTTCCGTTCTATTACATGTAGAACTTGCTCCACCCTCCAAATCATCTTTTGTTTGTTGGTTTCTGATTTTATCTTTCTCTTTTATCTTTGCTTGGACTTTTTTGTTTCTTCGTCAAAATCCAAATTTCCGAATCAAAACATAGAACAGGTCTGTAAATTGATTTAAACACTTTCGTCTTCGTTTTTCTCTTACTGAAGAACTTGCTCAAGAATACATAGTTGTTGTCTTTCTATTTCGACTCGATATTACTATTATCTTAGTCTTATGTATTTTGATATTCATATTCCTCTTTCTTACTGTCTTAATCCATATTTCTAGTTTTTTGCAGGTCTTACTTCTTGCAAAAATTCCTAAATCATCCTCAAAAGTACACTCTGCATTTCTACATCTTTTGTACATAGTTTTAAGTGCTTTTGTCAATTTGTTTCAAACTTCCCTTCCTTTTTTGCAGTGTGTACTTCTTTCCCTGGTATCCGATCAAATGCCTTCTCTAAATCTGCAAAGGCTAGAAAAGTTTCTAAATTCTGTTGTATCTTATGCCCTCTTCTAAAGCCACTCTGTGAATTTTCCAACTGATTTTCGATTTTCACTTTCAATTTACTTTCTAAAATACGTTCATATACTTTTGCTGCAGAACTCTGTAGTTCTGACACACTCCGTGGTCACCTTTCTTGAATATCGGGACTATTATTCCCATCTCCCAGTCTTGTGGTATTTTATCCATATTCCATACTTTGTTGCACATTATAGTCAGTATTTTTGCGTCTTCTTCTACCATACCTTTAAGCACCTCTAGTTTAATACAGTCATAATAAGCAGCCTTCCCGTTCTTCAATTTCTTGATGACATTAATTACTTCTTCGAGTGTTATTTCTCCCTCTTCTTCCGTACTCGAACATTGATACTATTGATCTCCAGAATATTCTTTCCGTCTTTTACCAATTTCCTTCTTAATTGTTATGACTAAACCGTTGTTGTTTTTGATTTCTGCTGTATTGACCTGTTTTCCTTTTCTTAATGCCTTTAACACTCTATAAAATAACTTTTAGTTTTGCTTGCTATTCTCCTCTAATCTACTTCTAAACTAAACGGATACTCTAAAACTGTGGCACTGGAACACTGAAACAGTTCATTAAAACCCTTACCACAACACTTAATTCGTAATGGACGCACGTTTCGATAGCCAAGCTATCATCATCAGCAGCAAGACTGAACTCTAGTTCTAGTACGAATTAAGTGTTGTGGTAAGGGTTTTAGTGAACTGTTTCAGTACTTCTAAACTCATCCCCCTTTTTTTGTTTAGCTTCAGATGCCAACTTTTTAACTTTATTTATCTGCGTTCTGTATTCGTTGTATGAATCTTGTGTTTTCTTGCTCAAATATAACCTCCATATTTCTTTCTTTAACTTTACACTTTTGTTTATTTTCGTTATGCAATATACTGTTTGTTTTATGTCTTTACATACTCTGGTTGTATTACATACTCTTCCAGCTGTCTCCAGTATAATGGTTTTGATTCTTTGCCAAGGTTTGTCCACATCCCATCCTCCTACTGTATCCAATATCTTATTAGCTCCGATTTTAATCTCCTCCTGATATTCTCACGTTTATCCCGTATTCTCATGTTTATCTGTTTCGATATCCCTGAGAAAGTTTTGAAGATACTCATTATAATGCATTAAAAGTACTAGATTATTTTCGTTTTTTTTTTTATTTATCTAAAAGGAAATTTATTAGGATATTCACATACTCAACAATATCTTTCGGGTTATTTTTTTTGTGGTGTAATGGCTCTGTGGGGTATATAAGCTTTGTTACTTATCATAACATCAGCAACCTTCTAGTGGGTAAAGTGGCTTAGCTGTTATCTCCCCTTCGCCATAAGGAATGAACCGGAGTTCATTTATACCCCAGCGTACTAATGGTAGCACGGGATTGTGCCCAGGCCACCAGAGAAATTCACCACATGGCTCTGGTAAGACTCAAACGCGCAGTATCTATTTCTGCCACGTGGGGGCAGACTCTCCTACCATTGGGCCATTCAAGCTGTTCCAAATTCGCTTTTAAGGCTTTCCAATGAAATTCTTTACAAATGAGAGTTGTCCCTATCGGATATAGGAATGAGATTATTAGTGAACAAAGTGTCTTACTCATTTGAATTGTTAGGACTGTTAGAGTACCATATGAAAAAGGAATAAAACCTTGAAAGAATTAACATCTTCCAAATCGTAAAGAGAAACAAAAATGTTAGACTTTGTATCAAATTAAAGACGCCGGTCAAGTTAGGACAGGTATTGCAGAGGATGTTATTATAGTCTTGAAAATAACCTAAACACAAAAGATAAATGCTCATACTCCGTTAGAATCCAATAATTGAAAAGAATGATATTTTTGCAAAAAAATACTTTTCAAAACTAAAATTACAATTAAATTTATGAGGATCCTACACTCTGGATATTTAAATAAGAACCATCGAGTAAAATTCTCTCAAAGTACTGCATTTATCATCGATTCTAAACAAACTTCTCCCTTTCAATGAGCACCCACGTATCACGACATCTAAACTTCCAAACAAAAACCCCGCCCTCCTTCCCTCGCCTTTGGCCTAATAAAGCACAACAACAACTCAGAAAACCACACCTGTGCGCCATCGGAAACTCTCCCAAATCGTCATCAATAAGATCGGCCGAACTTGAATTCACGTCCGCGCTCTTTAGGCATCGCTGAAGATCTGAACTTTCGATTTCTCTTCGTTCTTTTATGTCGTCAACCCTTTGATTCCCAGTCCTGCCTATTACATTATGTTTGTCCATGTAGTACGCTTTATTTAAGGTTCTTCGTCGATGAATAGATCGAAACCGCTCTTCGCAAAGTATTCGACGTAATGGCGGGAGGAGATAAAACTGGAATGAAATAACGTAGGACGGCACTCCTTCGATCCGAAGATAAGTAGGGTTAAGAGAGTTTTGTATGTCGTGATGTCGCCCGATGAATAGATCCAGGTCGAAAGTTCTTCTTGTGTGTTTTCTTGATTTGGTAGGGAATTAATGTCCCTTCGGGTGATTTCTATTGAATGCCATTAATCAAAAGACACCTTGCCCAGAGAATGATATGCCTTGTTTAACGAATTAATCAAATTACCTATTGAAGAATATAAATTTTTGATACAAAACTTCCTAATTTTTCCAACATTAAAACTCCACGAACTTCCACTTATTCAAAAATAATATAAATAAGTGGCCTTGCCTAAATGTACCAAAGATTACTATGGCTGCATTCATTCTCCCCAGTCTTCACTGGACGTTAGTGAGGTATAACATAATCAACATTTTAAGACACGCGGTCTAGTCAGTTTAGTTTGGCATATTTGTGCCAAATTATGTAAACATAATTTGGGGTTATTTCGGAATTGGATCATGGATAAGTTTGCTCTAAAAAAGCTGCAAGAGTTGAATCTGGAGAAATTACGGGTTATCTTTAAAGGTAAAATAAGTAGTGAACTCTCCAACCTTAATTCGAGGGCTGTCTGGCACTATTTGGTGAAATTTTCCGGTGTTATCGGTAGTGGTTGCAGTTTCTGGCCATCCTGAACGTTCATCGTCAACCAAACTGATACGAAATTTCACTGTGACAGTTGATGGTAAATAAACAGCGTCCATCTCGGCTTTAATTTATGTAAGCGTATTGCTTTTCAAATGCAAGTATTTTCGATATTCGAATTTTTCCATTTTTACAGAAACACTAACATTAATTGACAGAAACGACTGTTAAACAACAACTGAGCGCCCGACATAGCAGAAATTTTCAAAAATATCTTTCAACGCACGCGCAATTGTATTACTAGAATATTTTTAGCGCGGAACGCCATCATCAGAAACGAAAGCCGGTTAGGTTTGAGGCATGGGGCATAAGGATTGAATGCATATGCGATACTGCCTCTCTACCCGCCTTACGCTGACTTACTCCTGTTTAAGCTCTCAGTCACGCCTCGATCCTAACTGACTTTCGTCTCTGGTCATCATCATGTTGAGACTTAAATCTTCTCAGACCACCCTCGTATCCTTTGGTCTAACACCACTAACACTAGGAGAACTGCAGACTCGGTTTGTCAAAGTTCGACCAAAGACTTACATGGAACTCTCACATTAATACATCCGTCAACAAATCAACAATTGTTCTGTAGACATATACAAGGTTGTGTGAGAAAATTGGGGCATAAGATGACGCTGTGGCTCTATGTGAGGATCACCAGGACTATGATAGCCTGTGCCTCAGTGGTATGGTGGACAAAGACACATGGTGACTCAATCTCACGATAGAAATCAGAATGTGACGTAAATCCTCACACTGCTCTTAATTTTGTACTGCGCTTTGCTTACTCTAAAACCCGTGAATCGGTTCTGGTGAATATTAGAAGGTTTTTAAAAATACGGAAAACCAATGTTAATTAATCTTAGCAAATTTAGTTTGGTTTCTTACTTTGTCTCATCGATAAAATTTCCTGATAACAAGAATGTATCTATCTTGCCGGTGCTACTTATTCCATGTAATTGCACCTTTCCGCGAGGCCAGTACCGAATAAGATCGCAGGAAATAATATTTTCGTAGCTTTTTCATATGTTGTTTCTATGGTGATTGATACAATTACGCCGTAAAGATGTAAATTAATTTTGTTAATTAGGGAAATAGTGTAAGTTGTGTATCGTGGTATTTATGTGAGCTTAGCGTTCATCAATAAATTTACTAGTGGGCAACGACTATGTCCAAGATTCAACGGAAATAAAAGAGGTGTGTACACTTAAAAATAAATGAACAAAACAAATAAAAGACTTCGGAAAAATAAAATTAAACAGAATTCAGAAATCATGCCCCTTGACAACTTTATGTACAATAATGTATATTTAATTTATGAAATTACAAAAGATCTTTAGCAATGAAACTAAGCAAAATTCGGTAATAGACCGATTACTGGATTTTGCTTAGGCGGTAAATGAATATACACAAATTTCAGTAAAGTATAGGTTGAAAACAAACTGGTGAACAAACTTCCGGATTTTATGGCAAATTAGATTTAAATAAATTTCAATCTGGCGAATAAAAATATCACAGTTACGGCGCTAGTTCTCACCTAGGACAGTGCTGTACGCCGTCTGCGTTGCGGGGGTGAGTTTCGCCTCGGACAATGCTGTACACCGTCAGCTTTGCGCTATAGAATGAGATTTTATAGCGGTTTATGTACCCTAACGGATGGTGACGTAGTACTTCTTCTGAGTGACGTACGGTACAGAATACAAGACGAGTACGTGGATTGATAAATGAAGCAAATATGCACTGTCGTTTGTTCACGTAAAAATACAATTAAATGTTCGCAAAGAGTGAATACAAAATTATTATCCTAATAATAAATTGTCTCTTTCTTTTGGTAAAAGTTTTCCGAATCCGGACGATCAGCGGTTCGTCATAATTTAAGAGTAACATCTAAAGTGTTTCTCACAAAGAGTCTTCTTTGAATTGTATAAGATGACGTTATCAATAAATATTTGTCACTACTGATGTTATCGTCGTATCGGTTGTCAAATTCCGCCGTGTCGTTGTTTGGTTTACACCTGACGTTTCACCTACTGCTGCGGGTGGCTTCTTCAAAGGTAATACGTTTCTTGTGTTGGTGGTCGACTTTATATAGCGGCAGTCCCCGCGCATGTGACCGAGCGCGTTCCCTGGTTGGCTCGTTCCCCGTCTGTGCGCGAGCCAATAGCTTCTCTAGCTCCGTTGTCCAAGTATGGTTTAATTTCAACCCGTCGTCCCTGTTAATGTTGTCTCTGTGTTTGTATATTTCAATTGCCTCCTTGTTCAAACGACTATAGTAGTTTTTTGTTGTTGCTGGAACTTTGGTTTCGTCGAATCTAGCTCTGTGGATTGGTTTCGAGAGCCAACTGCGGTAACAAGCGAAACGTCAGGTGTAAACCAAACGACGATACGGTGGAACCCAACAACCGCTACGACGATAGTTGAAGGCCGTGATAGCTTGAAACGCTACTTTTTATCAAATTAATAACACAATTTATCCATCCGTATACTTGCAAGATATTGAAATAATTACACCTCGCTTTTGAGAAGTTTCTCATGTGTTTTCTTTCATAAAAATCACAATGCAAACCATGTTCTCTTAGTGTTTTGCATTTTTTACAAAATCTAGACTAAATCCTATTTCTACTGTATCAGATTTTAAAGCTACCACTATAAAATGACTGAGCTTTACTATAAATATGTCTCAGAGCGGTTTTACACATGTTAATAGATTGGTCAATTCAGCGACTTTCAATTTCTTAAAGTGTGAGGTACTCTTCAATTGATCAATAAATTAACGGATTCAAATTGACCAAGAAATTGATGAATCTAGAACCAGTTCTAATTTTCCTCAATTTCTTAGTAATTTTCTGGTGATTTTGTAGGGATATCTTTCAAGTTCTTACAAAAACAGTGAAAGAAGAAAACATTTTTAGTACAAATCATATCATTGTTCTTCAGAATATTCACCATTCAGATTTATATACATCTGCATGCGTTTGAACCAATACCCGAAAGATTTTTTCAACTCTGGAGTTGGTATCTCCAAAATATGGTCTTTAAAGGCTTCAAGAGCTTCGAAAACAGAAAGACGTCGTTAGGCGACAAATCACGTGAATACGGGCAACGAGACATTAATTCAATCATTTTCTCCTTCAAATAGTCAATTGTTTGTGCTGTGTGAGAGCTTGCTTTATCATGATGGACGATGATGCGCCGTCGTTGATTGTTTTTCGTGATTTCATTGATGGCTTCTGGCAAATAAATTGTTCTACACCATTCAGCATTAACTGTTCTTTGATCTTCCAAATCGATACTAGTGACACGTCCAGTACAACGAAAGAAATAAGCAATCATCTTCCAACTTATATTGGATTCGGTTCATCTGGGAAACCCAAACAGTTGATTGTTGCTTAGTTTTCGGCTCGTTCGAATATGTCCAAGTTTCGTCGCCTGTTATAATGTTGTATACGGATTTTGAAGTTCTGTTGAATATTTTGAGCATTTCCTTACACCAATCGGCACGAGCTTTTTTGTGCTTTTTGTGTCAAATTATGTGCAATCCATCGGGAAGAGATATTTTTCACACCTAAATGTCCATGCAAAATCGAATGTACTACAATTTTCGATGTGAGAATGTAGAGATGCCTCTATTTCATGATAGGGGATATGCCGATCCTCTTCAAACATGTTCCGTGCAGCAATGCTATTTTCTGGAACAAGAACCGATTTTGGTCGACCTTCACGAAGTTGATCACTGACGGAAACACGGTTGCGATGAAATTCTGCAAACCAGTTGTTAGCGATCTTTTCGGGTGGTAGTTCATTACCACAAGTTGAAAGAAGCGATACGAAGCATTATTATGGTGTTAGGCCTTTACTACGATCCTAAAATATCATCCAACGAAAACTCTTACGTGAAATTTCCACTTTTTCTCAAATTTAAACAAACTTCTCGGCAGATTTCTGTGCTGCCACTGCTCCAACAATAACAAATGTTAAATTTTAAGAAAATAGTAATGTCACGTCTCAATAGCGCCATCTAGTGGTCGTTTGTAAAAGCTTAAGACGCTACTCTTGTATCAACTCACGGTATCTGTGTGACTTTGATAAAGTGATGTTCACACATGTTCTGTTGAGTATATACTGAAATATCTTTCTCAGGGGTTTTTTTCTCAGATTTTGTTAAATTTTCTAATTTAACTCTAATTAATGAATTTTGTAGGTTCGGGGGTATCCCTTGATACCCTTGCGGCAATTTTGAATGAATTTACAACTTAGTAAAATCAAATTAACGAATTTTAAGATTTAAAAAATTAACTAACCTTTAAGCTTTCGAACGACGCCAATGTATATAAACACTCTGTTTATATACACACCACAGGAACTGCCTGCTCTGGATATTTAACCCTATTTACTTCTCTGATAATGACTTTGAATACACAACGAACACTTATCTTTGGATTGGATTCAAGACAAACTTTGATTCAACCAAGGCCGAATAAAGATTGATGAAAATTCAGGGCGTCGTTCCTCTTTCTTTTATTTTAAATCGCGAAAAACCGGCGATTGTTTTCTTTCACAGCCAATTTTGGTAATATACCCAAATAAAACTAACTTTTCGATGACTTTCTAACAAATGGTATTAGTATACGAGAACGAATGCAGTGACTTAACCAGGAGGTTGTTTGTTGATGATTCTGTGGTACGAATTGTCACCAACAAGTTTTAAAAGAGAAAATCCACTGCTAATTTATAGAAACCTTTCAGAAGATTTAATTGATGAAATATTATCTGTTGTGCTTTGGCATTTACGTTGTTGCCTATTCCAGACGATTTTTACATTAATTTGGAAGAAATAATTGAATAGAAAAATTGATAAACGAGTAGAATTGTCCATGATACCCCACACTCGTCGTTATCTGGACTTATAATTAAATTCTACCGCCTCAAGGACGGTTGGCTGAGGGGGATGGTACCGAAGAAACTTCCCATTATCCCCACAAGAGGAATATTTAGTTGCCGACAAGTGGCCAGCCTGATATTTGGTCAGTACCGAAGTGACAACCGAGGGAAGTTGTTGTCGTCGTAAATACAACGTTGAACATAACATAACAATACATAAATAAATATTAAATTATTTGTTTATGAAATTCTTAAATAGCTCATATGGTTGACGACCTCTCTTGCGGCAATATCGTACTATTAAACATAACAAAATTACTTATGCTTTATTATGTATAATAAAATTAGAACATAGAAGCAAACTTCGTTGTTGGTGAGTTAAGCCATGGCTCACAATTAGTTTCAAACGACAAAAAGGTTTTATATACAGGGTGGGGCAGAGCAACTTACTTATTTGAATTTGGCGCCCTGAAGCGATGGTTGCTCCGAGGAGGGTGGGGGTAGGCACATTCGAGAGGGTGAGAAGGAAGGTTGTAGCTCCGCTTGGTTTAGTAAGCATCATGGTTTTTTGAAGAAAACGAAGGGGCAGCTTCGGTGACTTCTGGCCGTTATGTCCACATGATTCAAGAGTTTTTCCTACCAACACTCAATGAGATGGATGTGGAAGATGTATTGTTCCGTCAGGACGGTACCACGCCACACACAGCGCGTGTGTAAGTGATTGTTTTACGGCAACACTTCCTAAGACGCCTCATCTCCCTGAGGGGCGATCTGCACTGGCCAGCACGATCGCCTGATTTAGCCCCCTGCGACTACTTTTTATGGAGCTGTCTAAAATCACATGTTTACAACGATCGTGCTAGGACCCTGGTTCACCTGAAGAACAACATTCGTCAAGCTGTCGCCAACGTACCCGTCGATATGCTGGAAAGAGTTGAACGAAACTTCCGAGTTCGATTAACGCAGTGTATTGAGAATAATGGATGCCATCTGCCTGATATCATCTTCAAAACTAGAAAAACATAAAACTTAAATGTTGTACTTGATGCTGTTCAAAGAATTAAATATATATCTGCATTACTTTTTCTTTAATTGAATTTCTAAATAAGCAAGTTGCTCTGCCCTACCCTGTAAAATGAAATAATGTTGATATTCCTACAATCGCTATACTTGATTAATAATTAATGAATATAACACGGATCCTCAATTTTCAATACTATTTTATTGACCAATTTCTTGACCGATTAATTGATCAGTGCAATACGGCTCCCGTTCGCTGTCAGTGTACCTGATTTTGTAATTCTTCCAAACCAGCAGGATACTGTGAGATTATAATAGTGTTATTCCGGGGCGGTATTCTGATCCACCTATTTCTTAGAAGATTATGATAGACCGCTAATTTCAAACATGCGTTGCATGTTTAGGGAAATAAAAATCGTTTCTTTACACAAATAGGTCCATAATTTGAACATATATTCAGACTTTCTCCCCGCTTTTTTCACATACGCAACCATTCGAAATCGAGATCAAATACAATCCAAATTGCTACGTATTACGCCGAACGACATGCTACCATTAAATTAGCGAACCAGCAATAATCTGCAGAGAGTATCGCATTGAAATCGTGTCTCCCCTCGTCAACCTCGCATACAAATACACGCACGTAATAACATATTTACTTCCTCATTACATCTCTCCAAAGCTCCGATGTAAGATCCTATTCCTATTCCTAACTGCACAATATACTCAAGTTTTACATGTAGTATGTCGTCATAATGCGGCGGAGTTGTAGCAATCTCGCGGACAATAATTTTATTAAGACAACGACCCTGAGGTTCTCACGATTTACTCGGAGACAAACATGGAAATGGATGGGCGAGGAAATAAAAAAAAAGAAGGAGGAAAAGGATACCTATGTACGAATGCGTTTTAAAGACGGTGATATCGTGATACTACTTTCTTCTGAACGTATTATCTACCACGCCGATGATATCATTATTACGGCGAACGTAAGTGGTGTTTATTTTTGAATTTGTATGGCTATTAATTCGAAAAGGAGGAATAGAAATCTAGATGATTCCGTGCGACGTACGGTTCGATGTGCCGTCGTCGCATATGAATGTATGTAGATGGTTGTTTAAGCTGCCGTTGTTGATGGTTTACGTAAGGTATTATTTTATTGTTAATGGTATATGCTTAAGGTTGCGTTTAATACGGTAAATGAAAAAATCGTGTAATGTAATAAGTATAAAACGGTAGTAGTAGCTGTTAGCTACTGTCGTACATAATTCGTAATTTGACCGTGTGAACGTGTGGCTAGACTTCCAAGAATTATAAGAAAAAACATTAACTACACTTTAATTTACACTTTAGTCTGTGTATCTGACATAATGTAGTATGTAACGTTCTGGACGACTTGTTATTTAATTGATTTTGGAATCAAGTTAACATTCAACTGTGAAATTAATTTTTATCTTGTACCTTGACTCCAATTGCCAGATTTGTTCATTGTTTACACAGCTTCACATGAAAATTAATGATTTAGCTTTATTTAACACAACACTTACTATCATCCTTCTTTGTTAACGAATTTATTCGTTACTAAATATGGATTATGTTTGCTTCTTTATGAAAGAATGGAAGATATAAAATTATCCATCTGATTACGTTGTTATTCTTTCAATGTCCTTTCAGTATGGGGCCAAAGGCAAGTGTTGCACAACTACAGCCGATAACATCGGAAAAAGTTCACTAAATGGTGTCAGACGACCGTCGAATTAAGGTTGAAAGACTGAAGATTTGGGCCTGAAGAAGCTAACCGCGCGTTGAGTGCCGCGGATGCTCACTCAGGACTAAAGACTCATTCAAATAAACATTTCGAAAGCCCTGTTGAATCAGTTTATTCGAAATACGAGGTGTGACTATAAAATAACGAGACTGATGCTGTAAACCATTTTATTTTAAATTCATACATATTTAATTATTATCCCCTTCAATATACACCCCTCCTCTATTCCTACACCGCTCCATGCGAATTTTCCATTGTTCGAAACAGTGCTGGTAGTCTTCCTCTTTAAGCTCCTTCATCACGTGTGCCACTTTTTCTTTCACAGCTTCAACGATCTGAAATCTTGTTCCTTTTAATGCAGATTTGACCTCGAGGAAAAGGTAAACGTCACATGGTGCTAGGTCAGGCGAATAAGGCGGATGGCCTAACACTGGGATGTTATACTTGGATAGAAACGTCTTGACAGACAATGCAGTGTGAGCCGGTGCGTTGTCCTGATATGGAGCCCATGACTTTTTCTTCCACAATTCGGGTCTTTTTGTCTTATTTTGTTGAGCAAGTACCTCAAGGTAGTAATATTGATTAATATTTTGACCTTTAGGAACCCAGTGAAGGTACACAATCCCATGAATATCGAAAAAACCAATCATCATTGCTTTGAATTTTGATTTGCTCATTCCTGCTTTTTTAGCTCTCGGTGAAGTTGGGCTTCCAATACATGGATTGACGCTTAGTTTCTGGATCATAAGTGAAAAACCAAGATTCATCGCATGTTAGCACTCATTCTAAGAAGTTTGGGTCATTTTCATTGGCATTTAAAGTGTCAAACATTTTAACGAGTTTCTTTTTGTTTGACTATGAGAATTTTAGGCAGCATTTTTGCACAAACCTATTGCATGTTAAAATTGCTATGTAAAATTTGCCTTACGCATTCTTTGTCAATTCCCACAGTTTCAGCAATCGTACGAATAGATAAACGACGGTCAGATCGGATCAGATTACCGATTTTTTCAATATTTTTATCCGTTTTTGACGTGGAAGGGCGAACTGGATGTGCATCATCTTCAACGTCTTCTCGGCCACCTTGGAAACGCTTAGACCGCTCAAAAACCGGCGCACGTGATAAGCATTCGTTGCCATACACTTCTTTTAATAAAAGATACGTTTCAGTAGCGGTTTTTCCAAGTTTCATATGAAATTTCACGACAATTCGTTGCTCTATTAAAACACATAATTTTTCGGCAAAACAAAATAAATAGATCTTATACAAACAAAGGTCACGGCCAGACTAATATATCTACAGACACGGGAGGGCGGCAATCGAAAGAAAACGCTACACAACCGCGCATGCGCGTATTCAAAAACATAATAATATGCAGGCAGTTCCATTTGAAAAGCCAAACATGTACCGCTCGCAGCGGAAATTGAACACCCTGTATACTTGTGCAGCACTTGCCTCCGAATATTTTTCATTGAAAAAATGTTTCTCTACATTATTCAGGGAAGGAATTATCTTCCACCCACGCATTAGGTGGATAAGCTGCTTAGTTAAGATAAGAGCATTGGAATGCTAGGTTTTGCAATTCAAATAATTATCGAGGTCGCGTCATAAATATAGGTGCATTATTGTGAATTTCTCTTATCTCATAAACAATTATGGTAACCGTAAAATGGATATTTTATCGCTTAGATTTCTGTAGAAATAAAACGGAAAATGTAAGTTACGTCCCATGTCAATAATTTTAGGTAAATTGTGTCCCACCGTATATACTGAAGTACTGGGCCCAACATCACAGACAAAATGAGCAAATTGTGTCCCTATTATCTGGTTCAGTTATTACCAGTATAGATTTAAGTACACTTACAACATAATTAAAGTATAAAACAAAAAATTAATTAACCTATGGCGGTTTAAGCCAGTAGTTGGGGCTACTGTCGCATCAGAATTTGTAGCAATACGATTTGTTCAGTTCTGTAGAGGCGTTTGCAGTAATTTACTCGACAAATATGTACAAATAAGGATATCTAATTAGATTTCCTCATGCGTACATGTAAACATCTACTTCGTATATTTACGATTTAAAATAGTGAAATGCCATTACCTTCCACAAAGCTATGCTGACGAGATGTATAACATCGAAACGCGCGTCCATAGATGGTGGATAGGTGATGGCATTACGTTTCAATTAATTAAGCAAACTTTATTTAAAACGCTATACAAACAAATACATTAAAAACATTCTCTTCATTTATTTTTCAGTGTTTAGGTATATATTTTTATACATAAAAACACTCATATGTTCTTATTCAATATTGATTTGTTTTCAAATTATAGCGTAATAAAGAAATTCTAACTAGCGTTCTTGTAAATGGTCCAAATTGTCGCTTGTTTTCCAATTAATATCGATGAAATCAGGGGAAACAATCGATAACGTCATCCCTTATCATGACAATGCCAGTTCTCACACAGAACATCAAACATTTGATTATTTGAAGGAGAGAAACATCGACTTAATATCTTATTGCCCGGATTCCCCTGATTTATCGCCTAACGACTTCTTTTTGTTCTCGAATGTCAAACAAGAAACGCGTGGGCAGCGGTTTTAACCACTTCGAGAAGCTGTTGAATTCCAAAAACCATGTTTTGGCCATACCAACTTCAGAAAGGTGAAAATGTTTAGAGAATTGGTTCGAACGCATGCAAAAGTGTATAAATGGCGAATGATTTGAAAAACAATAAAGCGATTTGTCCCAAATATCTTTTTCTTTCATTGCTTTTGTAAAAACTTAAAGGGTATCCCTTGTATACGAATGCAATTACTTCTACTTACAATCTCACAAAAACTCTTTAATAATAATTCGCTACCGTATATATAGTAAGAATGATAGGTAATCCGTGTAGAAATGTTGAAAACGAAGGAATTGCTTGTACCATGCACAACGAATAAGCGCAGGCTTGCCACAAATACTTCATTGTTGTGTATTTTGTACATCCTTCGGAAAGCAGAGGCTTACAGGACCTTTAAAATGTGGTAGCCGTTCGGCGATGTATCCACTTTTATACCATGCGTATTTAAATAGATTGAAGAACCTAGGCGATGATAATTGATTAAGTTAAAGATTGTAACTAAATAATACTGTTTCTTTGGTGTAGAATTATATCGTAATCCATCAATAGTACTTCATCTTAAATTGTTCTCACAAAATTTTTCCATATTCTTAAACGGTAAACGTCTAAAGCTTGTACCATTGAAGTTGTTTTCTTTGGAATTATAAACTTCATTGTGTACTTTTTTGTTCGTTGGTACTAAATTTTGCATATCACCTGGACAATACTCACTCTAGGAATACAATAATCAAATACCTTCAGCTCCAGTATTTAAGTATTTGGTAAGTACACATCTGTAAACCAATCTTTGTAATGCTGAGAAATTATTTTTCCGGACATTGAAGCGGATCAAAATTTCTAACTTTACGGAATTAAAAGGTAAATCAAAATCATGCCTGGTTGTATTATACATATACTGAAATAAAAATGTATCTCCAGTGACAAATGTACGCTTAACTTTAAATTTTGAAAAAGTATTGAAGAACAATGCCGCTAATCGTCTGCTTCGGTGTATCTTCCTTGTGAAGAGGGAGGACCAATTGCTATTGCTTATTCGTAAATAATGCTTATATATTTCTTCGCTTATTCGCTTGCTCGGTACGTAGGTATAAAACATAAAATTTATTATATAAACAGTCCCTTTTCACAAAAATTCAAATATATAAATATTGTGTAATACATTAATTACATAATTCTGTTGTTTTCCATGTATTTATATGCATCTCAACGTTTCTAAATGCTCGGTCCACCACCACAATCTCCGGAGCCTGAGCGTTTGGCCGGAGGCGACAGCAGCATAGAAAAAAAGCCGATCACTACCGCAAAAGTAAGTTATACAGCTCACGGCTCCCAGACGCTCGTGTTATTTCATGTATTTGTATGATACACCACCTCTTGTATCTATTGCTCCGGCTGCTGTCTCCATACATAAGTGAAAAAGTGAGAAACCGAAGATTGTGTGATAAATAGACGCTAAGTTATGCGTAAGCGAAGGAGCGACGATTGACAGTAGTGGTACTATGTATTCCTCCCCGGCGGCAGGCAAATACATATCTAGCGCTTATTTCCAATACGCTAGCGGTAGCTTCATCCTGGAGATATATAAATTACTACGATCTTTAGTTTATGCGTTGACAATTTTGATAATATTTACGTGTATTATAAGAAATTAAATACATTTTTACATTAAATGCGTTAATGAATATAAATATCAAATATATGAATTTATACAAAACAAAACAAGTGAAATATTGAATTTACAAGAAAATAAAACAAACGATTCACAAATAGGGCACATAAAATGTCGAGTTTATAAAATAGAACAAATAAAATTATAAATTTACAGAAACTAAATAAAATGTTAAGTATTCTTAACAAGCATCTTGTGTAAGAATACTTACTATTAATATTATTGACGGAAATTATTACTTTACTTTCCTAAATAACAAACCGAAGTAGTTTCCCTTTTTAGAATTACCAGGTTGCGGATCACCTTACTTTTTATACAGTTGGCAAACTCTATACTCACATTTTATTAATATAATCATTTGATAACGACCTGCGTGTTTTCTTTATTACTGTAAATATAGCACTTCAGTTAATTTTTTTACACAAATAAGAATATTTCGTGGCAGATGTAATATATATACCGAGTGATTTAGCGTACCTGTTCCAGTAGAGTATCTTTGTTGTTAAAGAAGATATTGATTAATTTTTGTTCGCAAATTATAAGTTATAATTTAACATTTTTCTGATATTATCAACGAGGTATCATTTCCGATTTAACCGGAAGTCGCATCAACTTTGAAAACCAAAGTCTACTAAGATAAAGATTTTTTAAAGCCTCTTAAACTTTTGAATGAATTTTGAGGATACTATTGAAAGGAATGTGTGCATGTATTATATCATTGAGAAGAGAAAAATATTCTCTATCGGATAGGCAATAAAAGAGTATGACATTCCATTTAAAATATGTAAACTAATGCGACTTCCGATTAAACCGGAAATAGTACCTCGTTGATAATGTCAGAAAAATGTTAAATTCTAGCTTCATAATATGTGAACAAAAAATGAAATCAATACCTTTTTAACAACAAAGATATTGTACTGGAACAAGTACGCTGAACCATCCGGTATGTGTAAATTCTACGTAGCTTCTATATTTTTGTAGTATATAAAAGTTACGAATTTTGCAAAAAAATAAGGGGGTGGGGAGTTTGTTTTCCTAAATAAATATTCGTTAAAGAGAAAATACTTACATCATCGTTAAGAACATGTAATACAGTTTAAATCTTGTCTTCACTTTGTTTTTGATATCTCTCATAATTTCTGAGCTATTGAGTCAAACAGCGAAGGGTAGTGCTGTTGGGATGCTTTACACCGCGCCAGTGGGCGATCTGGCAGCTAAGATAGTTACCGTTGTTCTTACACTAGATCGGTCTATAAACCCACAAAGTTTAATTTAAATCAGTAAGATGCACATACCTGTGTTTCCTTGCAAGGAATCTGGGTTACGTACACGGTCCTGCAATAACGCGTCGGTCTTCTGTTTCTCAGTTGTTATTGAGATATGAGGTTAAAATTTTCAGTAAGTATTTAAGAGAACAATATGCACATTCTAGAATTATTTTCAATTATACAGGATGTCCCAAAAAAGAGTGTCGATGGTCAGCTAATTTTTTTTATAGAACACCCGATATATTTTTTGCAGATTTTTATGCCTATCGATGGTTCCTATTCATGTTGAAAATATTCAATCATAGGTTGCCGAGTTACAATATGAAAAAGAAAAAAATTGGCTATTTCATATTTCTGCTTGAAAAATCGTCACATTCGCTAACACGAAGTTCAACAAATAATATTTGCACTCGCTCCCAATACTTTTTTTTTGGGACAGCCTGTATAATTGAAAATAATTTTAGAATGTGCGTATCGTCCTCCTAAATGCTTACTGAACATTTGAACTCATATCTTCAATAACAACTGAGAAACAGAAGACTGACGCATTATTGCGGAACCCTGTATAACTATGCGAAAACTTTAGATATTATATATAATGTATATTGTAAGTACATGTCAAGATGTAATATTTTTTGATATCATGTTTGATTTGAAGTGTAATAGGGTGTAGCTCTTGCTTATTTATGTCAAACTACAATATTTATTTGATATTAAGCACATTGTGTGATAAATACTAATTACATGAAGTAAAAGATTTAGTAGCATTAGGAAATTTCGACAATCCCATTACTATTAGACACGATGTCCTACACGACGTCCGAGAGCTTATTGTTAATACGTAATTACGGCCATCCCGAGGCTCGTTTATCCATTGTCCGTGCTTACGGGTCCGCGGAACCTCCGTACTGCGCCACCTACCCAAAACCGACCGGCCGCCACCGTCACCATCACCGTCGGACCTCGAAACGATACGTTTCTAAGTGACATATGCGCGTTAATTTACATATGAGCACTATGTTAATGGATTAGCTAATTGTGGACAGTTGGCGGCACTGCATCACACTACGTCACGTCGGCGTATCGCTTGTCAACCGACTATTGACATGTATATTAGTATCTGGATGCAAATAGGTACGGCGTATATATCTTGTCGGTCTCTATGGACCCGAAACCTTCGTCCGTGCATGGCCCTCTCGTTGCAGCGACGCACGTTATTACCCGTGATGCTGGTCGTATTATAATTCGAGTTACCGGCCGGTGTAACGGAACGTCCGGGGATACTGCCTACCGTTTTGTCTTATCCTGCGAATATGCTAATTGCCGGTGTCTAACGTGACTGAATTACTGCAAACTACAATTGCCGTATCTTCCTTATCGTCCTTTTAATGAATTGCCCGTGACCGGATCGGGCGGAGCGATGGTCAGTATAGAGTGTTAGGTTATGGCGATAGGTCGTCGTGTATGTGTGCCCTGGTTGCGCGGCTTCGGATGACGGGGTGTCCTTCCTTGCCGGATAAATAGGACCGCGATAGCGATTCGATTTTAGCATGGCAATTATGAAGATTAATTTAGTCGTTTGCGGGAGGAGATGGGTAACAGGAATAATTGCATCATGATTTTTCATTTGCATAGTTGAGACAAAGGGTGATATGAATAAGCTGGTGAACATTTGATAGATGTGAACTCTAAGGATGATGTTTTCTGGCATTAACTTTACGTTGCAAAGATAGCTGAAAATAGACGATTTTCCTTGGAACTTGTTTTCCGTGTGTGTTGTTCTATAATACTTCGTCTGGATCATCAGATTTAAGTTTGGTTAGAAGTGACGTGATAGATCCACATCATTTAACCACTAAAACAAAGAAACAGGAAGAATCTGTAATTTTGCCATTAATACTTTCTGGAGAAGAATTGTGTAAATAACTATTTCTTGGTGTAGATTTCTCTTCAGTTTTGGAATTAGAGACAAAATTTTAGGTTGTATAGTCTGGTCGTTGGTCCATAGATGGTATATTTTCGTTATTACCTATTTGCATATTAAGAATTATTGTAAATTTATAATTTTTATCTTCTGGCTGGCCAATTTTCATTTGGTTTCCCTTTACATTTTGATTTGAAGGTAATTCTGTTATCAGTTGCCATCAAATTGGTTATTTTGTGTAAATACTTTTATTTTTTTGTTTCCACTCTTTCGGTTTCGCTTTCTCTCTTCGTATGGGATTTCTAGAATATATTGGCAGCACTTGATTGTCAAATGTCGTCAAGTTAAGACGTTTTCTTCGTGTGGTGTGCTATAAAGTTGTATGACTAGAACCAAACTTGGAATTGTATTTTGGGATATAGGAATCGCCTTTATATTGAGCGGACATAAGTTCACAACTTGCATTAGAAGCGACATTATTGGATATTGTTTGTATTTATTTGGTCTTGCTTTACCTTTATGGGATTTTGGAAGTGGCGTACATGCACGTGGAAACGTCACCCTGAAAATCTGTAATTTTCTTGCTTAGAACATTTCATCCCACCAAGTATAGTATTGCAAATGCAGTTTATAGTATTTTTAAGTATTTTCCCTTTTTTCTTACTTTTCTTTTTCTCTCTCTTCATCTGCTGCGTATTGGAATCTTAATTGGTATTTACTTGTTGATTATTAGAGAGCGGGATTTATGCAATTGGCATATCCCATATTTTTTTATATAACAAGCAAATGTTTCAGTATACATGCGAATAACACCTTCTCGAATTGATTGACGTAGATTGATTATTGCATATTTCGCATATTTTAGTATTTTTTTCATATTTCAGCGATTATTGCATATTTTTGCACACTAGAGCAGATTCGTGCATTTTTAAGCAAATCTAGAACAAAAATAATTTTTTCTTTGAACTTTATTAGTGTTTTCCTGTAATACAACAAAACTTTTACCAACGAATATTTTATCGGACACGTGCGTATTGGATCCGAAATCGGCTCTTCTGTGTGGACCTCTCCACCAACAAAGAGCCTACTTCGGAAAGGAGCCGCCATCCTTCAGGTGGTGGGCTGTCGCAAATTCACTAGATAAAATTATCATACAATTTTCAACAACCTCCATATCGGTAACTGTCTGATTCATCGGAAGTCTAAGTATTTACCAAAATGTTTCTTATTCATTGTATAACCAGACGTTGAAGTAGATTGGTGCAGTAGTGAAAAATGCCAAAAGTGAGTACAAGTTTAATCGTTTCGTGGATCAAAAATGTTCTTGAACTTATTCTAACGGATGAAAGAGTTTTCTGCAAAGCATGTGGGAAAACGGTAAGTTTTGTTTTGTGTATAATACACTAGTATTTAGAATTGTGCAGCTATATACGATTTTCTTGTAAGTTCTTGATGATATTTCTTTTCTTTACAGGTGCCATGTGAACGCAAATTTCAAGTCACCCAACGTGTTGCAACTGAAATGCATAAAAGAAACTATCGGAAACTTCAAGTTTCAAAGCTTAGCCAAGTGCCTTTGGCATAATCTTTTGACAGAACCTCAAAACAAAGTGAGCATCACATATTTAACGCAGATTTGTGCAAAGCGATGGTTACTGCCAATATACCGCTCAAAAAGCTGCAAAATCCGTGTTTTCGGCAATTTTTAGAAAAGTACTGCCGAAAAAGTATTCCGGATGAAAGTTTGCTCAGAAAATGTTACATAACTGATATTTATTCTGAAATGATCAATAGCATTAGGGAAATTGTTAAAAACGAGTATATATATTTTACCGTTGATGAAACGACAGATTCCTGTGGCCGCTATATAGCAAATTTATTAATTGGTCATCTAAATAATAAACAGCCTGTTAGATCGTATTTAATTGCTTGTAAACAATTAGAAAAAACAAACCATCTCAGAATGTTAAGATTTGTTAATGAAAGTTTCATGAATCTTTTTCTTCCCGATGTTGTTACCACAGGAAAAATTTTAGTCATGTTGTCCGATGCAGCGGCATATATAATTAAAGCGAGTCAACAGTTTAAGCTTTTGTGCCCTAATTTAATACATGTTACTTGTTTGGCTTATGGATTAAATAGGGTGGCTGAGGAAATTCGGCAGCAATTTCCAGCAGTAAATACATTAATCAGTAACGTTAAGAAAATTTTCTTAAAGTCACCATTGAGAGTTCAGATTTATAGAGGAAAGCCGCCGAATACCCTTTTACCACCTGAACCCGTCATTACCCGATGGGGTACTTGCTGAAATGCCGCAATATTTTATGCAAACCATTATCTAGAGATCAAAAACATTATTTCAGAATTCTCTACTGACAACTGCAATTCTATTGCAAAATGTCAAGAAATTTTGAAAAACTCTTCTTTGCCTAATGAATTGATACTTGATTAAAGCCAATTATGAATTTGTTTCTTTAACAATAACAAAACTTGAAAAAGAATCGCTGCCACTAACTGAATCAGTTAAATTAATCAATGATTTAGAAAATGGCGTTTCAAGTATTCCGGGTAGAATAGGAAACTCAACAAGTCAAAAGTTTAAAGAAATAATTAATAAAAATGTAGTATACAAAGGTTTAGCAAAAATCAGTTTGGTTTTAACTGGTGAATTAAGAATGGAACAAAAACAAGTATAGAATTAAATCCTGAGATTATGAATGCATTAAAGTACGCACCAATAACTTCCATTGATGTTGAAAGGAGTTTTTCGATATATAAACGCATTCTCACAAATAGGCGACATAATTTTTCATTAGAAAATTTAGAAATGCATTTAATTGTAAATTGTTTTAATAATAAAAATATGTAGTGTCTAAGTATGTATTTTAGCAAATTTTAAGTACGTATGTGTTTATATAATTGTGATTTTAAAATGTAAGTGGGAATAATGTAAGAACAATAAACGTTTGTAAAATGCTCCGTTGTGATTATTCTTGTTTTATAACATTTAACAAGAAGTTAATCGGTATCAGAAGCATATGTGCATAAAACTGCATATTTAACAAAAATTGTGCATATTTCCAAGAATTTTTCTGGGTATATATGCGCATATTTTGTCGATTTCCGATGCATATAATTCCGCTCTCTATTGATTATTCGCTAGTTGTTGCTGTTCATTACGTGTGTTTGGATCCTTGATGTATTAGAAGCATTTACTCGATACGTCTTGTCGAATTACCCCTTGAACTGCATCCTAGAGACACTCCGTTAGCTACCTTCGAAGTATATTGGATATCGTAGAAGTTTCAAGTAGAATTACACCTGTCACTGATGCAATATAGAAGAATCACCTTGTATATTGGAGCAGTACGATCAGGTTCAACCATTTATTTATTTGTAACGTTTTAATTCTTTGCAATTTATTTGAAAGCTCTTATCTTGTACAACCTTTTGTTACCATCGGTATCACATTTTACGATTATCGTACACATTTAATTCATTTCGGTTGCATCCCTTTCATTCACACTAATAATTTAATGAATTTAATCTATAAGATTTTGTAAACACTTTGCGATTTGGCCAAGGCTAAGTGCGGATAATTAGTTTTAGCCTCGTTAACTGCTTATAGCACTTAAACGTTCGATATGTGTACTGATGGACACTTTTAAGTACTTTTGGTTAGCTAATTAATAAATTTGGTCTGGTTGTAATTGAACAAATACGTAAATTTTAACTTCGCCACCTTTTCAATAGACAACTTAGAATTTGTAAACCTGATGTTGATAGCTTTCCCCTGTTTCTTTTTATTATCGAATTTAAATTTTTAGTAACTATTTCATGAAATTTGATTCAAATTGCATCGAATTTGATTATATATATTCTCTTAGTAACAGCTTGGTAGTGTAAATTAAATATTTTTGTATACAGGGGCCACAAAACGTTATTGAATCATTTTGATCATCAATTGTTTTATGTTATTTATGTGTTACGTGGGTTGCATTTACCTATTTTACATTATTAAACGACGTTATTGTTGCCACGTTGTTGTTTGGGTTTTCGTTAACTGATTCCAACTATACCTTTGAACATCTCATGATCTTACCGCGTGGTCTCCTGGTGGAATGGTAAGAGTGCCTTTTAGGAAATAGTAAAAACACCAATTCAATCAATCATTAGTTCGAATAATCCTTTTTTGCTAACTCTCTCTCATAAAAAAAATGCTGCATGCGGCAGTCTCGCAGTGTAGCATTCAACCATAGCATTCCGGTTGTTTCCGACTGGCCGGTAGATTAAAACGTTTAATACGTTGTACTAAATTTTGTTGTGCTTTTGAACTGGCTCTAAGGAATCATGATGAATTTCGGGGTACATTTAGGGAATTAATCGATTTTTCTGCTAATTTGAATCTGACACTTCGAGAACATTTAAATAATGTTAGTGTTTTTAAAGGAACTTCAAATATAATCAAAAATAAAACTTTAGATTCTTGCTGCTGTTTGCAGAATGGATCAAAAAGTCAAATTAAAAATTCCGTTTTATTGTGTGACGAAACTACAGATGTAACAAATTCGTGCCTGATTGTAATTAAGTATATTAGATATACCTTAAATTGCAGAATTTATGAGCACTTTTGGAGATTTAAACGAATTAAATTGAGCGGCAAAAATAAATATCCTTGCGCACATTATATTCAATGTTATGCCCACCGGTGCAGTGCGTGTAATTTTTAACAATCTGTCAGCAATTCTTGTTTTTTTTCCAAAAATCACTGTAACCTAAAGAACATCTTTGGAAGAATTTTTTAAATCAATGCGGTGGTTTTTTAGATTATTTTTGTTAAATCCACAGAGATACATACAAACTTTTCTTCTTTGTTATATTAGCATAAATGTGAACTTTAGCAGGTTTTAATACGTCATTTAACCTTTAAGTACTGACTATGTAAATTTACGTAACTAAAGCACTTCCCGGGTACTAAGTAATAAATATAGCGGCCACGCATTTTCCATCATCTATCGACACATCCCCACTTCCTCTTTCAGGCAAGCGACATCATCGCGTCGGCAAGATAACTCAAAACCTCGTTACTCTGCCCAATACAGTCCCTGGCCATGGAATTAGGACCACTTAAACATATTATGATTTTGGGGAAAATTAAAAAAAAACAGTTGGTAACGTTAGCAAGATTATTATTTAATTACATATGACATGGAAGTAAATATAATTTGAACATATATCTACTAATATTTGCTTGTTCCTCCTCTGTGTTCATTTCCTTAATCCTTTTTGGCATACTGCCAATGTAGCTCTTTATTGTTTTTTTTTTAAATTTCGTCGCTATTATGCCATTACATCTTCAATATGTTGTTGTAATTCTTCCTTTGTAGTTGAGTTTCGTGTACTTACTACAATATTTTTGAAGACATTTCGCACATTTTCAATTATATTTAAAAGAGTTTCAATTTTATTTGTGTGCGTCCCTTTTCGCGGTCAATTGTTATAATAATTCCTCCACAGAGGAAAAAGCACGAATTTCTGCTCTTCCATAGACGTGAAGTTGCATAAAAAGAGGGTGTATCACATCAAACTGTTCTGAGAATTGCGAAATTAATTAAGGAGAGTATTCCTAGTACAAGTAGTGGCAGAACATGCTGTGCCGGCAAACGCAAAACAACTGTAAGAGATGATCGCCGTGTAGTAAAAGTGGCTACAGAACATCGTTTTTTATCCACTAAAGGTGTTCATAAAATTCTTAGTGGAGAAGTTATACAAATATCAGCCCGAACAGCCCGTAGACGTCTTCATGAAGCAGGCTTAAAATGCAGACGTCCGACAAAGAAGCCAACACTAACATCTAAAATGAAAATGACACGATTTCAATGGGCTAAAGAATAAAAAAAAAGATACAGTTAAAGTTTAGGGAAAGGTAAGTTTCATTTATCATCTGCATTTTTGGTCAAATTCATCGTTCCCTTAATGGATCTCCAAATTTTTTACTTTTTCCTAGATTCCAATGCTAAAAGAAGTATAAATCGTAAAATGGCGAAACTTTAGTTAAATCACAGGATCTCAGGATTTTTGGAGGACATATGACCTTCTCCAACCACGTATCATTTACTTATGAAGATATGCTTCAAAGTATGAACGCAGCCAGAGCAAGTACTAACAAACCATTGCTGAAGTTCTAAACAAAGCAGTCCCAAAAACACAAAGAAGATCCTGTGAGTATAACAAGATTTGGCCAAATTTTAGGTAAATATGTTACAGCAGAATATTACCTAATATTTCTTGCATTTTTAGGGTTGTTTTAATGAACTTACATATTGGTTCAACAGCGAGAACGAATTTGAATTTCGTATGCTCAAAATTGAATTTGAAATCGTTTTAAAACGTGATCTACATCAGGATTATCTAGCTTGCATAGATGTCCGTAAACCACACATATTTTCCCAATAAAAAGAATTTAACCTTTATGTAACAAAAGAGAGGGAATACTATCTATCCATTTCATTTCAAAGTGATAGCACACAACGCCCAAAGTCAATATTTCAATAGCATCCTAATTATTCCTACTTCCTTAAAGAACGCACTATTCTTGAGCGTTATACACCTCCACCTCATACTCCTTTTCCTCAAACCCCTCATCCTTCGCGTGCTTAATGGCGCGTAAGAGAACCTTTCAGCAAACAAACAAATTCGCCGTTCGAAGAGAGCCCCGAAGAAGGCAACGTTCGGAATTCTTCGGGGGCAACTAAGCGTGGACTTCTGGAAATTTGTCTTCATTTAACGAGACATTTGTTATTCATTATATCGGTTTTCCTGCATTGATTCGACGCCCGTCGCGCTTTGATAAAACGTCAATTTCATTAACGCTTCTTCGGCACCGAGACGCTGCAGAGGCGGCGGTAAAGGGGGGACAAAAGGAAATATCTGGAGAAAGGGGATTCGGTCCAACTGGGGGAGGCGAATACGTTGAAGTACTACACGGAACGAAATGAAGACAAAATTGATGATGCGAAAAAGACACTCTCCTCATCGGAGTCGACTATGTTAGGATGGTTTTCTTCCCGTTTTCTTCTTATTCTTCTCCTCGTGCTTCGACTGTCTTTTTCGACTAATGCCGATGAATGGCCGCGCGTTAAATTTAATAGTTTTCTCGTGTTTTCTTTTCTGCGTTCCGAAGGCGAAATCCGGCCTCGCGTTCGATCATTTATTCCGGTGATGGGCTTCCGGGCTTTATAAGACGGAACAATGACGCTATTACGTCGGGTTGCATTAATTACACAAAGGATCGGTCATAATCGATTACCTTGGGGACGATAGCTGTTAGTTAGATTGTAGTTAGCGTAATGGTGACAACCGAAAGTAATAAGCGTATTGTGGTAATGATATGTGACGTAATAGAAGCTACAATTAAACATTGTGCATGTCCACTTTCTGGAAAAAAAAAACAGATTTCAAAGAACTAATTAGTAATATTGTAGGCTATATTGATTCAATTTCTCAACGATCCAACAAGGCACTGGAATAAGCCCTCCGACATTGAATAGATTTCGGATTCATTTTCAATAGGTGATAGAATCCCAAGTCCATCTATTCTCAGTTTTACTTTTTATAGTTAGATTAAATTACAAACGTTCTACAAATTCAACGTTTTCTATCTGAATCTGCGAAGCAATTTTTAGAAATTCGCTATTCTATGCCTACAGAAATTGTAAAATATCGGAACGTTGATTTCGAAAACAACAGAAGGAAGGCAAGCGTTGAATAATAGGAACGGCGTGCACGGCAAGGAAAACGCAAACTGACATTGACAGTTATACAAATGAGAACTGATACACCCTTTTTCATCCGCGTCCCCATACCATTTTCTATAGATCTCTTCCTATTTGAAATATTACTTGCAACCGCCTATATTACCGGTGCGCGCGAGCTCCATTGCAGCACCCTTCTTGCGTTCCTAACCCCGCTCCGCTTCTCGTTTGCTTTCTGACATGCTTTTCAATAATTTCTAATGGAAAATGCAACGGAGCCTTCTTTGTCTTGAGACGAAGGCGACCGGCGTTCTCCTATCTTTCGGATGAATGATATTCGTTCACCCGCTTTGATGAATCGGCGTTGTACAGTCGCGAGTAATAAAAATCCCCATTTACCATGCACCGAGTTATTCTTAGAAAAGTGTTCTGTATTGCTTTTTGCTTTATAGCGTCTTCAGCAGACTAGAAAAAAGTGATTTCATGAAGAGTATCTGTTAATAAATCTGTGGCTTGGAATAGATGGGGCAGATGTCCATTTTTGGCAGTTTTGGGATTAATACTTTTTTCCTTATAAAAGTGTACGCTCTTTTCATCGAAGGAGCCCGGAGTCCGCATCTTTTACGGTTTAATACAAATGTCAGTTTATAAGAAAAAAAACAATCATGGTCATCAGCCATATTAGTAGAGACGGGATTTTACGCAAAATGCCTCTTTGTTTAGATTCAAGGCAAATTAAAAATAATTCAAAATCTATATGTTTCTCGACAAATCAAAGCGATCTAGCTATGTTTTATTTTGCCTAGTTGCCTATTTGGACTTTTAACAGCCTAAATCGTGGTTTTTCGCCTATTTTGTCCTAAAATCAAATTTATTTGGTCTAAACGTTTTTTTTTTAAATTTTAAATAAATATGGTTTTTACACAGCTGCATCTTTCTTAAATGTAAATTTTAGTTTTACAGCTAAAATGCTATAAACTAATACAACGATGGGTTTTCCCGTCTATTGTGTGAGGGGCAAAGTTCGGATTTGCCTGCCGTAAAATTTATATTACTACCCTATTGAAGATATATCCTCAATTATCGGCTTATCGCTCTCGGGTTCATTTACCTGCACCCACGTTTTTATTTTACGGGAATCCCTATCGGCTTGTTTACGCCCTATAATTTAAACCATATAAGCAAATTTCTACTCCCTGTTAACGTGATTAATGAATACACGATGTCCATTCATAGTTTATACATTGGACATCTTGATATTGCAGTTTAGATTTTATATTTATTCTCTTAATGTTTCTCTGGAGCGTATATGTGTGTGTTCCTATAGCGAGGTGGGCTATTAACGAATCAGTATATGGTGAAAGACGTACTTTGAATTTTCATTTATATTGTAGCTTGCAACGAATATTTTTCGGTAGTTTGCTGTCGGTTTGTGCTTGTTTATCTGCTCAGTGTATTGTGTATTTCCATCTACAACAATGCCAAAATCCAAGGAATCACATAGCGATAAAGTTCAAAAATGGCTGAAGGCAATTGGAGGCATTCAGCTGAATCCAAGCAGAGATTTATGCGACGCTTTTATGTCTGCAAATATTCCTCTGAACAGATTAAACTATTCAAAACTGCGAAATTTTCTCACTAAATACTGCAACAAGAATGTGGCAAGCGTGAAAACCTTAAGAACAACATATGTAACAAAATGTTACAATGAGGTAATTAATATAATAAATAATAATTTAAAAATGTATTTTCATACTTGAGTGTCATTAAGATTTTGTTTACACCTATAATATTTTTATTAATTTTTTAAGACTATTAATACTATTCGCGAAGAAGTTGGTGACAACGATATTTGGATATCTATAGATGAGACGACTGACTCTAAAGGTCGTATTATGGCAAATATGATTGTGGGTAAGCTTTGTTCTGAAACACCAGGAAAACCGTATTTACTGGCTACAAAGCAACTTGAAAGAACAAATTGCAATACAATGGCAAGATTCGTCAACTAAGCTTTAGGTAAGATATATTATGCAAAAAACTTACTTTAATAATATTGTAAATTTAATGCTAGATATTTAAGTTAAAGGCAACTCTCGTATTTTAGGTATTTTGTGGCCAACAGATGGAATTAAGTACGAAAAAGTCAAGCTTTTAGTCACGGATGGTGCTTCTTATATGCTCAAATGTGGTACAAATTTGAAGATTTTTATATAAAATCTTAATCATTTAACATGTTTTGCACATGGACTCAATTTGGTGTGTGAATGTCTAAGAAATCAATATGCTAATGTTAATGGTTTAATTTCAAATACCAAGAGAGTCTTTTTAAAAGCTCCACTGCGTGTGGCAGTGTATAAAGAAAATCTGCCAGATCTCCCTTTGCCTCCCGAACCTGTCTTAACACGTTGGGGAACTTGGTTAGAGGCGGTAGTTTTTTTATGCTAATAATTTCGAAGCAATAAAATCAGTAAGTACTTTTTTAGCAAAATTTTTAAATAAGATTGTTTTTATTTAACGCTTTATGTTTTAGGTTGTAATATCGTTTGACAAAGATTCAGCTAACTGTATTGAGTAAGCGCAAGAATACTTTTCCAATCAAAATGTCAAAAACGATCTTTTATACATCAAGTCGCATTATAAATTTCTCATTGATAGCATCAAAAGATTAGAAACATTCGGCCTTCCTCTTACAGATTCTGTTGCAGTAATTAATAATGCCGAAGCAGCTCTCAAGAATGCCCCAGGAAAAGTTGGCAAAATATTTTTGTCAAAGTTTAACCACGTGATTTCGAAAAATCCAGGTTTCAAAACGGTTAAAGAGTTTGCTGAGCTGCTCAGTGGCGAAGCAGTTGAAGCTACCGCTTATACCACAGCTGACTGGTCCATATTTAAGTTTTGTCCTACAACCTAGTGTGACGTAGAACGTTAATTTTCTTCGTACAAACTGCTGTTTTCCGACCGAAGAACAAATTTTTTCTAACGACAACTTGGAAAAACATCTTGTGTGCTACGCAAACGCGAAATTTGAGGACATGTTACACGGCGATTAATTAATTTATTTATTATTTTAAACCAAATGAATCTACATATTTTAGTTATTAGTTAAAATTTGTATGTTTTATTTCTTTTTATGGCTGAAATGTATCTAAAATTACATTAAATATCGTCTTCTTATTCATGTGTTTTAAAAATAAGATGATTTTTGTGTTTACCGTAGTAGTATTTGCCTAACATGCCTAAATCACAGTTTTTCGTCCTAAATACATAGTTTTTAAGGCCTAAAAAAGGGCCTTTTTAGCTGTTTTTTACGTCCTAAAATCCCGTCTCTACATATTAGGTAATCTTGGAATGGATATATGGACGTCTGGGTTTTACATTTTGGTATCAACATATACGATATGGAATGAGACAATAAATGAAAGGGGTGGGAATAAAATTGCATCGCGCATATTTATGTGGATTCAAGCCTTACTGGAAAATTTTAAAGAAGTAACTATTTGGTCCGATAACTGTTCCCGACAAAATTGGAATACGAAGTTATTTTCTATATACTTGTACGCCGTTCAAAAATATCCTCGCCTTATAATAAATCATAAACTTTTACTAATGAGCCGCACTCATATGGAAGTCGATGAGGTACATGCTATAATAGAAAGGAAAAAGGGAAGGCTTTCTACCATGTCAATTCAAACTCCCATAGAATGGGCGAAATTTATAAGAACATGCCACACGAATAATAAACCATTTTGCGTTTATGAAATGACTCAAAGGAAATTTTTTAATTGGACTGATTTGCAGAAGAAGATTTTATTGTTCGTAAACTAAATACATCTGGAGAACAGTTTTTGACTTCCAACATTGTTCACTTACAAGCAAGACCAGATAAACCCGGTATTTTACTAACTAAAGCAAAGTTTAATGAAGATTTTAAAGAAGTTGAAAGTTAACTTCTTTAAAATCGCAACAAAAGGCAAAAATTTACGTTTTCCCGTGAATTACCACCTGCGCGCAGAGAAATGGTTTCTTGCATCAATAAATTTGATTTTATTGCAAAAATTAGTCTATTCAAGAAAACATTTTTATTTCAAGACTATAAAAATGTTTAATATAAGAAAATAATTTTCTTGAGATATTATTTGTATTAAAGACAGAAAAATGTTTCTTCCAAGTAAGTCGTTTAGCTTTAAGTTAAGAGAATACTTATATTACATTAACCGGTATCTTTCAAAAATGTTCATGGAACATTGTACGTTAAAAGTTATATGGGTAAGTATGGTATCTGTATTCCGGTTTCTGCGGCTACTTTCTAGGACGGCACAACGGTATCCCTTGGCACTAGGTGGCGCCAGGAAATATTTCAATGCTGTTTTTGAAGACTAGTGGCATAAACTGAGAGGTGAACAGCAATGTGGACGGGAGCAACGAGCGTTTGTGCTTTTCTCTTCTCACATTATTTTTGCCGGAAGTAATTCCATCAATACTATGAGCTGTATATCAGCATTATCTTGGTTATTGTTTCTAGGCACTTTTTTCACGTGTACTTTTACATTAAAGTTCCCTTTTGTTTGAGCATTATTCTGTAGATAACCTACCTAAGCCTTTTAAAAATCAGAAGTAATAAAAATACGAGGGTAAGTTAAAAATTACTTACACTTTTAGTTCTACAACTGCATTAAACAAAGATAGGTGTACTATAGATACATTATTTTTCGATATAGTCTCCACCTTTAGCAATGCACTTGGTCCAGCGAGCCACAAGCTTCCGTATACCTTCCTGGTAGAAGGTTTTCGGTTGGTTGTGAAGCCACTTTTGCACCCCATCCCGAACGTCTGTGTCTGAGGCAAATCTACGACCTCACAAAGCTTCCTCCAAAGAGATGAAAGTCTGAGGGAGCGAGATCAGGGCTGTAGGGAGGGTGTTCCAGGGTTTCAAAGCCCAACATGTTGATAGTTTCTATGGTGTTATGGGTCGTGTGCGGACGGACGTTGTCTTGCAACAACAAAACTTTCTTTGAAAGTAGACCACGGAGTTTGCTTCGAATTGCTGGTTTCAGCTTATTCGCCAACAAATCACTGTACCTCGCACTATTCATGGTAGTCCCCCTGTCCAAGTAGTCGTCCAGTGGAGGGCCTTTTTCGTATCAAAACATGGTTAGCACCACCTTCCCAGCCGATGGCGAGGTCTTGAATTTTTTCGTGCTAGGGGATCCTGGGTGTTTCCATTCCATACTCTGGCGTTTCGATTTGGGCTCGTAGTGATGAACCCAAGCTTTAACAACGGTCACTATTCTGCTTAAAAATGCGTCGCCTTCCGCGTTGAAGCGATCCAGTAAGCGTTGGCAGATGTCCAAACGTTTGGTTTTATTTTCTGCAGTAAGCATTCGTGGTACCCACCGCGCACACACTTTACGAAATCTGAGTTAATTGTGGATAATTTGATAGGCAGAACCGTGACTGATGTTTAAAGAAAATGCAACCTCACCTATGGTAACTCGCCTATTTGCTGTAACCATCCCTCGAGCTTGCTGAATGTTGTCATCGGTGGTCGAGGTTGACGGCCGTCCAGATCCCTCTTTTTGTGTTACGCTCGTCCGGCCACTTTGAAACATTTCGATCCACAAAAAAACGCTTTTACGAGATAAAGCACTATCCCCGTACTGTGACAAAAGTCTCCGGTGAATTTCAATACCTTTCACACCCTCTGACCACAAAAATCGGATCACTGCTCGTTGTTCCTCTTTTGTGCAAACTAATAGCGGAGCTGACATGCTTATTCTGTTGTACCTAGCAGACAAATGACGCAATCGTGATTAAATTCCGCACACGACCACAGAGGCGCCAACTCAATGCATGCGCAAGCGCCCGCCGCAACGATAACCTTCAAAGCTTGTTATGGTGAAAGTGTAGATAATATTTGACTTACTCTCGTAATTTGCTGCACTATGTCGTACTGTTTTAAACAAGGCAAGTGCAATTAATAATGCGGATACAAATAATATGAATTTCAAGAATTTTAATTAAATAAATTTATGAACAATCTCTAAACGCTTTCTTGAATTAAGAAAACTATTTACTATCCTTAAGAAAATATTATTTCGTATTACAACGGCCATTTACTTATACTAGGAATCGCTTTCTTCAAATTTTCTAAGATTTTCTTTAATCAAGTTAACAAATGTCTTAAACAAAGAAATACAGTTATTTCATTACAAGTATACACTTCTCTTAAACGGAGAAAAAATCGCTAAGAAGGTATTTCTTTTGATTTAAAACGGTAATTGTCTTGAATCGAGGCGTACAGTCTTGATACAAATAAACGTTTCTCTGCGTGTATGTAGCATTGAAATAATTACAATAATAATACTTTTTTGAGTAGTACCGCATCAAAGTATTAAAGATAATAAAAGAACATTGTGATAATAAAAGAGCATTCTGCAAAATTTGTGCTGTTTAGGGGCCTTTCATGCACAAGCCTTGTAATATAAAAGTTAATTTTACATACCAACTTTGAATCGATGTTCGCCTGATACGTTGCTACAACTGCTTCAATCTATCCCATCAACTCCATAACCCGCTGAAAAGTCACCTTAGAAATATATATCACTCCGCCAACTTTTTTGGTTTCCTTCCAGTTTGATGTAGCACTGTTAGGTTATAAATCCGGAAACTTTAGATACAGCTTGCTCGGCAAATTTTATACTCCCAATTACGTTATTCCGAAACGATTTCAACGTATTTAGCAAGTCAATTGCACTTATCTATTAAGTTTTTGATAAGGGTACTTGGTTTATGCAAATCAGCTAGATGTTTAAAAATTACGCGAAAACCAACATTCACTCAAACTTTGTGGCAGTATTCGCTATTACAACTGTTGCACAGGTATTGATACAGCGTTGGTGGATCAATTGAATGCAAAATGGAAAGAGTGACTTGAAGTATAAGAACCATACAAAGTTGTTAGGAGAGCTGAACAGTCTATGAAGGCCTTGAAGTTCTTGACGGATCCAGAGAAATATAAGCGATCAACACAATTGGATATCAGTTTAACCGTTACTACCGAAAACACAAGGCTAAACAGCTTTGACGTCAGCAGGCTGTGATGTATTTTGCAGTAGGTCGTCGATCAGCCATATTTGTAAATTGGACATTCACACAGATCTTTTTTGCGTTTTGAATTGGTTTATCCAAGTTATATTGGTTTTATTTAAAAGGATACTGTGTAGTGATATTCCCGTACTTTCTTGGTGATACCTGTAATGTTTTTCTAGTGTTGTATGAGCGATAAACCCTTTTTTAAAACGGTAAAAACGGGATAACCTAAAAACTGTGGCGTTGACTGTTTTGTATGTTTCGTTTGAGTTACACTTTGTAAAAGAAGATATTGCTTACTTTTCAACAGCTACAGATTCAAGAACCGGTGATACTATAACTGTAAGTTTAAAAAGTCCTTGGCTTAAAAAAATGCTATTCCAACTCAATTCTCAATTGACGACTGGCATTCTCTTTAAACCGGAACCCCATCGAAACTGAAAAAAGAAGTTAAAAAAAAACGATTCCTTTACCGTTTAGGCTAATATATCGCCTATGAGCGTGACGTCATCGAGTTTAACCCTGCTTTAGGTGTAAAATGTGTTGTGATAAAAAAAAGAAATAATGAACTCCTTTCTCCAGTAACCAAGTCTAGAACCTTCAGTCAATTAGTTGTTTTTGATAAAGCGGAAACGTACTTTAATAATAATTTCTCCATCAAAATTAGTACAAATTCTGATTATTTCTCGCAGAGCTAATGAAATAGCATCGCGTTCATCGAACTTTTGCATCAAACTGTACCGTTGAAGAGTTCCTCTTCCGCACGCCGTCAAATTATATGAGAGTAATATTTCCAATTGTCTTTAATTTCATTTCTTTCGTGTTGCTCTCGAAACGGAAGACGAAAATAGCGCGCGGAGGTAATTTTAAGTCTTTCTCGAAATTGATATTGGATATTTATGCAGCGGCAATATATATCGCTTCGCCCTATATTGCGCTAATAAGAGCGCTACTACCAAGTTAAAATGAAGCGATAGGCCGAGGGGAAAGGTGGATCATTTCGGAAGAAGAATTCCGACCGGCGATATTGAATGAATTTGTTAAAGGGAGGACGAAGAATGGTACTTCAAATAGCGAATATTCAAAATTGCGAATGTATCTGTTGCTGCCGTTGTTTTACTATTATCTTGTAATAAGGTAGGAAATGATATCGTTGGAAAAGGTGAAAATAATGTTAACTCTTCATAATTTAGAATATATTTGCAATTTTAAATAGGAAGTTGATAGCAACGGCAATTAAGCATTTGTTGAGCTGCAGATAACCTCAACATGGGTAAAATATTAAATATCTTCTTATGGTTTTTTTAAATAATTTTTAAGATATACACTAAATAAATGAGCATGCAACAATCCAGCTCGCATAACATTACATTTTTTAAAATCTAGATAAATGAAGAAAATGCAGCAATCTTTTACTTTTATTATTTTTCTTCTGGGTAAAACAGCTTTCTTTTGCAAATGTTTAGGAAAGGAAAAAAATGGAATGGCATCAGGCTTAAGGACTTTTTTAGTAGATCCTGGTCTTGAAAGTCAGACGGTGGAAAATGCTCTGAACAAAGTTGACTTGTTTTTGAGGGTTTTCAATTTTCAACTCACAACCCACAACTAATGAATCAACAGAATGTTTTTAAAAACCCTTTTAGCACACGATGTACGAGGGATGATCGTAAAATAAGGTTCCCATATTTTTTAAAAATAGACAGCATTCTTCACTTCCTTAACATTACACGTCGTTTTAAAGGTAAAAACTTAAGCTATTTTTCGACATAATCGCCATTTCTATCCAAGCATTTTTGCAGACGGTACTCAAACTTCTGTGTACCCATGTCGTAAAATTCTGCCGCCAGTCCTTTCAAGAATCTTTTCAATCGTGATGTTGGAAATCTCAGGAATCCGAAGAGAGAGTTGACGAATGGTGACCCTCCGAACTTCAAGCAGTATGCTCTCGACCTTTTGAACGATTTCCTCTGAAACTGATGGTCTTCCGCTCTTCATTGTGAATTTCCGTCCGACCCCCAGTGAATTCCCTACACCATTTGCGGACGTGTTGAGCTATACACTTTTCTCCATAAACTTCGGTTAATTGACGATGAATGTCTATGAGTGAAACCCCTTTCGCGATTAAAAAAACGTATCACAGCGCGAATTTTGCACATGGCGGTAGCGGCGATCGGGAGTTCCATCTCAGATGGCTGCTTAGCCAACACTGAGTGGCGTAGCGAGAGGGGAGTGGTACGTGTATAGAGTGGGAGAGCTGCTGCACACGCCAATGTTGTCGGATTTCGCCTAGCTCGTCTTCTTGCTACTGTAGGACTTTGGAAACCTTATTTTACGATCATCTTCGTAGTTTTCGGATAAATCCAAATAGACAGAAAAATTAAGAAATTATTAAAATAAGCTACGCTCTAACTATTTCGGCAATAAATAGACACTTTGTATGACAAAGACCATCGCCCTTTTACCTATCGGTCTCTCTCAATGCAAAATGTGCATCCGCAAAGAGATATTCGGAGCACAGTCGGGTCCCTTCCAGTTTCGGTAGATGGGTTCACTGTGACTTGGGTCGTTTTCGGGTCATCTGTTTGATGTTTCGCTCGGACAAGTTTGGTATTGTTGCTTATAATAATGGCTTAACTGCTAAGCACAGTAGTAAAAAATTTTAACTGTTCTTGTCGTTGGTGACAATTATAAAAAACATAAACAACAGCAATAATTTCCAAGAACGGCTCAATAAGCACATAAGTAATTAACAGCGAGCAGAATCTTACTAAGTTCAAAAGCACCGGAAGTGGAAGCAATGGAAGTCATTTCAGAGTAGTGTCGAGGTCTACCATCAATGAAATTCAGATCGAATGAGAGAAAAATTTCTTATTCCTGCTGTTCAATCTCTACCCCAAAAAATATTTATAAACACTTAATTTTAACCCCTACCTTAAACTTGTGAACTATTTATCCATAAAACATATAATAATGATAGCAAGGACTGTGGGGTAATATGACAAACACTATGGGCACATTCCGCACCTCCATAAAACATACGAGGACGGTTCGATGGTAGCGTGATTTTTCAATAAAAAATTATTTTACTGTAAAAAATAATTTTTATCCTTCAACATAATCTCCTTTTAACTCTACACACTTAGCCCAACAGGTTTCCAATTTTTTCAAACTATCCAAAAGTGATCTTTCGGAAACTCTTAAAAATATGAATTTATCTCGGATATCACCTCTTCTTTTCTCTGAAATCTCCTTCCACCGAATTGTTTTTTTTTAATTTGGAAAAAAGAAGAAATCAGTGGGTGCCAGATCTGGCAAATATGGGGGATAGGTAGCAAATCTTTAACGCAATTCGACTAATTTTGTTGTAGCAAGAGTGGACGGTTGAACAGCGCATTATCGTGATAGAACCTATTCTTTTCTTCAACAAATGCGCTTGTTTTTTTTATATTCGGCATCAAAATATGCCAACAAATCAGCATAGTATTGCCTAGTTGTCGTTTTTTCTTTTTTGTAAATAATCAATTAAGATAACACCTATGGAATCCCAAAAAGCTGTGGCCATGAACTTATTGGCCGAAAAACCGGTTTTTGCCTTCTGGGGAGCACGTTGCTTGAAAGAAGTCCATTGTTTGGACTGTATTTTTGTTTCTGGAGTATAATGGTGTATCCAGGTTTCGTCTATTGTGACATATCGACGAGAAACTTCCCTTGAATTCATTTTAAGATAGCCAAACATTCTCCTGAATTTTTAATGCAAGCGCGCATTTGATCAGCATTAAGCAAACGCGGCACCCATCCCGCGGATAGCTTTTTCATATTTAAATGTTCATCCAAAGTATTGCACATCCGTTCGGTTGAAACAACAGTACCGTGCAAAAAGGTATCATAATTTGGTTTTTTGACTGTAATTTCTCTCAAACCAACGGATTCTCGGTGAAATTTTTACCACGTGTACAACTCGAATGTGTCATGCGCTGTATATATTGGCGCGAGCAAAGACAGTGTTACAACTTTTTTATATTATTTTTTTTACTTTTTTTTTGTTTTTGCTGTTATTGTGCTGTTTGTCTATATTGACCTGCAATTGATAAATATGCTGTAGTTTTTTCAAACAAATTCAAGAAAGCTTCCAGACTATGGGGCGATCACGTGGATCATGTTCGCTGATCATAACGACTATGGAGGCTAATCTGCGAGGCGCGCCGAATGAGAAGGACTCACGTTAGTGTTCCTACCCTAACCAAGCTTATTATTTTTGCTCGAACCAAAGCTCGTGGAGACATAATTAAAGCGAAAATCTCTTGGAGACCAAGAAAAACGGATTCATTGATTGATAGGAATATCTCACGGACGTCCCGAACGAATCGTCGCTTCACTGCCCGTCAAATTTATGAAAATTATTGGTTCGGAATGCCAAATTTTTTTTGTGGATACGGTAAAGCGTCGTCTGAGGGAAGGAAAACTAATGGCCGTTGTACTGTGTAAAAAGCCTCTAATTTCCCGCCAAGAACAAGAAGGCCAGAGTGCGATATGCCAAGGAAAACCTCGACTGGAGCCGCACTCAACGGAACCTATTATATGGAGCGATGAAAGCAAGTATCTTCTGTTTGGAACCGACGGTGTAGCTTGGATACGAGTCCCATAAAAACTAGATATGAGCCTAAGTACTAACTACTGACTGTGAAGCACGGCGGAGGGTCCCGTACAATCTGGGATGTTTTTGCGCGCTTTCCATGGGACCTCTTCTTTGGATCCAGGGGAAAATGGATAGATTCATGTATAAGGACATTCTTGAAAACCAGGTGCTTCCATTTTCACAAAGAACTTACGGGCGTGGCTTCACAGGACGATAATGATCCGATACATCAATCATGACTAGTCTGCGACTGGTTCGCTCAAAAAATAGTTCAGCGGATGGAGTGGCCCAGTCAATCCCCTGATCTAAATATTATTGAACACGTCTGGAATGAACTGGAGAGAAGGCTTATCGGTAAGAAAGCCACAAATGTAGCTGACAAATTTGCCTAATTAGAGGAAGAATGGAAGAAAATCGACCCTGTTTCCATTGCCAAACTAACAGTCTACCCCGCAGGTGTCAAGCTGTTATCGACGCAAATGATGCTGCCACCAAATATTAGGTCTATTGTGTAATATTCATTCGTATTTAATGTGTCTCAATCGTCTTTTCGATTGTTATGAGTAGTTAGGTTTATTCGTCAGATTTTCTGATTTGAGAAAATTCAAAAATGTTGCTATTTTGTTAAAGAAAAATAAGTTTTTATTTAATAAATAATATTAAAAAGAAGTGTATTCTTGTTCTGTATAGGTGGTAAAAATTTCACCAACATCCGTTGGGTTTGAGGGAAGTTACGATCAAAAAACCAAATTGTGATATCTTTTTGCACGATACTATATACTTCATGAGCTATCTCACGCACTGTCAATCGATGATCGCTAATTACAAGGGCATGGATTTTATTAATCATTTCTAGAGTAGTTACAGTAAATGACGGTCCCGGACCATCCGCGCTCATGTGGCCACTTTTAAAAGCAGAAAACCACTTACAAATCATTCTGTGGGGCACCTGTGAAGCACATTCACAATAATATTTACGTAACTTTTCTTCAGTGTCTTTAATTGTTTCTTCACGTAAAAAATAATGCCTAATGAACGCTCGAAATTCTTTTTTTTCCATATCTACACAACAACGAAAACAGCTTTCTTTAAATGAATATACAATATAACCTATCTGTCTGAAGTCAGAAACATAATCACCGTAGCCAAAGTGTTCCTAACCTTTGAAAAGTCAGTCTTCCGTCAAACCGTCCTCGTACAACGATATAATTTGATCAACGATATAGTTCTATTCATCGAATATCCATTCCAAACATCGATAATCTTCTAATTGACCGAGTCTTTTTATGCTTTACTCACATTCGTAGTCAAGTGACGTGCAAACAAACTTATTTAACCTTTACTCCATTGTTAACATCCATCGAAGTGCATATGTGTAGCAATCCGTTAAGCAGTAAACGATTGACGCGCACTAATCTGCTGATATGCAGACACACGTTTTTCAGCTTATTCTCCGAAATCCGACAAATTTGCACCTAGCATCAGAACAGACGGCCGCCGCGATGCATCCTGCAAACGCGTAATACCTAAAATAATCCGCTGTAGACTGCCATATACCCGGTGGATATACATTGCATGAAACAACCCCCGAACAGAAAGCATGAAGGGGAAATCAATTGCAACGGCGATGGCAGCGGCAGACCGAACAGTATCGCCAACATTTCAAATGATCCGACCGAGCCCCCATCCTCCACACACACGGTATACGAATACATACGATATATGAACGCATACGGTTAGGTAGACGGTAGGTATACATTATGCAACATCTATCAAAGTGCTGAACACGCAATATTCTCACTTAAAACCCATATCAATGCAAACAGCTAACAGGTTAGGTGTTAAACATATTAACCGAGCTTTCGGTTTTGTGGTTTTGTACCCGTGTACGCCGTCGTTGGCGCTCAGCTGATTGCTGAACGCGCGATGCCTTCACGGTATACCTCGATTCGTTCAGGGCGACTATTCAGTCACAATTGCATCGTATCTGTTATTGAAGCTTTTGATTTAGCCGATTTCCCGAATATATCACGCGGGAATTGGTAAATGCGAGAGCCGCCGTCGAGTGAGGCTGCTATTCCGCTACCGCTAGAGCGTGTCACGATCTCTGCGGCCGTGTCGGGTCGCGTCGACGATGCGGGATTGTTTTGACGATCGGTTGCGGTTGGTTTGACGCTGATTCGCGACATGCAAATCGGTCGAATTGCGCGTCGACTTTTAACAAGAGTTATGGCCATCTGAAATTGATATGTGTGCACGCGCGATACGCCGTTATTCTGTCGGAGTGACTGCGTGATGCAAAATTTGCGGTTTATCCTTCTTTTTGTACCCTCTATTTTGGTCTAGTTGAAGTATAGGAAAAATAGATAATTGGAAATTGGATATAAATCTAAAACATGCATTTTGAATTAATTTGAAAGGAGACAAGCAGTTTTATGGTTAGCCAGGTAAAGGTGAATACAAATAGGTTTTACCCTATTTGTATTTACTTGGTTATTAGAGCATGAAAAATTTCTCATTTATTCCGCCCAATAAAATAGTATAATCAAAAAGAAATTGGGCATCATATTTCAGGGTTTGGTCAAATAACATATTTTTTTTATTAAAAATATATATTTCTCACAAATCGATAGAAAGTGACATTTCAAATAAATTACCACTATAACGTTAAGGCACCAAAATAAGGGAGAAAAGAGATTTGATAAATTTTTAGAGAGATTTAAAATATGAATTAAAGGAAGCAAGCGTTGCTTTTTTAACCCTTTGCAATTCTTATTCGAGATTATGATTAATTAGAGAATTTATTTGTAAGAATAACTGCTTTTTGCCTCCGGTTTTTTAATTTTTTTTATGTTTTTGTGTTGAATAGGCATTTTGTAGTTGATATTATTGTTACTGCTGTTATAATTACAGTTGCCGTTTATTTTATTTTTAACACAATACCTTTTACTCATACAGAGCAGTATGACACGCTTGAGGCATTTTTTACATGCGAAAGAGCCCTGCAGGATTACAGCGAAATATTTCTGGATAGGGTGCTACCTATTAGAACATGCTTTCTGCGGCTCTATCGAAAATTCCACGAGAACGAAAACACCCTTAAAGCTAAGCGATCTAATACAAGTGTAATCATAAATGAGTCGAACACTGTATATTTTTCAATTATTCGATAGGAAAAAAACTGCGTAAAATATACTATAGTACTATAACACTAAAATGAAAAACAAAAGAGGTATGATTAAATTCACAATAAGATAGTTTAATGTATTTCCTAGCCGTTCTTGTAATTAATTTGATATTTGAATCTTGATTTTAGCGGCTTTGTTGATACATTTTTTTAAGGGTTCATAAAAATAAAAATAAACATGACAAAATAAAATAAAATATTTTCTACATAAATTCAACATGTTTCATCCAAAATTGCAATTCGATTTAGAAATTGAACCAAATAGTAATATAAATTTTCTAGATCTTACGTTTATTCGCTAGAAAACCAAAAAGTTAACAAAACCACATTATAAACCCATATCTTCTGGTCGTTACCTAAATTTTCATTCTGCCCAACCCTTCTCTTACGAATAGAGTCATAAAATTCAGACGACATTATAAATAATATTAAAAATTTACTTAAAAACAACAACTACTCTCTGGACTTAATAGAGAAAACAATAAAAAATAAGCTACAGGCGTTTTACAATTCCATGCAGGCGGTCGAAAATGACAACGTCGAACAAACTACAAAATATGTCAGCATTCTATGTATCCTACATTTATCGGAGAGAATCATTTAAAATTTTCATTTTCCAAACCAAAAGATATACTAAAAACAAAGCCAACTCATGTAGTTTACAAAAGCCCATGCAATAAATGTAATGGTGTCTACATAGGACAAACATTATAACATTTAAATGATAATACCCAAACAACATTACTGCTATAAAAACATGCGATAAATATGGGACACACTTTTAATTTTGACAATGTATCTATACTCAATAAAGAAGTTAATTACAAAGCACGATGTATACTAGAAATGATTAAAATCAACAAACACAAAAATGCGGTTAATGACAAAACTGAAATCGAAGGACTATTCAAGATCTATTATCCTATTTTATAATGTTAAATTTGCTTCAAAGATTGGTATACCGGTTGTGTCATAAACTTCTGGGGATAGGAATTAAATGCGGCAACGGCGATAATATTCACTTCAATATATATTAACATTTTCATTGTCACAAGATTCAAAAAACGTCAAAATGATATGAGTTGTGCGGTCGATCAGTCGCGCACAGTCGTTCGACTTGTGTTGTCAATCTATGCACGACGCACTCCGTAATGGGAAACGAAAATGTTTCAAAATACCGCAACAACGAATGTAAAAGCTGTATTAAGCCGTGTGCACTGCGTAAGGCGAAAACAGAAGTCTAGTTCTAATGAAACCGAAAAATAAACTCTAACAAATTAAATAAACAGTTTATTCCTTCAATAAAGAAAGTAAATAGAATTCTTTACAAGAGGCTTAAAAATCCCTCCTTCCACAACAAGACACTGGCCGAGTCTGTTATAAAAACTTTCTCACGCATTTCGGAGGATGTCGTTTGTGACGGAATTAACAGCTTTTATTCCTTTGGCTCTCAAAACATTTACATTTTCAGGTCTGCCAGCTTCTGCAATGTGTAGCTTCTGTTTGATGTATCAACACAAAAAGAAATCATTTGGACTTAGGTAAGGGAAATCGTGGAGGCCAACCAATGCTGCCTGTTCCACTAATAAGACGGTTGGGAAAAGTATTCAATAAGAATTGCTTCACTCTGAGAGTATTGTGTACAGGACAGCCATCCTGCTGGAACCACACAATTTCTCGATCCATTCCAGTATATTTAATAGCGGGAACTATTTGATTTTGCAGCAAAGCTAGATATTTGTTGGTATTTAAGGAACCATCAATAAAGAATGGTATTAGTAAATGGTCACCTAAGATGCCTGCCCAGATATTCAGCTTCTGAGGATACTGGTTGTCGTTAGCAAAATATTTGTGCTGATTTTCCTGCGCACAACAAAAGGACTGTGCTTTCCATGTAATGCAAAAGATGATTCATCAATGAAAAAATATTTCTGATGAAATTCTCATTTTCATGCACCTTTTCCACCATAGTCTCGCAAAACTCCATTCTTCGAAAATTATCTTCGGGAAATATCTTTTGCGTTTTGGAGTATTTAAAACATTTTAAACGATTACGTTTCCAAACCTTTGGAACAGTTTTGTTATTTTCGCCCAATTCCTCAGCGACACTTCTGGTGGAACGCCTAGCTTATAGCCTATTTGAAGTACTGCAAGTGCTGCAAATAATCACATCCCGCCTTTCTCTTTCTTCAACCTTTTGTGGGTCTAGCTTTCTAGGCTTGCATTTTGTGCAATTATTTAAACAAAAACCTTTTTCAAACCTTTTAACAATGTCAAGAATTGTTTGCTAGTAGGGTACTGAGCGGTCAGCAAATGTTAGTGCAAACAAATTCATACAATTACTTGCATATAATAGTTTATTAATTAGGTTTATAAAAGAATGAGTTTCTATTCATATTCCTTTAGATTCTTGTCCTAATGTAATATGGAACACACTAATTATAAGTACTGTTTATCTAAAAATCACTTTTTTCGGTCATAATTTCCGTGTATTGAATCGCTGATGAATAAACATACCACATAACGCGCACAACCATGCTTTCTTGCACTTTTTTGACCAATCAAATTAAAATTAATAATGAACATGTAAACTATTATTTATTGGTTTATTATTCAACGGCAACGAACTGGAATGATATACGATCGTATGTGATTAAGCGGTTAATGCAGCGTCAACGCGCTGCTGCCAGATATGTATCCCACATACGTATGCTCTACTGTGTTCTATACCCAGATATTTTTGACTCAACCGGTATACAGCTTTAACCTTGGATTCACTTTAACGATCAGTAAAGTTTTTGCATTTAAACAAAGAATTCTCGTAATCGAGATCTTTGCATTTGCCTTTTCTGTAGATGACGAAATGTTAACAACAATTATTGTAATGATATAAAATCAAACAATGTAACACATAAAATTTTATTGTTTTTAAAAAAATTGAAATTGCGTTCGTTGACATGTTTTATGTAAGCAACATAAAACAAAAAAATGTATAACGAAAGACTAAATAATTAACTTGTTACAGTTTAAAGAAAGTAAAACATACATTTCTGAATAAGGCAAAAAATTATCGAAACGTTAAAAACGTTTATTTTATTTTTATGAACCCTTAAAAAAAATATATCAACAAAGCCGCTAAAATAAAGATTCGATTTTCAAATGGAATTTATTAAATTTATGAAAAGCTGTAACTGTATTTTCTATGGTTCCCCCAAACTGCGTTCTGCAATACCTTCAAATTTCTATATCGCTGCTGCCTGTACATGGTGTTCTTTAAGAACCCGCACAAGAAGAAATTCTTGGGTGAACCTTCATCTTAAAATTTGTCATATCTCTTTTCTCCCTCATTTTGGGGCCTTAGCCGTTATAAGTAGAGACGGGTTTTTAGGCAAAATGCCTCTTTGTTTAGATTCAAGGCAAATTAAAAATAATACAAAATCTATATGTTTCTCGACAAATCAAAGTGATCTAGCTATGTTTTATTTTGCCTAGTTGCCTGTTTGGACTTTTAACAGCCTAAATCGTGGCTTTTCGCCTATTTTGTCCTAAAATCATATTTATTTGGTCTAAACGTTTTTTTTTTTTAATTTTAAATAAATATGGTTTTTACACAGCTGCATCTTTCTTAAATGTAAATTTTAGTTGTTACAGTTAAAATGCTATAAACTTATACAACGATGAGTTTTCCCGTTCTATGTGGTGAGGGGCAAAGTTTGGATTTGCCTGCCGTAAATTTATATTACTACCCTATTGAAGATATATCCTCAATTATCGGCTTATCGCTCTCGGGTTCATTTACCTGCACCCACGTTTTTATTTTATGGGAATCCCTATCGGCTTGTTTACGCCCTGTAATTTAAACCATATAAGCAAATTTCTTCTCCCTGTTAACGTGATTAATAAATACACGATGCCTATTCATAGTTTATACAATGGACATCTTGATATTGCAGTTTAGATTTTATATTTATTCTCTTAATGTTTCTCTGGAGCGTATATGTGTGTGTTCCTATAACGAGGTGGACTATTGACGAATCAGTATATAGTGAAAGACGTACTTTGAATTTTCATTTATATCGTAGCTTGCAACGAATATTTTTCGGTAGTTTTCTGTCGGTTTGTGCTTGTTTATCTACTCAGTGTATTGTGTATTTCCATCTACAACAATGCCAAAATCCAAGGAATCACATAGCGATAAAGTTCAAAAATGGCTGAAGGCAATTGGAGGCACTACTGTCTTTCACGCTGAATCCAAGCAACAGTGAAGAGTTGTTTTGTAAAGCGTGCGGAAAAATGGTAAAGAACGTTTTTGTTTTTCTTTCCTAACTTGCTTCAAAAATATTATTGTAGTTAACTTGCAAAAAGAAAATCATTTAGAGCAACATGCTACTGCTCCTGGACATCAGGCAAATCTTAGGAAACCGTTGAGGAACCAAATGTTAATAGACACCAAAAATTCAAGAGAAATCGACGTTTTTAATCGAGATTTATCCGACGCTTTATGTCTGCAAATATTCCTCTGGACAGATTAAACTATTCAAAACTGCGAAATTTTCTCCCTAAATACTGCACCAAGAATGTGGCAAGCGTGAAAACCTTAAGAACAACATATGTAACAAAATGTTACAGTGAGGTAATTAATATAATAAATAATAATTTAAAAATGTATTTTCATACTTGAGTGTCATTAAGATTTTGTTTACACCTATAATATTTTTATTAATTTTTTAAGACTATTAATACTATTCGCGAAAAAGTTGGTAACAACGATATTTGGATATCTATAGATGAGACGACTGACTCTAAAGGTCGTATTATGGCAAATATGATTGTGGGTAAGCTTTGTTCTGAAACACCAGGAAAATCGTATTTACTTTCTACAAAGCAACTTGAAAGAACAAATTGCAATACAATGGCAAGATTCGTGAACCAAGCTTTAGGTAAGATATATTATGCAAAAAACTTACTTTAATAATATTGTAAATTTAATGCTAGATATTTAAGTTAAAGGCAATTCTCGTATTTTAGGTATTTGTGGCCAACAGAGGGAATTAAGTACGAAAAAATCAAGCTTTTAGTCACGGATGGTGCTTCTTATATGCTCAAATGTGGTACAAATTTGAATATTTTTTATAAAAATCTTAATCATTTAACATGTTTTGCACATGGACTCAATTTGGTGTGTGAATGTCTAAGAAATCAATATGCTAATGTTAATGGTTTAATTTCAAATACCAAGAGAGTCTTTTTAAAAGAAGAAAATCTGCCAGATCTCCCTTTGCCTCCCGAACCTGTCTTAACACGTTGGGGAACTTGGTTAGAGGCGGTAGTTTTTTACGCTAATAATTTTGCAGCAATAAAATCAGTAAGTACTTTTTTAGCAAAATTTTTAAATAAGATTGTTTTTATTTAACGCTTTATGTTTTAGGTTGTAATGTCGTTTGACAAAGATTCAGCTAACTGTATTGAGCAAGCGCAAGAATACTTTTCCAATCAAAATGTCAAAAACGATCTTTTATACATTAAGTCGGATTACAAATTTCTCATTGATAACATCAAAAGATTAGAAACATTCGGCCTTCCTCTTACAGATTCTGTTGCAGTAATTAATAATGCCGAAGCAGTTCTCAAGAATGCCCCAGGAAAAGTTGGCAAAATAATTTTGTCAAAGTTTAACCAACTGATTTCGAAAAATCCAGGTTTCAAAACGGTTAAAGAGTTTGCTGAGCTGCTCAGTGGCGAAGCAGTTGAAGCTACCGCTCATACCACAGCTGACTGGTCCATATTTAAGTTTTGTCCTACAACCTCGTGTGACGTAGAACGTTTCATTTTCTTCGTACAAACTGCTGTTTTCCGACCGAAGAACAAATTTTACTAACGACAACTTGGAAAAACATCTTGTGTGCTACGCAAACGCGAATTTGAGGACATGTTACACGGCGATTAATTAATTTATTTATTATTTTAAACCAAATGAATTTTAGTTATTAGTTAAAATTTGTATGTTTTATTTCTTTTTATGGCTGAAATGTACCTAAAATTACATTAAATATCGTCTTCTTATTCATGTTTTTTTAAAATAAAATGATTTTTGTATTTACCGTTTTTTTTTAGTATTTGCCTAACATGCCTAAATCACAGTTTTTCGTCCTAAATACATAGTTTTTAAAGCCTAAAAAAGGGCATTTTTAGCTGTTTTTTACGACCTAAAATCCCGTCTCTAGTTATAAGAGTAATTTATTTGAAATGTCACTCTCTATCGATTTGTGGAAAAATATCCAGGGTGTTTATTAAAAAAACGAGTTATTTGACCAAATGCTGAAATACGATGCGCAGTTTTTTTATTACACCATTAATTCAGGGTTTTACACTATTAGTTGATCATTCAGTGCGTAGTGCCCTCATATCGATAGAAATGCTAAATTAAACTTTGTTGGTTTATAGACCAGTTTTATATTAACCTGGTCTGTAAATTCACAAAGAACTATTTTAAGAAGTATTTCTTCTGTGCTATTAAATTCAACGACGCCAGACGAATATCCCAATTAATGTTAAGTAGTTTTATAGTGGGCAAGTTAGTAGAGCTGTTGAAAATATTTGACTGAACATTTTTTCTCTCGACACCTTATGTCTAATTTAGGTGTGTCACAAAATTATTCCATGTTCTAAAGGGCTAACTCAACATCTAATTTTTCCGTGATAATATTAGGCGAAATTTAACACCCCGTATAATAGATAGGGAGAAAACAATGGAGCATAAATAAGGAAGGAAATATGACGAATCGTTCGACATCCTACAAGGGACGATTCGCATTTTACTAATGTACATTTGGAACAATGATCCTTCGATCCCCCTTCAATGCAACAGAAGCGACGCAGCCGTCGTCATACAGCCCGGAAGACACCACCGTCTGCTATTAGTGAAATATTCAGGCAATCGGAATATTGATTTTGCAATTTGAGGAGTAACAAGAAGAGAAAAGCATGAGGAAGAGGACAAGCTGGTGGAAGCCGCCTCACATCAGAAACCACAATAGAGGAGGAGAGAGCTCCGACGCGATGCCATCCATCCTAGGATCATAACGGCGGTAGGGCCTCGTCGTATTTTTCAATCCGCCAGATTGAATGTCTTTTAAATCGCGTAGCCGAGGCGATTTTTCATATTTCTGCCTTTATCTTTCGCTGGTTTGGGCATGTCGGTCGTAGCTAACGGTCTCGTTACGCGGAACAAATTCTTCCTTCGATAATCTTTGATGTTTAGAAGCTTTCATTTCTCTTCCCTTTAGTCTTAATCTAAATTTGCGACCACCCACATGGTGCTGTGAATTGATAACTTGTTCACAGAGGAATTTACATATTTTCTTACAAATGAAGTGCTTATTCTTCGTATCTTAAATTGTTAATTTGTCTAAAAGAGAACGAGCTATTATGAGCTCACTGTGACGCAAACTCTTTTTATAACCTTACAGCTTCTAAATTTTATATAGTAAATTTACTTAGAAATAATGAATGTAATAAATAGTTTTATTTCGTCATTTAATAGAATCCAATGTCCTATAGAGCCTAGCTGGAGACAAAACCAGAAATTAAAAGATATAAACGTAGATTCGCTTTAAGCTAAACTTTACGGGACTTGACAACATCCTGTTTTGCAGAACAAGATGGCAGCTACTATTTGAACGGATTAAAGAGGTGGGAGCATCGCTGGGACCATCCTTACAAGGAGACAGTGTTGAGAAATAAAACTGAATTTGATAAAAAGATACTTGTTCCTGTGTTGGGCTATAGAAATTTTCAGATTTTGGTTCAATATACTTTATTTTTTACAAACGCCAGTGCATTACATCATATATACTGAAATGTGTTTTCTCAAGGGGATTAAGTTAAAATTTGAATTTTTGCGATTTAATTACAATTCTAAATTCTTTGGGATCGGAGTATTCCTTGATACTCTTTCGGCATTTTATTTAATTTTTGTGAAGTTTGAAATTAATAAATGTAACTTAACGAATGTTAAAATTGAAAGAAACGAACCAACCTTGAATTTTTATGAAGCTAATGCCATATAAACACAATGTTTATATGACGTTTGCTTGATCTAACCTCCAACCTTTCTTCTTTGAAATTATACTCTAAATTTCAATAATGAACACTTTAAACTGAGACCGCAGTCAAAACACTAGTTGATTCGACGAAGGCTGATCCAGAATTGATGAAATTTCTGGCGTCCCTCTATGCCCTTATTTAATCGCGATAGCGATTGCTTCATTCCACAGCAAATTTTGATGATTTTTGTCCCAAATATAAATTTCATGAAGAATTTCGATGGATGTAGCATAAAAGAATGAATGTGGTAACGCTACTAGATGACTTATTATGCAACCCTATGACCTAAATTACGACTGACAAGGTTGAAATATAAAATGTTACTAACGATTTACTTAATAACTTTTAGGACAGAGATTTAATTTACGGAATAATGTTTGAAATACCTTTGAAATACCCTAAATTTTCTGTTTTAGAAAAATTTTACATTAACTTTGACGATTTACAAATGGAGAAATTGGGCGGAAGATGGGAGTTTTAAACTACGTTACGATATTTCAATTTCTTATGTACCCAACAATAAAATAAATAACTTTCAATTATAGAAAAAAATAAAACAATTAAGAAAATGTGTGCAGAATTATGTCTTCCTACTTCAAGTCCTACTTTTACTTATTTTCTTATAAATAAAACATGCCTGTATATCCAATAAAACCCAACGAAATCGATCAGCATCGTCGAAATTAAACATTTGTTAATTAAACCGGCAATAAACAAGGAATTCTTAATTGTAGCATCGAAAAACTAACCCGGCCAGTCATCGTATAAGCTATCATCTAAAAAAAAAAGAAGAGAAGAACCGAAGATCCCAATAGTAATACGCTTGCAAGTGTGGAAAAAGGACGGAGGACGACGTGTACACAAATTAACGAGAATTAGATAAATAAATAATTAGTTAAATTCTTCTGTAAAACCGACTGGCTACAGGTAATAAAAGTCTTGTACATCGATAATGTCGGACCCGTTCGGATTTCGTGGTGTGTGTGTCGTTAGAGGTATCGAGAGGATGGACACGGAGTCGTCGTGAAGGAGATAAAATCTGAAATATTTTCAGCTACTGTGGAGCCCAGATCGTAAATACTGGGATATTAACTTTTATTGATGTCCTGTTACACACACGGTTGTACGGAGCATCATCAGAAAGTTGAGGGTAGGTAAGCATAAGTAGATATATAAAATATACAGGTCTGTCTTCTAATAGAAGATGCACTTTTACGGATAAGACAAAGACGACGTTCACTACACAAAGAGCCAAATCAAATCTTTTTGTTGATGGATTGAACAGGTAACGTATTACACAATTCTTTGCAATACTCGCAATGAGATTTAAAGAATTGTAAAAAATATTGTTTAGTTCAGTAAGAAAGAAAAGAATTAAACCGAGCCTTAATTACACTCTACAATTTGTGAACATAGTGAGATTCGAGGTATTTAAATAACAGTGAAAATTCTACTGACCTTTTATTGTTGTTACTATTTTGTATAGTACTCAATTATGTATTATAATTAACTGTATGGTCTGCACGTCCGGGAGTGTCCCCTAGAGACTCTTTCATTAGCTTAAATACAAATTAACCCCTTTTTGAAAGGATTAAATTTGAAAAGAGGAAACTAACCCCAAATTGTGACGTTTCAATATAAACGGTATGTTTATATTTTACATACACGAACCCCGCGTATTTTGAAATTGCCAAACTAGACCCTCACTTCGTAATTAACATTGAATTTAATCACTAGACGCTTGTAGAAAAACACTTAGGCTAGTACACTTAGATACAATGGTTATTTTAACTAAACCGAGAAAGTTATAAGCGTCCCTTGACTCTTTTGCTCGCGATAGCGATTGTTTCATCATGGCCAATTAGCATATTCCTTTCGAATTTCAAATTGATATTAAATTTGAATCAACTTCTCCTATTGTAAAAATAGATTAAATGATTAGGTTAAACTTTCAAGAAAGTTCTCCGTTTTGAAACGTAACTCTATGCTCTCAGATATACATGTGACACTACGAGCAACATTCGAATGTTAAGTTTTACCAACGAACATGACCACTTCTTGACCAGAAATATTTAATTTACGATATCAGGACAGATAAACGACCGAATTTATATTGTAAATTGTTGTGGGAAAACATTGCATTAAAATTTATGTTGTAAATTGTAACATTACAGTACATTTTCACTTTTGTTCTTCTTACTTTCCTATAAATGCTCTGCGTTACCACATTCACGTTACTGCGTAATCTGGTTACTCCATTATTCCTAAAACTTATTATATTTCTTTATATTACTTTATGTTTCCAGCTATTTTCTAAAAAATTTCAATTGAATTTGCACAAATTTAAAATTTTAATTTATAAGAAAAACGATATCTATACGTATTGCGTAATAAAGCAGATATGTCTGAAACTGAAAACTATTAGGAGAGAAAACTGAATTAATAGCTTAGTCAAAGTCGTCAAAGAGAAGGCTTTTTCCTTCTGTTATATGTGAAACGTTTGCCAAAAAGGATATAAATTGCAAATAAGCAAGAACCCGCTCTTTCCTCAAATTTAAATTCAAATTGCTCCTAATTGCTCGTACTATTAATGTGAATTCCTGATCTCACGACTGTCTCTAAATTCTAATTATATCTCCTTGATGATTCTCATCTAATTAACAATAAAATATATTTAGAAAAACACACATTTCTGACACCTCGGCTTTATTGTCGGTATGAAACAACTTAAAACCCTAAAAAAGGACTTAAATGATATTTTTTTTGTGTTATACTTATTGTTCGTCCTTAACCTTCCATAATTTTATCAACAGTTTCAGTAGTTTATAGATTCTTAACTCTTTCACCCTTTTTTGAAAAATTCCAATATTTTGCGCTGGTCTCGAGGGTTATTATTATTTGAAGGTGACGCAACTGAGGAATGTTCTGCAAAGGAATGACGAGTGGTTTGTATTATTAGTTTAATAATTCTTGCTTTTCACGTTCAAAAATTACCCATCATATGTGAGCATAAAAATATTCCAAACTGTATAAGAAACTGCATAAAAAGTTACTCCTGAATACTGCCCTTGAAAAATTCTTTGACTTGATTATGTTTTGGTAAAAACAGTAAATGTGAAAACTCGCCACTAACTTTACATACATAACACATAACAACCATAATAGCAACCAATAATATAATATTTAATCTAGAACTATTGAAAATTACTGTTTTAAAAAATTGTGAACTGTCCGATAAGTTTTTTAAAATTATTGCGGTGTTAACTTTGAAGTGAATGTGACAATGTAGTGCATAAGGTTTTATTAGTAGATGCTTTTATTAATTTTAAAATGTCAAGCGAATCGGAAGCACAAAAAGCATTTGTCAACATTTCTAACGAGCGCCCTCACTGGACTTTTGAGAAGATTGCTCGGGAACCAAAAATAAACCAAACTTGGACATCACACGGAAGGCAGGTTCTGGAAGAAAAAAGGAGGATCTTTGACACGGAAAGAGTAAAGAAAGTCATTGCCTTGTTCAAGAAGAATCCTAACACATCAAGCAGAAAAGTGACTCAAAAGTTGCTCGGAGTTTTTTGTGCGCAAGGTCAAAAAGGAAGCTGGACTGAAGACTTGCAAAGTCCAAAAGGTTCCAGACAGGAATATTGTGAAGAACAGCGAGGCGAAAGATCGTGCTAGAAGACTGAAAATGAATTTTATTGAAAAAATCAAGTGCTCCATCATTGATGATGAAAACTATGTTGCCGTTCCTCGAGGAAACTTTAAAACAAAAAAGGAATCGGCATTTCCCTGAAAATGCATCGCTTGCCAAGCTATTTGTAGGAGCAAGTCTTCTGTCACAATGAGCGCAATTAACTCCGACATTTACGTCAAAGAATACTTACAGAAAAGATTATTGCCGTTCGTAAGCCAGCATCAGGCGCCCACTTTCTCTTGACCCGACTTCGCCTCTGTCCATTACATTAAAGCGGCCGTAAAGTGGTACGGAAGGAATAATGTGTTTTTGGTGTCTAGAGAATCAAACTTACCAAATTGTCTAGAACTGAGGCCAATTGAAAGGTATTGACTTTTGATCCACTGATGTTAACGACTTTTGGTGAGAGTGGTCGGCAGCAACCCGTAGGATATTCGAAAGTACTGTTCAAGTGTTGATGAGGGAGTGCCAGAAAAAATAAAAAAAACTTCATAAAGAACGAATAATTCAAAATCGAACCGCTGGTTCAGCAGATTTTTTGAATTTTGTGATGGGCAATTTTTTCAAACGTAGTCTTTTCAAAAATTTCAAGCTGGTCTGCCAAGCCTACAATTAGAAATTGGAATTTATAAGTTCTTGGCTATTATGCAGTAGGTTTCGAACGACAAATAAGGTAGCGAAAGTTGTGGTATTTCGTTCAAGAAATAGTTTTAAATGATATTCTATTTGAAAATATACCAATTTTACACATTTTCGTCGTCTTTCTAAATAAAACTTTCTAGTCGGGCTTCGTAAACGATACCCTTTTTTGACACGCAATTGAAGATAGTAGTGTTGACAGAAAAAGTGACCATCATCTACGGGCAATACTATATCTAACTATCTTCGTCTTTCGTCGTCCTATCTTCCTTATCTACACTCCGTTCGACCATTTAAATTTCGAGAAATAACAACAATAAATGTTTGAATATTATGACAGTGTTAATAATTTTATGCTCGCGATGATAAAAGGAAGATTGCTCTTTATCATTTTGTCCATCTCCCCATCCTCTTCTCTCGTCCGTATTCCATGCTTTCCGTAACCATTTACCGTACATCTTCACCTCACTCTTACTCCGGCACATACATATATTCCCTCGTTTATTATTATTGTTATTATAGTGTCCGTATTTCAGCTTCCACTCTTTTCTTTTTCTCCCCCTTCCGTGCCCGATTCTCGGTCATATTTCGGGTTTTTTTCGATGATGCTAACCAGTCAATACGGGTGCCAGAAATTCCTTCTTTTATATACCGCATCTTCGAAGGTATATTCCCAATATACGACGCGATGGAGGAAGGGAGACGGAGAAACTTCAATAATGTTCGTATTTTATTGACTTTCGGTTTATTGTTTTTGGAAATCTGTGTTTTAGATGCGGGTATAAATATTTTTAGATGATCGTACCTGCTTTGAAATGCTATCTAGATGGATATGAGATTTGTATGCGACCAAAAGCATCAAATAAATTCTGAGATTATCTTTAAATCAGCAAGTTTTTGTGTATTCAAACTACAAATGTATGTAAATTACAAACAAAATATACATTGAAATTGTAGAATGCTGGTTAAAATAACTCCTGTAACTTATTTTCCTGATCACTTAAAACAAATACACATTTACTCAAGATTCTTTGATGATAAAGCACCATAGGAAGCTTGCAGATAATTTATTTTCCTTTTGTATTAGATTGTAAGCACTAGTCCTTAGAAAACTTGGTCCTGTAAAATAAATTAAAACAATGTCCATGAAGAACGCAAGGTCCCTAGAGGAAAATTCTACCAGAAAATATAAAATTGGCAAGAAATGCATTTGCAAAGGAATATATTGTTACAAAAGGAAGAACATGAATTTTTATCTTAAAATAGGAAGTTATTGTTGACGTTTCTTACATTGAAACTATTGACTACATTTGATGTTATTGTCTAAAAAGAATAGAGGCGTTGACAGAGAGGCACCTTTCAAGAGACAAATATGTTTCAGCGGTTTTAGTATAAATCACGATTCCAGCTTGAGAATATTCATGGGATCATTCCCTCTGGAAATTTTAATAGTACCTACCTATAAAAAGCAACACAAATGGTCTCACACCACAAGGCAATAAACTTACGCTCCTTTTTGCCAAGATTAGTCCCCATTACACCTATAATTGGAAACAACTTCGTTGGAAGGCCCAAAATATTCCGAATGTTAAATCTATTCAACAGTGTGGGATTCGAAACGGGAGATATATTAGTGGTGGTTGAATGGCCTAAGTTGATTAAAAACTTCGTTCCTTCATTTCTTTCTTTGCTTTTTCTTTTAAAAATGTTTACAAAGCAGATCCCAGTTAAACTTCCCTTTTCTTTTTAATACAGTGAATCGAAAACTGTTTCTCAGATAAATAGGGTCTTTATAAGAACTGTATCCATATCAAAAACGAACCACATTCAATCGACAGGATGGTTTCGGTATTTCTAACTACTCGAAAACTACAAAAACAATGGAAGAAAAACATTTTTGGTACCAATCGCTTTACCGTTCTTCAAAATATTCGCTATTAAGATTTTGTTTGCACTATGCATGGGTTCGAACCACTTCTCCGAACATTTTTCCCACTCTAAAGGTGGTATCTGCAAAACATGGTTTTTGACGACTTCAACAACTTCTTGAGGTGTTGTTATGAAAATCGAATGTACTGTAGTATTTGGTATGCCTAAGGACTGACATACCACGAGGTAGAGGCGTCTCAGGGTAAGCCACATGCCGATCCTCTTCAATCGTGTTGCGCACAGTTCCGCCGTTTCTTGGAACAACTATCGATTTTGGCGAACCTTCACGAAATTCATCACTAACGACGAAATTCTGCAAACCAGTTGTAACCAATCCTTTCTGATGGTGCTTCATCACCCAAAAGTTGAACGGAACGATTCTAGGGATTGCTTAGGCCTTTACTAAAATCGTAAAAAATCATCCAACGAAAACCTTTATGTGAAATTTCCATTTTTTCACAAAATTACTTTTTTTAAGCCCTCACTGTAAACAAATTACTCTGCCGATATCTGTGTTACCACTGCTTTGATAACAAATCTCAAATTTTACGAAATTAGTAATGCTAAATTTCAATAGCGCCACCTAGCAGTTGTTTGTAAAAGCCCAAGACGGTAGTTTGTAGAAGTTTCCCTCGTATGAGTCAGCTGCTGCCAGATTAGTATCTATGTCTACATTTAAATTATTTTCTCGTTTTGTTTTTATCTTCATTATTTTGCATAAATTGAGATTTCACTTACACGTTAACTCACCATTCTTGAGTAAAAGCAGCAAATAAAATTGTATCAGTTATTGATAAGAAGTTGACAGGTCTGTAGCTCAGATAATGTTAAAGCTACGGAGTTGAATTTATCTAATGTACGTAAAGAGAAAGATTTCTTGAAATCAGAGAAGCATGCATTGAGTTAAGAAATAATTCTTCTAAATAGAGGCAAAGCATTCTATTGTTAGAGTAAAGTAAGAAACTTTATTTTAGAAACTCAAACCAATATGGGTCCTAAAATTTAGTTTGGTGACAAAAAATTTTTCTAAGTGTGTAGTATAAGCTTCACACTAACGAATAAGTTATAAAAGTTTAATTTATTATACTGTAGTGTCACCTAAGGTTATGAAAAATATTATACCCTGACCGCCAAACAATCGGCATCAAACGGAGAAAAAATTATTTATCGCTTGGCATCCGTTACCTATAAGACAACATTTCTTGTAAATAAATGCATGGACTGTATTTGCTAGCTAAAATAGAGAGGAGTTTTATTTAAAAAGTTGTTTAGAATGTAACTTTTTGTCTAAATACAATTTTTAAGTCGATTTTACACCTATCAATTTATTGATCAATCTCTAGAACTAGATGGTGTGACTTCAAATTATGTCTCTACATTTATCAATTTCCAGTTCAATTTTAAGTTATAGTTTATTTCAATTTCAAGTTATTGACGTAATACTTGACACCTGCCAATAAATTGATCAATTATAAGAACTTAGCCAAGTTGCAGAAATTGACGAATTAGAACACGTGCAATTTTTACTTCAATTTTTCTTCAATGTTCTAGTTATCATTGCAATTACTGTCATTGTATCACATTAGGAGTGTGTGTACGTAGGTTGTGATTTTGTGCATACAATGAGGATAAAGTCGACAAAGCAAAGAAAGCGAATAACAAATTTGAGAAAAGTTGTTTTCTCTGCTGTTAGCCAAAATAATTAACTTTATAACAAAATCAAAACGAACAAGAAGATAATGGGTTCGACCGTTTCTAAAACCAAAAAAAAAATTATCGTTAGTTGCATCAGAATTTGCAACTGATTCAAAACAGTTTGAGAAGTATCTTCGGATGGGTGAAGATTGTTTTAATAAACTATTGAATGCAGTGAAAGATACGATTTCAAAAGAGGATATGTTTTTTTTTAATTGCTGTAACTGCCAAAGAAAAGTTTATAGTTACTTATGAATAAAATGAAATAATTCAAAAAATGGAATACTGTTAAGGAACAGGTAACTATCGAACACCGGACGTCACTAGACGCAACTTATGACATGTCAATTTATTGACAGGTGTAATAGAAATTCTTATTTAAGATCTAGAAATTGATTAAATTTAAGATCTCGGAATTATTGATAGATGTAAAACAAAAATGAAGAGCTAGAATTTGATTAATTCAAAGATCTTGAAATTGATCGATAAATTGGCAGGTGTAAAATCGGCTTGAGAATAAAAAAATTGATAAACAAAAAATTAATTAAGCTTCGCAAGTAATTTTTTGTTGTTATTCTAAGTATGTGTTCAAAAAATGTTTCGAAATGTTTAAAGCAACTCGCTTTCGTGAAATTTGGATCATTTAGTGTAGTTAAATAACAATTTTTATAACTGCCAAAAATATCATTTAATTAAAATGTAAAATGGTTTAAACTAAGATACAACAAAAAATAATTTCTTCTCTTATGTATCTAACAAAAAATTGTGCATAATTTTAAGAAATCACGTGGAAATAAAACAAAAACTAAACTTCAACGTGTCCTCCTTCCCATTCAATGCACAATATGGTTCGCTCATGCATCTAACTTGAAACATAACTCAGCATAACAAGAGACACTAAATTAGCAGAATCTCTAATTGAGCTTTGAAGATGCTCAATACCCTGAAAGGTATGTGCTTATAGACCTCATTTTTTAAATATCCTCATAAAAGGAAATAGATGTGAGCTAGGTCTAGAGACTGTGGAGGCCAGCGATTTTCCGTAAATCTTCCAAACCATCTACGGGAAAACCTTGGTCAAGAAAATTACGAAGTTCAACTGTACTGTGCGCTGGAGCACCACCTTGTTGAAAATATATTATTCTACGAAGATCTAATGGTATATCTCTTATGTTAAAAGAGTTATTCCAGAGGAAATGCAGGTGCTTCTCAGAACTAACATTTCGTCGGAGGAAAAATGCTCCAATCATTTGGTTATTCAAACACTAATTTTAAATGAATGTTGGTTATGAATTTTTTTTATGGGGATTTTCATCTGACCACCACCAATAGTTTTGAGGACTAACAGTTCCACTTGAAGAGAATGTACATTCGTCGTCGAAAAGACACAATCATTTAAATAACTAAACAGGCAAGCGCAAATTAATGCCGTAACAAAAAAAAATGAAAAAAGTTTTTCCATTTAATGCCAACTTTATGGTAGCCATTGTATAATGGTATCTGGTTGAGCTAATTACATTGATCAACGGTAAATGTATTAAATGTGATGTGATACGTATTTGTAGACGCTTGCTCTGGATACGACCCTTCTGTACCTCCATTTTCTAGTACCAGACCAACCTTAGCACATCGCACTTGAAAACAGATTAAACGAACTTTAAATGAACCTTAAATGAAGTTCATTTGAAAAGGTGGTTAAGAAGCCGTTGCGAAATTCCCAAGAAAATAATTACAGGAAGCTTGTTGATAAGCCTGAAAGGAGATCAATCTAACGCTACAGTCAGCAGATACAATATGTTGTACTAAATATCTGTTGAAATAGATATATTAATTATATTTATTAATTACATCTATAAAAAATAATGCTATAAAGTTATAAAATCAATAGATGAAATACTATAAGAACAATTTCTTCATTTGATCTAACAAGCAAAAGGTTAAATATTGTTATCCAATGTTATTCCTAGAGTCAACTAAACTTTAATACGAGGGACGTTCAGTGATTAACGCGACAAACTGCATTAACGGGAAAACTACTGAATATTATTAGATGAAACTTTCTGTGGATCAAGTTGGCAACATTGGGGACAAATTAAGTCAGCTGTTTGAAAGAAATAAAAGCAAACATAACCTCCTTTGTTGATTTCAAAATGTCGGCTCCTCTCGAAACGTATCCGGTGGAAGAGCAACGTTCAGTGACAAGATCTCTGTTATCCGAAGGTGTGGACTCAGGTTCACAGTGGTGAATCCATGTTTCATCGCAGGTTATAACACGGTCTAGAAAGTCATTACCTTCCATTAAAAACCGTCGTTTGAGTTCAGAGCAAATGCGAACACGGGTGTCTTTATGGATTTGAGACAATTGTCTTGGAACCCATCTCGAACACGATTTTCGATAATTCAGCTTGTCATAAATGATTGAATACATAGTTCCAACACCAACATTACACAAATCAGCTATTGTCACGACTTTTATACGCCTGTCATCGAGAATAAGGTAATTTATGCGATTTTGTAGCGCGTCGCTCAACACTTCAACCGGTCGTCCGGAGCGATGAATATCGATGACACTGGTCATGCCCGATTTAAACTATTCAATCCACTTATACACGTGTCCGCGGCCTAAACACTTTTCACCATACTGTTTTAATATTCTCGGGTGAATTTCGGCTGGATTCACACCTTCGGATAACAAAAATCTTATCGCTGAACGTTGCTCTTCTACTGTACACGTTTCACGAAGAGTCGACATTTTGAAATTAACAAAAAAGGTTATGTTTTCTTTTATTTCTTTCAAGCGGCTGACTTATTTTGTCCCCAAGGTTGCCAACTTGACCCGCAGAAAGTTTCACCTAATAGTATTCAGTAGTTTTCCCGCTAATGCAGTTTGTCTCGTTAATTACTGAACGTCCCTCGTAACGATAACATATTCCTTACACTTCTTTTTCATAATAAATGGATAATAGACCATAAATTCTACGAAGTGATAAAATCCCTTAATTCACTTCCTACTTGTAAGGATATTACTTCACTTTATATCCAAAATCGTCATAAACCATCAAAATGACATCAATATGTTCGTAACCAGGAGTATGAGCGCTTAAAGAGGCGAATGGAGTGGGGAAACGCGGTTCGCTTATAAGCACCGCTAGGGATCCATAAAGGGATCGAACTTTGTAGAATCTCGCGATTTTGGGGGCCGATTGTCGGTCGCGGTCGGTAAACCAAAAACAGATCGAAGTAGGCATTCGAGGCCTACTAGATCGGCCGCCGTTAAATGTCGTTCCAGGCCATTTGTAACTTTGTTGCTTCATTTCCTTCCACACTGCCGAAAGACCGAACTACTATTCCGCAATATCGCTTGCCATCTTCCCCCTTCCTCCTCCCAGTTCGTCCTTCGCGGAGTAAGCACACACGCCTTAGTGGTCGCGATGAGTACTTCGAACCTGAAAGGAACTCCTTCGCCGCCCCCTCTGGCGTTGTTATCTCTTTGTGCGTCTTGTTCCGAATATTCTAGTGAGGACTGCTATGTGAAGATGTATTTAAGAAATTAAGACCTTAAGAAATTCATCCAGAAGGCTTTTTTACGAACATTTCTATTTATCTATATTGCACAATGTTTTAAACAATTTTCAGTACATTTATTGTTGATACATTTTTTACGGCTGAAAAAACTTCGTGTCCGATACTTTTCAACATTTGTCTGCTTATTGCATTGCTATTTATTATTCATACGTGTTTGTTAACTTGCTAGACAGTTTATGTACGAAAATGATGGTTACTTCGAGTAGATGTTGGAATTGTACTAAGAAAAAAACGAGCAAAACGAACGTTTATAGTGTTTCGTCACAGCGCTCTGTATTTAAACGAAAAACTTACCTTCGTAGCTTTCTGTTTCATTTATAGAGCAACGACACATTCTGGGTATAGGAAAATATTTACAAAAAAATCAGATTCGAGTATAATATACAGGTGTTCCGTTAAAAAAGAATTGAAATAACATGAATCAAACATGGCAACGATTTCGATGGCCACCTTGTCGAATCTAGTTGATATAATTTTTTCTTCATATATTACCGAAAACTCAAAAAAATACTCCAATTATCTCAATTATCTCAAAAACTAAGCTAGATAGGTATGAGAAATGTTGAAGAAGAAAGTGAATTGAAGAGAGGCATTCAGAAACGTAATAATATACAAGATGTACCATTTAGAAAACCGAACTTGTCTGGCTTATAACAAAAACTGAACAGCCTGTATATTTGGACATAATATCATGTAATGCAGAATTACTTAGGAAAGGAATTGCCTTCTGTCCACGCACTAGGTGGACATGCTGTAGAAGCAGTATTCGTTTTATACTCTTTTGTTTTAAATTACCACAGGCGTTCTTAGAAATCCAAAACCATTAGCCTTAAAATGTGCTTGCCCATTTCTGAGATATTCCATTTTCACATTTATATTATACCGCAAAAATCTAGGCAGCAATTGGGAAAAACGTAATGCATTGCGCCATAACTTCAGGCTATGTTTTATATATCTCTGGCGGGACAGAATCAGCCCTAATGTCTTCATCCACTAACTACGTCACTATCCTTGTGACACAGCTTTGACCAATAGTTTGCGGTTCTGCTTCCATTAAATCTCTTCTTTCCATCTTGCAAGTTATTGGTCAGTCGCTGTAACTTTTGTTCCATCTTTTCCGTTAAGTGGTTTACTATATTTAATCTCCCTGAACGTTCTTAAAAATAATTTTTTTTGGTGCCATGTCTGAAATATTTGAAAAATTACTCGAAATTCAAATCAGAAATTTTATTAATAAACGTAACGTACTTCCATCGTGTCAATCTGGATTCAAACCACACTACAGCTGTGCCACTGCTTTGTCGACTGTTATTGATGATGCTTGTACTACCACTGATAATCACAACTCGATAATTCACGCGCTTTTGATACTATTAAGCATCACCTACTTATTTCCATTTTAAGATGCCCGGGTTTTGATGGCGAAGCGGCGTTTTTAATCGAAAATTATTTAGCCTTTCGATGTCAAGAGGTCATTTTAAATAATAAAACTTCAAATACTGTTCCAGTGTACAATGGTGTCTTCCAAGGATCCGTTTTAGGCCCACTTTTTTATACTCTCCACATATCAATGCTATACAAGTCACTACAGTATTACTCTTTTCATTTTTACGCCGATAAGACACTAATATACTATTCTTTTTATTGTGAAAGTTTACCCGCTGCTAACCACATTATAAATACTGATCTTGCCAGCATAGTGGAAATGTCCATACAGCCTTCACTATCCATCAACGTCGAGAAGGCTGCCGTAATTGTTTTTTGAAGCAAAGCCGATATAGAGTTTGCACAACAAAATTTACGTTTAATGTTGACGGTATTCCTTTACAATACAGTAAGACAGTGCGAAATCTTGGACTGCATATAGGCTTGGAACTACGATTTCAGGAACATATCGGTCATTGTATTAGAAATTTTGCATATGGCCAAATTGAAAACCAGATACTGCTAAATTTGGCTATTTGTTATGTCAGCTACTTTTTTAAAATACACATGAAAAGATTACCTAGTAACAATAACCAAAAAATTAATGCTAATATAGCTTATGGTATTGGTGGAATCATTTCCGGCAGGACAGGTATGGAACCGGCAGAAACATGTTCGGGGGTTTACATTGTCCCTTTTCCCTCGCTTTGTGTTTTTTGCCGGAAATGATTCCACCAATACCATGAGCTATATTAGTATTGATTTGTTGGTTATTATTACTAGGCAATCTTTTCAGGTGTATTTTAATACATCATGGTAAGCCTAGAGGAATCGTTTAAAGGTGTGGACACGCGGCGTCTTAGGCGCCATGCCATCTTGCGTTAAGCAGCCCAAGAGCTGCTCGATAGGTGGTAGGAGTCTGCATTCCGAGATGTTGGCGCTATTCTCTAGACAGCATGTCTATGTTTCTCGACGCTAGGTGGCGTGGGGAGATATATCGTGATTCTGTTCGTGGAGAATGGCAACATATACTCTAGAGGTGAAGAACAATAGCGAGGGAGAAGGACAGGTACGGAACCGCGCTGATGAAGCCGGGTAGGCAGAAACATGTTTGCGGGTTTACTCTGTCCCTTTTCCCTCGCTTTGTTTTTTGGCGGAAATAATTCCACCAATACCATGAGCTATATTAGCATTAATTTTTTGGTTATAGCTACTTTTTTTGTTAGTATTGTATAACTATTGTAAAAGAAGTTTAGCTGTAGTAACAAAATATTATAATTACTATTATTATTGTTATTAGTATTATTATTGCGACGTCCTGGAAGATACCATCTTAAACACACCAGGAGATATCATCGTAGGTGGAGACTTCAATGCCAAGGCGATAGAGTCGCGCATGCCGCATCCGGATTCCCGGGGGAAGTATGTTCTAGAAGTGGCGGCCAGGACTGGACTTACAATCCTCGATGAGGGCGGGGTATCAACTTTTCGCCGAACTGGCTATATGGAGACTATACCGGATGTCTCCTTTCAATCCGAATCTCTAACATCGAGGATCGGAGGTTGGGAGATGTGTGAAAGGAAACGACCACCAGGCCATTTCCTTTACCATGTACGATCGGCCGGAGACCCGCTGCCAGCTTTTGTCGAGACCTAGCGGGTGGAATTTTGCTAAACTCAATGCGGAACGCTTCTACGAGGTCCTGCCTAGTGGAAGCCGACTTGCCACCCAACCAGAGCTGGGGGAGAAGGAGCGTATAGAACGACTTGTCGAATCGACCATGGCAGGTATCGCGTCAGCCTGCGAGGCTGCTATGCCGAGAAAGGTTCCCCGATACCATAGCCGATTAGCTTACTAGTGGACGACAGAGATAGCCGAACTGCGTAGGCGGTGTCTTGGACTAAGGCGAATTGCGCTAAGGGCTGGGGACCGAGAGGAGGCTAATGCAAGATCTGCGGAGCACCGAGAAGCCAAGAAAACCTTGCAACGGGCAATCAACCAGCGTAAGGCACGCTGCTGGAAAGAGATGGTCTCGGACGTGGATTCCGACCTTTGGGGGCTCGGATACAAGCTTGTTGCCCGCCGGCTCGGGACCATAAGGTCGCCGGCCGCCCTGGAATTTGCCAGACTACATCGTGCGGACGCTTCTCCCCTCTTACCCTGCGAGGCTGGACAGAGGCTTGGGAGAGTCTGGCGACTTCCCACCGTTTAGCGAGGAAGATTTGAGAATGGCAATGAAATCTCTTGCCAACAAGAAGGCACCAGGACCGGATAATAGCCCAAACGACGTTCTGAGAATGATATATCAGCATAGCCCACACTTACTGCTGGACATACAATGAGTGACTGGCCGCGGGAGTTTTCCCGTCCCGCTGGAAGATTGCCAGATGGGTGGTAATCAATAAGAAGGAGGGAGATCCGGACGATCCATCCACGTACCGTCCGCTATGTATGCTGGACACTGCGGGTAAGGTCCTGAAATGGCTTGTCCGAGCCAGACTGCACAGAGCGATAGAGGATGCTGGGGGCCTGCCGCCCCGCCAGTACGGATTTCGCCGGGAAAATCGACCGCCGACACTCTGCGGGAGGTCTCCGAGGCGGTAAGCAGGGCAGAGAGTCACAACCATTTCTCACGCCGCGTAGTCCTGCTCGTCACCTTGGACGTGAAGAACGAGGACGATTACTTGAGGAATCGCTCCATCACCTTTGAAACCAAGTAGGATCACTGCAACTACAGGGTGACACCTGGCGTCGCCCAAGGATCTATCCTAGGACCAGATCTCTGGAACATCGTGTATGATGGACTTTTGAGGGCGGAAATGCCCGAGGAGGTGGTACTGGTTGGGTACGCAGATGACATCGCGCTGCTCATTACTGCGCGAGATGTAGAGCTAGCCCAGCTCAGGCTAAACCAGACCATGAGGAGGGTGAACCATTGGATGAAGGCACACGGTATTAGTCTTGTTAAATGCTGGGGTCATTTAACAAGACTGGGATTGTTATCCTCTCCAAGAAACGAATGGATACAACTTTATCCCTGCGGGTGGGGGAAGTGAAAGTCATCACGAGGCCCGCAGTCAGATATCTTGGCGTGATGGTGGACACCAAAATGATCTTCTGACGTCAGAGCCAGCGCACCGCAGATAAAGCGGCGAAGATGACCGCGGACCTGAGTAGGTTGATGGCAAGCGTTGGGGACCCTCGACCGAGCAAGCGAATATTGCTGATGTCAGCGGTCCAGTCAGTATTGCTGTATGATTCAGAGGTGTGGGCGGACGCGCTAAAGAAAGAGCTATACCGTAGGAGGCTGGCTCAAGTCTAGAGGAGGGCCGCGCTGCGGGTGGTCTTGGCCTACCGCACCGTATCGGAACCGGCGGTTCTGGTGGTGGCAGGAGTAATAACAATAACACTACTTGCCCAGGAAAGAAAGCGCATATATACTAAGAAAGGTGGGATCGGAGAGGTAAGAGCCGCCAGAGAAGGAGACGTCACATTGGAGGCATAGCAACGGATATGGGAGGCGGATGAGAGGGAGCGCTGGACGGCAAGACTAATTCCGCGCCTTTGTCCCTTGATTTCGAGAGGTCACGGGGAGGTGGACTATTATCCCACCCACTTTCTAACCGGCCATGGCTACTTCAGATTCTACTTACATCGTGTAGGGAAGATAGATTCTGGAGTATGCCTATATTGTCCCAGCGACACGGATAATGCCTACCACACCTTATTCGTGTGCGAGAGGTGGGCAGAACGGGGAAGGACGCTTAAGATGGAGATTAGCGAATTTTCCCTTGACACTATCATACCAAAGATAGTAGAAAGCGGAAAGTCCTGGAGAAGTTTGTCGCTTCACGTGCACTACGTCTTATGCACTAAGAAAAGCGACTTGTTGTAAATTGTAAATATTTATTTATTTTATTGTACTTATTGATTTATTTACACTATTTATTTCCGGGCTGGTTCCTAGGAGACAGAGGGATGTTTTAGTTGGTAGTCCTCTTTTGAGGGAGCCCAGCATATAATGCGTAAATGCATTTCACCCAAAAAAAAAAATTATTATTTGTATTATTGTTATTATTGTTATTATTGTTATTATTGTTGTTATTGTTGTTATTGTTATTATTGTTATTATTGTTATTATTGTTATTATTGTTATTATTGTTATTATTGTTATTAGTATTATTATTACTATTATTATTATTGTTATTTCCGTCACAATTCGGCCATTGCGACACTCTACCCCTTTTATCTTACCATCCATTTCTCTTCCTTATTTCCATTGAGCTCTTCTTATTTTCTCTTCCTCTCTAAGATTTGTTCACAATTGATTCTCCATGCGCTGCTTTAGTTCTACGAATCAATTCAGTATTCGCTAGTCTCATGAGTTTTTCTTCTAGTTTTTTTCAAAGAAATTAGCTAATTCGTCCAGTACGTCTAGATCATGTTCGTCTCCATATCCCGCCAGCGCATGTACGTATGTAAATGTATAAAAGGGAAATGCTGTTCCCATTTAAAAATCTACATACGTATCGCAAATACGATTATCCCGCACTAAAAACCGAACGTGGAAAGAAGTTAAAATTACGTTAAAAATTAAACGTCGCCTCCGACGTTAATATTCATAAGACGTTAAACCGAAACGTTTCCGTGGAGCACCTCTCGGAAAACGTTATTGAATAAAAGAAAAACTGACGCGTACACATGCACACACGTCCATGCAGCCACCGTACACTTTTCCGTAGCATTAAAACACTTTACATGCCGCGCCAGCATCATCTCCATAAAAAGAGATGTGCTGACATTATATTCTTGCCGTGAACGCGACCGTAGCGTCTGCATAAACTTCTATACGATATACGCGCCCCGAACGTTGTAAATAAAGTATAGTACGGACACATTTTGGATTTTATGTAAGCGAAATGGTGGACGCTTTCAGGACCAGCACCACTAACTGAGGATGTCACGTAAGCGGCAAAATTTGGATCGACAAAGTATTGCTGACATTTTTTATTATTTACACATTTACTAACTCATTCAACAGATTCTAGAAAATCTAACACGATTATCAAGTTTATATTTAAAAAAGAGGAAGGAAGCAATAAACAACATACGCATGGAAATAAATACCAAAAAGGCAAAATCAATCAAAATGATTGGAAAAAAAGGCAAAGAAAATATAAAATGCCGAGATGACACACTGGAGGAAGTTACAGAAATAGATTTCTTGGGAGCGAAGATTGGCAACAATGGAAAAACAGATATAGCAATATTGAACAGAACAAATAAATCAACACAAATCTATTACCAACTAAGCAGAATACTACTCGGAAGGAAAGAAATATCTAAGAAAACAAAAACCAGAATATGTGAGGACACAAAATGTGGAACAAATTCATTTTCTAAAAAATGATTCATTTTATGAAAAATCGCTCGGAGCCCTGAACTTTACTTTTGCTTTATACATATTTAAAAAATATTTTTCATTATACATGGTGGCTCAAAAAGTGGGACGCAAGGCACCTTTACTTTTTTTATGGGGTACTCTAAATATTCTTACATTTTCGGATTTTACGTCAAATTCTAAACAATTTTCGTGTAGCATGCGATATACCTATATTCAGGTTGAAAATTAATTTATAGTCTTATTTTCTGAGGCTTATAGACCGTGGTTGCATTATTTCACGACTACAGCCTACAAACCCGGAAAGACGTACTGTTAGTACAAATTCAGACTCCGGCCGTGAAAGCCTACAGTTATTTAGAAGCTATGTACGTCTAAAAGTTATCTGAATGTATTGCAAGATTTGATATTTTTTAATATACAGGATCGCTGAAAAAATAGGCATTGGGAAACTTTTTGCAGCAATTACCATTCACAGTTTCAAACTAATGAGCATGGATACAATAAAAGTTGTTTGTCCCCGAAGCCCTTCCAAGAAAATGTTTGTTTCTTTCGTTGTATTGAACATGCCGCAAGCACTGCTTTGGAGGATCGAAGAACAGTTAATGCAGAATGGTATGCAACAATTTGTTTCCCAGAAGTCGTTGATGAAATCAGGAAAAACAATCGATAACGTCGCACATGAGTCATCATGACAATGCAGATCTCACACAACACGTCAAACAATTGATTATTTGAAGAAAAAAAATATGGAATTAATGTCTCATTGTCCGTATTCGCCTGATTTATCGCCTTACTACATCCTCTTGTTCTCGAATGCCAAGCAAAAAATGCGTAGACAGCGATTTTTATGACCTCAACAAGCTGGTGAAGCCTTGAAAAATCAAGTTTTGGAGATACCACTTTCAGAGTGCGACATGTTTCGAGAATTGGTACGAATGCATTCAGAACCGTATAAATCCCAATGGCTAATATTTAGGAAAACAGTGAAACGATTTGTACTAATAATTTGTTTCCTTCATTGTTTTTGTAAAGATTTTGATGGTACCCCTTGTATTACACTCATGACTAAAGCTGGCCACGAGCGGTACCGCGCAGTAGCGTAGAGTCGACCAGGCCTCGCGTTCCACTAGAGTTATTCTGCTAATAGAGATGTTTGCTGCCGCAAATAATTTCGCTCATCTTTTAAATAAAAATTAAATAACACGTGCTCAAATACTTACCATTTTAAGAGTCCTCCGTGAAATCACAAAGTGAATAATGTCTGTTAAATATCTGCAACATTAGATATGTTTCAACTGTTGTTTCGGCAAAACTAGTACGGCATGAGGAAAAAATGCGTTTATATGCAGAGAACGAACGTTCTACATCTAGTGACGTAATATTTGCGTAAGTAAAATAATCTTTCAAATAACTTAACGATTCTGTTGACGCACCTTCACAAATGTGTCTTAATGTGCCAAAATCAGAATTTTTCTCAAAAACACTTTCAAATTTTTCTAGAACAGAAACATTTTTTGCGTTTTCAATCGCGCATAGCTGTGCGTGAACATGTTGCACTATTTGTAGAGATTCTTCTAACGGCACCGCAGGATTTTGTAATTTTTCTATTACATCTGCTAGCCCGAAGTAATTGTCGTGAATGATTTTTAAATCCATTTTAACCTGACTATCTTGAAATTTCGACTGGTTTTTCAGGATAGCGGCAGCTTCCTTTGTATCGAAATGTAAAACCACGTTCTTAATATTGTCAAAATATTTATTATAATAAAACGCGGCCTGCAACCATGTTCCCCAACGAGTTAGAATAGGTTCTGGTGGCTGTGGTATACGGGGGCACAGTCTGTGAAATTCGCGAATACGTTTCGGTGATTTGACAAATACTGCTTTGGTATGCGCTATTAAAGCGTCTACCTCGGGATAACATTTTCTGATACTATCCGCCACAAGATTGAGAGCATGAATTTTACACGTAATGTGTAACAAATTAGCAGAATGCTTTTTAAGAGACCGGCCTACAGAAAGCATGTTTGCAGCACCATCACTCACTAACATCAAGAGTTGGTTTGTTGAATGTTCAAACTTGCCCAATGTATTTAACACTAACTTTGAAATTACTTCGGCAGTACACTGTTGTATTCGTTTGGAGACTAATAGAATTGAAGGTGCCGATTGATGAGGTTCCAATTTGCGTGCCATTACATTAAGAACAGAATGTTTCTTCCGATCTGTTGTTTCGTCGACACATAACCACAATTTTTGATCTTTCAACTCCGATTTTATTTTTTGTTCAATATGTTCGCGCGCAGATGGCACAATTCTTCGTAACGATGTTCGACTTGGTAATTTGCACTCCGAATAGTTATTCCAAAAGCAGATAAATGGTTCCTTGTCTAGTAAATTAAACGGTATATTACATGCGATAAATGTAACGCATAAATTAAATATAAATTTTTCATTGTCTCATGCGCAATTTCTTTTTGAGACATGCTTTTCACTATTTACGTGTCGTAGACAATCTTGTCTGGACCAACACATTAACGGGATTTTACAGATTACACATTTAATTTTAGCACCTTCATTTATTAAGTCTGGAATTTCTGCAATAAATTTTCGAAGTTTGTCCGACCGCGGTCGTTTTGCTGACGAAATCATAATTTTTCTAGGACAGATAAACAATTGCGCAAATGACCGGCAGCGAAAATGTCCGTACTGCTCCGCAGACGAAGTAATATTACCGTTCCTCTCGGTCCGAACTGATTCTACGCCGATGCGCGGCACCGCTCGTGGCCAGCGTTACTCATGACCCTTTTACAGCGAAAACGAACGGCTGCGGACTTGTGTGTTTTAGGGGTAGCTTCCAAACCGTTACAATACAAACCCAAAGGAACAGATATCGAACCTACGATCTTGGCTCTAGCTTGTGAAGAGAACCGAGGTACCAAATCACTCCTCTTTAATTAACAAAAGCTTCAAGTTGCGGAACACCCTTCACATTTCTAAAGATTTAGCTAAATCTACTTGGAAAATACTGACATCTTGTGATTAAGCTGATCATAAATACTGAGCCACACAGAAGCCTCTCACAAAGGAACAACATATCCCATACCAGTCTTGAACATCCCCCATCCCAACGCTTCACCTTTTTCGTTTCCGTTACCCGTTCCCCTACGTCTCCTACTTTTATCTATTCTGAAGTTTTTTCCGTGCCTGCGCCTCGTCTACGTTGGCCATGAATTCCATGACGTATTTATATAATTCCGACAAAACTAAATATACAAACGTTTGGCGGCCATACGTGACTCTATATCCTTAAAAGTATTGAATAATTCCACAGAAGCTGATCCCGCCGGCTACGAGAATCGCTTAGGATCGTTGTGTTTTATTCATGGCGCAGTCGATTCCTGCCACCGTTCTTTGCCGACTTCTACCGTCGACGCAGCACCAGAGAACTGGAGGAGGTCGCATAAACCGGGAGAAATATAACAGTTAAACGCGTAGAAGCGGTTTGAATTTTTACTTATGGGCTCGTATTCCGTATTCGTTCTTTTATGCGGGATGGAGAGAAAGTTAACCTCAAGGTTCGTGAATATTTTGTTCCCTCTGTAACGTGTATCAAATTAAGTCGCAACGATAGTTCTCTTCCTGTAATTTAAAGAAAAATGAACTTGGTGTGTAAATCTACCATTTGAATTTCACGTTCTATACATTCAGGAGCTGCAAATATTCACTTGGTCGGATTCAACCATCAGCTCCTTCTAATAATTCGCACAGAGTGCGTCACAATAGTCCTATTTGAAACGAATTATGAGAGAAAGGAATAGTTGAAATTACGCACTACATAAGTCAATTGGTGCCAGATTGATGTTATTTATACAGATTTTGCAAAAACATTCGACAGCCTCGATTATTGACTTTTCTCTGAAATTATGTCATTTGGTTTTATTTCAAGGGTTTCAGGTTTCATCGCTTCCCACCTAGAAAAGAGATGTGTTCGTTACAACGGGTTTACTTCCAACATATTCATTGCCTCATTGGGAAATTCACAAGGTTCCACTCTACGCCCACTTCTATTTAATATATAATGTAATGTTCAATATTTACAACTACAGCATCGGCTGTCAATCTCTGAACGATTAAGGTATTCAGGTTAGCCACTCGTTGGTAATTAAATATCCCTCTTGCGGTAGGAAATGGAAATGGAAATTTCCTCGTTACCATTTCCACCTAGCCAACTGGCCTTGAGGCAAGGACATTATATTAAATATATAAGTCCAGATAACGACGATCGTAGGGGAATTAAAATAAAACTCCATCTTGTGATCGATTTCTTCATTTATAATTCGTCAAAATAAATGGAATAGTAATCTAAAACAAGCAACAGCGTAAATTGGAAGGTATTTTAAGCATGATTTCATCAATTAAATCTTTATCTGAATTTTTTTAGTAAATCGTTGGAGAAATTTCACGTTTAAACCTTGTCTGTTATAGTTCGAGTCATAGAGTCCTCAAAATTCAACCACCTCGTTGCGTCACTACATTCATTCTCGTATGCTATTTGCATAAATAACATAATATCATCGAAATGATGTTATAAAAGTCCCTATTTGGGTTTAATTTATAAAAATTTGCTGTGGAATAAAGCAATCGCCGATCTTTAGCGATTTAAAATAAAAGAAAGATAAGCGACGCCAATAATTTCTAGTGTTGGGCATAATCGGTATATTTCAATAATCGAATGAATCGAAATAATCGTTTAAAATAATCGAATGATCATTCGAAATCATCATTCGAAATTTACTAACGATTTCGATTATTTTCCACGATTATTTGACAGAATCCGAGTGACGAGTGAATTATTTCGAAACTTGAATACAGATCTCGAATCATAATCCGTTTGTGTGTGATATAATCGATATATCTCGATTATATCATTCCTAATCGCCCAACACTAATAATTTCATCAATCTTGATTCAGCCTTCGTTGAATTAATGTGTATCTTAACTCCAATCCCAATTTAAAGTGTTCGATAGTGAAATCAAAGTATTTATTCGAAGAGAAAAAGGGGTAAAGTCTAGTACAGACAGTTTCCTGTAGAAGTTAGCATAAACAGAGGGTTTATATAACACTGGCTTCGTTCGAATTTCAAGGTTAGTTACATTTTTAATTCAAAAATTCGTTAATTCCGATTTATTAATTTGGAAATTCATTACAAAATTGTCAAAAGAGTAACCAGGGATGCTCCCGACCCCACTAAGAATTGTAAAGTTTAGTTTAAGTGAGAAAATTTAACATTTTAACCAAAAATTCCTATATATACACAGGCTGTCTCACTAGGTTCTGTATCGATTGATAAACGGAAAAGTATACGTTGGGAAATTCCGAAAACTTGTATTTACTACATGTACTATTGAACTAAAATATTTTCAATAATCCAAGACTTCCGTTTATACCGGAAGTAGCTGTCACCTTTGTTATTTTAAATAGAACACGCTATATGTCATTACATTTTTGAGCTCCCAGTTGAATTCTAAGGTTTGTTTGATAAAACAACCAATTTGCTATTTCTAACCATATTTGAAATATTTGAATTTCTTGAACATTTTTGACAGATGGACGAGTGCATGTGAACTGTGTTCAACTTGAAAAATTTAAATTTCGCAGAACTGTCGACCGTCTAGGATAGGATTAGAAACCGTATGAATTTTTCGAAAACATTGCACAGTGTGTCCGACAATTACGATTAAACTTTTCAAATGGAAAAAATTTTAATTTTTTTTTAATACAACTATTTATTTTTCGCTTTCTTACCAAATTGATCTTACGAAAACACAAAAAAGTGTCATATTCATCAAAATGGATACCTTTCAAGATATTTAGGAAAATTTACTCGTCCATCTGTCAAAAATTTTCAAAAAATGCAAATATTTCAAATATGGTTAGAAGCAGCAACATGGTTGTTATATCAAACTAACCTTAAAATTGAATTAGGGATTCAAGAATGGAATAAGATGGGGGGTGTTCCATCTGAAATAACAAAGGTGACGGTATAACTGGAAGTGTCGGATTATTAAAAATATTTTAGTTCAAATGATTCAATGCGACTCTGTATAAGTAATTCATAACTGGTGCAGGTAAAAAAAAAGTCTACTTCTCACAACAACTCAATTTTAATAAACGTGCTATTTTAATTCAATAGTATATGTCGGCTTTAGTGTACTGCCAGGTTTTCCGAATTTTCCAATGTATACTCCTTTATATACCGATCGATGTAGTTCCTGGTAAGACACCCTGTATTAGCGACCTTCTTTCCTGTCTTGACTGCAAAGTTCTCGCATATGCGAATGATTTGAAAGTATTCTCTCAAGTGCCATCTGTTGGCCAGTTGGCGACAAAATTCTCCTTAATGTTAACGAATGTCTACTGTTACATACTCTAAAAACAAACAGCCAGTATTTTTCTATCATTCATTAGGGAACGTTGCTATTACAGGATTAACACGGTTCAAAGATCTAGGAATTGTGACGAACCGTTACCTGTCCGCACGAATTTAAAGACTTCTAGGCTAAAAGGAAAGAGTATAAAATTATAACGATCATCTTTTCTCACAAATTTTTAAATTAACTTGCAATTTTATTCAATTTTTATTTTATTTAAGTTCATCTTTCAAACTGTAAATTCATTTTGGAAAATCCTGTATGTTATTTTTGGGTACCAGTATATATTTTTCATTAATCAAACCGATCGAAGTTGTGTAACGATATGTCTTAACGAATGTTTTACTTATACGTGTCACGTACAAGGTCACTGCACGTCATAAAGGAAAAGTGCAACGTCATGGCAAAAAATCATATATAAACCCTCCAGATTTGCATTTTGGAGAGATTCACATGGCAAGTCGGCGGTGACGCTGACTGCAACAAGATAAGTAGAGTCCGGGGAAATATGCTCTAGGCAGTCGGACCCTCGCCGGCAACCGGAGAATATTTTCTGAGTCCGTATCCCTTGGGCAGTCGGATCTCTCGCCGGCAACCAACAAATATTTCAATGATACCCGTTGCGACAGCCATCAGCTGTTTAGTAGATTCCGCCGCAAAAACCGCTGCCTAAATTATTCAGGTCCATAACCCGCGCAATCACTTGACTTATTTTTGCTTGAAAATCTAAGACCGAAATTCGTTTAGTTGTTATCCGTAAAGAACGTTTGACCGTTGCACGTGATAAGTAGTTTAAACCGGCCCATACCATTACACCACCCGATATATTTTCTTGAGAAATTATCTTTTATGTTGGTTATTGTAAATAGATACGATCGAAGTAGAATTTTATGTTATTTTGATTTATCTTGTACATTACGTGTGTTTTTTTCTGAAGTTATTTTGTCAAGAACATTTGACCATATGTGTAAATAAAACTTTGTAAATTTTACTCACCTCTTTTCATTCCAACACCGAATTTTGGACAAAAGCAACCCGGTTGACGGTAAATCGACATCGTGTTTGATGCCGCAACAGAAACACACCCTAATCACCAAACCCTCTTAAAAATCACATTAATCCTGTTGGCGACATCTATGAGCTGGATGTACCAACTAACTTGCTGTGTCAGCAAGTACAGTGACCCGTAAGCATATGGCATTTTACAGAAAATTTAAGTAACATTCTATTTCCATCCTTATCATAAGCATAATATAAGATAGGTAAAAAGAATTTTAACGAGAACTATTCATTCACAACTTGGTGAATTTTGAAGTTACCGAAATAGTTCAGAGGCAGAAAGGGACGTCGCATTCATCTGGTGTCCGCTAGCATGAAACGTTGCAGAGTTTTGTTTGATTCGGAGCTTCAGTTCTCCCAGCATATAACAGCCATTTACAATTTTGCATCTGGGTCCTTAGTCTTTCTCATAAGAACTTGCCGAGGATTCTCCAATCCACAAATACTGAAAACCTTATATTTTAGTTTAGTGGTTCCTGGATTGGAATACGCGTTTATCGTTTGGTGCCCTATAGCTTAAACGCAATACGAATGAGTTTCTGTGGCGTTATGTCGCTGCAGATGAGACATGGATACATCACTACACGCCAGAAATCAAGAACCAGCCGGCAAAGTGGGTTTTTCTCGGCGAACGTGCACCAAAGAGGATGAAGGCGATTCCATCAACCGGGAAAGTTTTGGCGACGATTTTATGGTATTCGCAACGAATAATCTTAATTGATTATTTGGAGAAGGGAAGTACAATCACGGGACTGAACTATGCTGATTTATTGGACCAACTGAACTAAACAGCGAAGAAAAAAAAATTCTAACACCATGATAAAGCCCCGGCACACTAATTGACAGTTGCGACAGCAAAACTAGTCCAGTTACGGTACGAATTGATGCCTCATCCGCAATATTTTCCAGATTTAGCCCCCCGTGACTTCTTTCTTTTTACAAACTTGCAGAAACGGCTTCGCGGAAAGCTGTTCACGTCCAACGAAGAGGCCAATGCTGAAATTGAGGTCTATTTTGCAGAGTTCGACAAATCCTATTATTTGGATGGCTTAGAAAAGTTGAAACATCCCTGGACTAACAATAAGTGTATAGAGCTACAAAGAGATTATGTCCAGAAATAAATTTACTAAATGCAAAACAATTGCCTAGTTTTCCTTAAGACATGTATTTATCATACCATCCTGGTACTTATTAGCATCGTAATTATTTTTTTTATTTATTATGAACATTTGTTATTATATCTATACATACATTGAACTTCTTTTCTTTTTTCTATTTTTTGTACTTTATTTTTTGCAATTACGAGTGTGCCCTGCAACTTTTAGTTTTTTCTTGCATTATCATGTTAATAAACACATGTATCTGTTGGATAATTAAAGTTATTATTATTAAGAGTTGAGTAACATACCATATCAACAATATTAACCATGCATTTTGTACGATATTGTGGGCGTTTTTGCATAGAACTAGGGTTTTCCTACTTCATATACCTTATCTCCTCTTTAACTACTTTTAAATAATCTCAAAGAAATCGGTAGAGAAGACGCTCAGCTTTCGTGTAATTTATTCTCATTAAGCGCTTTGATTGCATACGTCATACTCCATATCCCCGATAAGCATTTTGCAAACCTCGAACGGAACCGAATCAGATGATGGATCAGTCGTATCGGAAGTCGGCATCTATCACAGAGAGATAAAAACCTTGTTTGAATATGCCGAATGCCGGCCGGAGGACGAGCATCCACCGTAATAGAGTTGCGACGATAGGAGGAACTACTATTGAAGATCTACGTCGAGAACCGCGCGTGCTTGCAATACGTCGAAATCGCACTCCGACCCAGACAATCTAATAACCTCGGCTATGCCTGTCGTTCGCGTGCTTCTTTGAACATTAATTAAGAGAATTTTTAAAACGTTTTCGATTTTCCGGCTTAATAAGCCATCCGACTCGGGTTCCTCTCGGCGAGACCGCTTTCGGCGTAGATCAAAGCCGTCGAATATCGGGGATACACCGGATAGGTTACATATGTGAATTCTAAAGTTAAACTGCAACTCTCCTGATGAGTAAAATCTCGAGGATTTTGTATTGAGACAAAGCTTCTTGTACCTTGTATTCTAGATGTCCTCTCTACATATGCGCAAGATTTTTCATTTTAATTTGATCACTTCTTATTTCCGTTGCTATTGCAGATACAAAAAAATGTTTCATCGAATGAAAATTAAAACTATCAGAATTACATATACAGTGTGATTGATTTGTCATGTTCGCGGTTATATCTCTGTTATTATTAACATGAGACAAAACTTTTATCAATAAAAAAATGATGTACGTTGAAAGCTTAAGCTGAGTGCTCAGAAAAACGAAAGAAGTATGTATAAACAAAAGAGCATCGTAGAGCACTTCAATTTTTGTTAATGTAATTGTACCTTTATTTTTTAATATTCTTAAGAGGCTTCACATTCTCTTTACAATGATGAAGTTATAATTTATTTTAAAATCATAGTAGCGATTTTAAAATCAACTGATAGTGATAAAAATAATTCCTATACGAGAAACTTCTTAACTTGAAACTTGGCGCGTAGTACTTACCTGGTGAATCAAGCAGTCGTAATTCAACAATGATATAATGTCCTTATTTCTATTAAATCTTCTATTGTCCTCCCTGTTTATTTATGCCTAAAGATACTTAATTAAATAAATGTAAAGTGTATCCCTTTAACTCCGCAAATATCGAAAGCGATCGTAGTCTGCTCCTCTGTAAGTTAAGACTATATATCCCTGAAGGAAAGATTCCACTAACGACACCGAAGAATTTTGTAGTTTTTCTATCGCATCCGCTAGTCCCACGTAATTGTTCTGAATAATTTCCAAATCTGTTTTAACTTGACTATCCTGAAATTTCAAGCGGCTTACCTTGACAGCCGCAGCTTCCTTTGGGTCGAATTCTAAAATCAAGTTCTTTATATTCTCAAAACATTTAAGATAACCATGTTCCCCAACGGGTAAGAATAGGTTGTGGTGGTTCAGGAATACCGGGGCATAGTCTATGAAATTCCCGAATACGTTTTAGGGATTTTACAAACACAGCTTTTGTATGTGCAATTAGAGCGTCTACCTCGGGATAACATTTTCTGATACTATCTGCTACGAGACTGAGGGTATGAATTTTACATGTAATATGCAACAAGTTAGCACAATGTTTTTTAAGAGATCGACCTACAGCAAGCATGTTTGCGGCACCATCACTCATAAGCATCAACAGTTGATTTGTTGAAAGTTCAAACTTTTCCAATGTATTTAACACCAACATTGAAATTACTTCGGCAGTGCATTGTTGTATTTGTCTGGAAGCTAGTAAAATTGAGGGTGACGGTCGATGTGGTTCCATTGTGCGTACCATTACATTAACCACAGAATGTTTTTTACGATCTGTTGTTTCGTCCACACATAACCACAGTTTTTTATCTTGCAACTCCGATTTAATTCTTTTCTCGACATGCTCACGAGCAGACGGCACAACTCTCTGTAATGTTCTCTCACTTGGTAACTTAAAGTCTGAATATTCATTCCAAAACGAGACGTATGCTTTCTTCCTTAGTAAATGAAATGGTAGATTACATGCAATAAACACAAATTAAATTAAAATTTGTCATAATCTCGTGTGGAATTTTTTTTTGAAACATGCCCTGCACTATTTACGTGCCGTAGACAATCACTTTTCGACCAACACATTAAATCTATTTTACACACTACACATTGAATTTTAGCGCCATCACACTTTAAATCAGGCATTTCTGCAATAAATTCTCTTATTGTGTCCAACTTTGGTAGTTTTCGCGACGTAGGAAACATTTTCGAAACAAACGTAGAACTACGATATAGTATACGACAGCGTAGATGCATACACAACAGATCGGCTTTCAAGTCGCAGTTATACTGACGCTTATACCGAATTGTCCCGGCCGTGTTTATTTTGTGTAAACTTTTATGCGTCCGCCACAGGCTTTCAGCGCAGCTTGCGTTGCTCTAATCATCATTCATCATCAAGTAGTATAAAACAATTGCTATTTCGTTAATAGCATAAAATAATTTAGATATTTGTCATTTTAAACAACTTGTCTAATAACCTGAAATAATCATTTATTCCTCCACATTAAACAAAAAATGCCATTTACGCAATTCAGAAAAGTGTGATATACTGCATTTGTAGAAAAAAAATGCAAAAAATGCCAAAAATGCGCTTTTTTACTTTAAAAACACATATCTGAATCGTCAAGCACTAAATTAGTTTTCTTAGACTGTATAGAAAATTAGAAGTAAGGAAGATACGATTAAAATACGAAGAAAAAAGCAGGATTTTGTAATAGATGAAGAAACGGAAGCGGACGTGCTAGCTTTTTTCGAAACCTCAAACTTTACTTCCCGGCGATGGAGAAATAAGATTAATTTCCTATAGTTGGGTGATAAATTTCTGTAATGAAATCCAGATAATTTTAAATACGTTCTATGATCTGATGAATTTAACTTTTCTAATTAAGGTATGTGTAAAAATATTTTATGGTCGTATTAATCCAATTTTTACAATTCAGATATGTGCAAAAAAAAGTCAGCATTATTAGAGTAGAGAAAATCCTCTGAGAGTGGATCCGCGCAATCCCCAACATCGCTTTAGTTTAAATGTGTGATGCGGATTAATGGGCAATAGAATTGTTGGTTCAGTTTTCTATTACGGTACTTTAATTGGAGATCGCTATGTTGGGTTATTAGCAGAAACTTTGGATGATCTCTTAGATGATATGCCAGTGCCTGATAGGCTCCGCACGCTGAAACTACCAATTGGCTAAATGAAACATTTCATCAAAAATGGATAGAAAGCAACACGCCCATTCATTTGCCTGCACTCTCTCCTGACTTGACACCTCTAGATTTTTGTCTATGGGGTTTTGTAAAGGATGGGGTTTACAAGCAGCAATATCAAAATGTGATAGAACTCGAAACCAGTATTAGACAAACGTTAAATAATATTTCTGGTCAAACGAGCAACAAGCAAAAACCTCACAAAGCGTTATCGTGAGAGCCAAGAAATCCATCGGACAGCAAGGAAATCTCTTTGAACGTTTATAAAGTTAGGCAAAATGCTGAATATGTAATATAAAATTAAAATTACTTGATATTGTGTTTGTTGTTTTTATTGTACCGTGAACATGTTATTTTGTTAATATTTCCATAACCTACTTAGAATTAAATGTTAACAAGCTTTGGACGGGTCTCATTTGTTTATTTTTAAATTAAGAATAGTTACGTATTTGACATTTTTTGTTCAAAATCTTATGTGCTTTCCAAATGCGTAAAAATGTATAGGATGTTCAATTTAGAAAAATACTATCTTATTGAATATTTCGAAAACGTGAAATTCAATTGTTTTTTTGACTTTGCCATCGCAATCAGAAAAAACAAGTACTTCAACCTTGCTAATATAACTAAATTCATAGCTTCAGAAATAACGAAAATAGCAATAGTGCACCGATAACTTTAGACGTGGTGCAGAGATAAAAGGATTGGAATGATTTTGCTGCAGCTCCAAACAATGATACGTGATGGCCAAAACGCATATAAAAGGATACCCAGGGCCTTTCTGAAATGAAGAACAAGGAAGGTGGTGGAGTGCTTTTAGCACTACTTAATTTTTTCGAGTAATTCTTCCTCAGAATAATGTATTTTAATATGAATTATTGTAATGGCTGAATTGTTATTGCATTCATAGTTAGCTATTCAGGTTATAATTAAATGAATAACCCAACATTTTCAAGTATCAGTTAAGTCAAATGAATATACCTACCTAACTTTTATATTAGATAGTGATCTGAAATTTTCGTTGTTTACTTGGTTTTAAATAAACAATGCATATTCTTCCAAACTTTGCTACAATATGACGAATTACCTCTAAACTTATTCTAAACGCTAATTGCTTTATGGTTACAATACAGCGGTTAATTTCTCTCAGGTTCATCTTGGAACCTTGAACTTCGAATATCGTGCAGATACTAGAACCTTATTAGCAATTTCTATTTTTTAATTTCGTGGTACTTGAAATCTTCGTAATGTTTTGGACGATCCTATTTTTGAATTAATGGATATAAACTATTTCTAATTGCAATCATTTCTTTGCCTTGACTTAACCAACGTCATCTGCATCTTATCTAGTTCCTATTTTTCCTAATTGTAGGTATATAACTATATATTGGGTGTATTTTTTTACGAAAAATAACAAAATGGCAAAGTTGTGAAATGAAAAGCATATTCCCTTATTTATTATACTCTTCGGTGATGTTTCGTATTCTATAAACTTACCAAACTCTATATAGTTGTATATGATTTTATTTCAGGTATGTGAAATAAAAAATTGTAACTCAAAATATCGTCGGCTTAGAGTTATAAAGTTGTATGTGTTATAACAGTAGTTTTTAGATAAATGCAATTAAAGTTCTCCATTTCAGTTACCGTTGATCATTAGACCTATAAAAACATTGTAGGTGCTGCATTGGCTATTTAATATAAGCATTTATAAGAAATTTCAAAAGAAAAATTAAAAGCAGTGTGGAAAATGGGCATAGAAAGAATTACATACAACTTTGTAACACAAAAAATGAGAAAATATTTATTTAAACGTAACATACAACTGTGTTACAACAAAAAAAAACTAAACAAAATATTAGTTTTATAATGGAAGAAATTGAAATTTTAAAAAGGATTATGAAATCTATGAGCTGCGGCTTGATGTTTCCTTATCCTTTGGTAAAATCGCTTTAAAGTAAGCTCTATCAATAGCTGGCATCCAAGGTAGCATGGATTTTATGGCAGAAATCTTGTTTTCAGGTAGTGTATTTTATTGAGCCGTACATTTAAAAATATATTTGTTAAATCCATGTTTCTAGTTCTTGTATGCTCTCTCTTCAAATTAACAGTAGAAAATTCTCCTGTCTATGAACATTTGTATTGAATTTCAAATATGGATTAAGTATACACTAAAATCTTTACTTTGGTATAAGGTACTAAATTGTACTTCAGTTTAACATACTTTTCTTGGAAATTCAGGAAGTCTTGTGGTTGCATTTCAATAATTTTGTATTTACTCGTTCGGCCTATTTTTGATGTTAGTATTTTCAGTAATCCTACCGGAGCAAAATATTCTCGAGTTCTTAAAATTCTATCGATGTTATTATGGACGGCATCAACTTCTTGTACCACAGAATGACCCGGTATTGAATACTTCATTGTGATCACCTTTAGAGAAGGGTGAGTTAAAAGAAGTCTCCCCATTGCAAAGAACATTACACTTACTTATTCTGCGGAACACAGCTGTCGCTCCATTGTGTTAATTCAATGATTTCCGGATGTTCTTTTAATACAACTTCAATAATTTCATACAGTGCACTTGCTATATCGTTGCCTTTGCGGCCCATAGTAACTTCCGTCCATAAAGCACAATATACTTCTTTATTCAAAGAAAGATGTGCAGTAAGATTCTAGACCGAAAACTTTGTTTTATAATAATATTGACCTATTTCTGGTTTTAGACATTGTAATACATTTTGTAAATCAAAACACAGTACTGCTTGATTTTTATTGTCTCTATCTTTATGTCGCTCTTCTCTCCTCAAGCTTTTTTCAAAGATGCGTGATTCAAATTGTAACTGTTTCTCATGTGATAATCGGGATTCTTATTTAAGTAACTTTACTTTTTCGCACAACCCACATCTATCCTTTTTAGGTTTGAAAAAATGTAAATTAAATTCATTTGAAAATATATGCCGGTACGCAGATAATTTAGCAGCATAATTTCTTGCAGTCTTTGAAGATATAAATCATACATTTTGGCAACAGTTAATCCTGATTCTAAGTAGGTATTCTCTGTCACTTGACTTACGACAGTAGTGTGAGGAAACTCTTGGAAAAGAGTTTATGTGTTGTTGCACAATTTGCTTTTTCATGAGCGGTATAAATGGGTTTTTGACTAATTGACAATGTTCCACAAAAATAGTTCTTGATCCCTTTAACATCAAAATAGTATAAATACTTTTCGGTGTTTCCCTTTCTTCGCCTCCTATCAGAATTCAACTTTTTAGTTGTAGAGGCTAGAAACAGCCGTTTCTCATCTCCTGTTAAACAATATGACTTAAATCTGCTCCCTTTCCTTACTGGAGATTAATGTTTGACATTTAAAGCGGCAGTTGTTAATACAGTTCTTTGTTGTTTTAATCGTTTTAGCTACAACTATTTTTTTCCTTGCAGAAATATATTCCTCTCCTTTTTCATGCATCCGCTTCCGAATATTACATTTCCATTCTGAACATTTACGCTGACGCTTTCTGATCTTCTTGCTTTTATTTTGTTGTTCTGGATTGTTTAATTTGCAGTTTTCATGCACATTCCTCGAATTTTCAACTTAATTTTCATCACTAATGCTATTTAAATATGCATTTATTAGGTTATGATTGATTTTAGTTTCAAATATCTTACCTGTCTGACACACTATCAGCTGCAGCGCAGTCTTTATCAGCTGTAGAATCATCGCTGTCAAAATCCATAACTTTATTCGTTTTAATTCACACACACAATTCCACAAAGGATGCAGTTTTATAGGTTATGTTATTGAAAATTAATGATATATGGTTGTATGTGTAATTCTCCTTGAACTTTCAGTAAACATTTCAGTTACAAAGTTGTATGTGACTACATACAATTTTGTTTTATAATATTTGAATATTTTTAGACATACACTTACGTATTTCTTGATATATTTCTATAAAGGAGGTAGTTACTTCTATCAAACTCAAGTTGAAGTATGCAGGCGAACACATACAACGTTATATCAAAATCTCAATTTCACAAAAACTGTCACATACAACCTTATAACTCTAAGCCGACGATATGGAAACTCAAGTTTATATAACTTTCCTATGTGAGTGTTTCAAATAACTAATAGAATTATTGAAAGCTTAAACTTAAATAAAGGAATCTGGTTTTCACTTCGGTATATTCTTATATTTATTTTGCATATATTTAATCCACTAACTAATTAAGAAAATTGAAGATTTGAATCCTATTGACTGCGCCACAACAAGTATAAGCAATTTGAATTGGAATTTATATGAATGCCAAGTTCACGGTTATTTGATTTTTTAAAGGTAACAAAAGGAGACCAACCCTTCCATGCGAACTAATTAGAGCCCGCAACAGTCGTCAATTTACTTCCCATCTCTTATGATACGTCATTCATAGCCGACAATTCGATTTATTCCATCCGCTTGTAGTAAATTGTAAAGGATCATCGATTCGTAAAGAAAATTTTTACATTCAGACCCGACTAGTCTCACCGGGAAAGCCACCCTTTTCACTGGTAGGAGTTTCCACAGCTTCCAGTTTAACTCTTCAGCGCAATGCATTCATTAAATTGCGCATTTTTCAACACCCTCGTTTCAACGCGCTACAAACCGTATCCGTATACGTTTCGAATACGTTTACCCACCTTTGCATTCGCTATTTGCGGCGGATATACGCACTTAATAAATAATAACAGACAGAAACGTGGAAATGGTGATTCGAATCCTTTTAAAAGCCAGCGTAAGAGGACCGGGTGATGCGCTATTGATATAAAAGTAGAGGAGAAATGTTCAATTCGCTTTTTTTAATTGGGATTCATAACTGAAAGCTTAGGGAACGGTTTTCTGTAGCAAATGTATGCAATAGTTTTTAAAAAAGGTGCATTTACAACATACTAAGCAAAAGAGAGTCTGGTGTATCAGCTGTAAGTGCTGCCCTCCCAGCCTCATGTTATTCCAATCCTAAAACCTACAATTCTGAGGGAAATGTTTTCCCTTAACGGTCGGCATCTTTCGAATAGCTTCGATCTTTCCAAAATTACCGGTCATTCAATCTAACCGAATGGATTTCTTCTTCTTAATTGAACCGGCCAACAACGGCGGTGGCCAGTGCGAAACCGGGTAGTTAAAAGATAGGGATATTATGTTTAAGAGGGTGGCTTGTATACGATACACACATGGCCCTCAAACGAGGGAATGGAATTGCCAAACGATTTGCTATCGGAGAAGGTCTTGTGATGTACAGGGTGTACAAAGCCAATGGTCAAAGCCAATGATGAAAATTCTCGAATGCAACGACATAAAAATAATCGATTCTTCAACATTTATGTTTTGAGATAGCTGATTCGGAAACCGATTTGAAATATTCGCATGTCTAGTTCTCAAATCAGGAGAAATCACGTTTGTCTACGATAACTATTCTTAACTTTTTAGTTTCAGTTTTATCTATGCTTGCCGGTAGCGCTACAAGCGGATTTTTCAATAGTATACGGTCTATATTTCACTTCCACATCCTCAATGAAACCACTGTAAGCAATTACATTTACGAAATTAATCCCATCATGACCACAAGTGCAACTTGTGGCCATGAGGGTATTAATAGTTTAATGCTAAAACTATTGATCCCCTACGTTTTACCATTCATCACCCATATTTTAAACTCCTGCATATTAGAAAACCTTTGTCCCCCTATCACTGCAAAAAGAAAATTAATGTTGCATCTTTTACCGACTTGGAACCAATCAGTCCGCTATCTACGATAAGCAAAGTTGTGGAGAAAATTCACCATCGGCAAATTAGTGAACGTCTGTGTGCGCACAACATTCTGGCTTCTTGTCAATCATATTTCAAGCCTAACTATAATTGTCTCTACATTGTTGAAGGTTATAGATATTGTCACAACTAGAGATAAAGTGGATATAACTCTTTTGGTTCTATTGGACTATAAATCATAACATTCTTCTCAGTCTTCTCCAACATGGTTTTGACGATCCTGTTCTCGCACTGATGTCTACCTATTTAGCTAACAAGCCTCAGTACATGAAGATTCCATCCGGATGTTCTTCGTTGCTGCGACTCAGTAAGCGCATTGCGCAAAGTTCCATACTGAGACCTTTGTTATCCTCCATCTATACTACATTCCAATATTCAACTGTACGCAAATGACACAGAGACATATAGGAGCTTTTCAATAACCGATATCCTAAACTCAACCGTGAATCAGAATATTCGTAATCTGATGGAGATTAACAGATTTTTATAAATCTATACCAATTCTATTTGGACGAACTAGGGATGTTTATTTAATTAGGGGATATATAATATTAACATTAGACAACTTCGCAATACCGCAAAAACTCACGCCAAAAACATAGACCTTGCACTCGATTATTTATGTTGTCCAACGTTACAGAAGAAGAATTAATAAAAATTATGTCTACTTTTCCTCATGACTTTAGTGCCGGCGATGATCTAATTCCACGTATAAGGCCTAGCGCAGATGACAGACAGTCTGTGAGTGACAATTTTGTCGCTCACAATGTACACCTCGGTTTATAATGCGTGTAAACACACGACCGACAATAATGTTGGACCGACAAGGTAGATCAAACCTGTTCTATTTTTTCGCCGACCCGACTGTCGGCCAACAAAAAAGTCTGTCGTCTTTGCTACGCCTAAATTGTGACCGATGCAAAATTAGCGTTAGCTAGACCGTTAGCATCCATAACTCAGCTTTCGATTGGAACCACTGATTTTCCCGAACAAAAATTTATCTTATATCTAAGAAACCACAATAGAGAATCATACACCGATTCGTTCAAATTTTGCAAAAGTTTTTTAAAACGACATTTTCTTTTGCATATTCAATAATACTATCGCTATTATATCTCTCTACTAAGATGGTTTCGTTCGCGAACGTAACAGTCTCGAACCTAATCATGCTAACGCAAAGTTTTTGTTAAGAATTGGATAATTAGGGTCAAGTAAATGGTAATCTGCACCGACTTTAGTGGCTCATTTCACACCATCGATCATGAGGTCTTACTCAAGTACAGTTTCTTGATCATAATCTTTGGATTCAGCTTGGATCTGCTTAAATTGCAGCGTTCCACTCTGACGAAGAAGCAATTATGTATTTTACAATGATTTTAAATCGCAGGAACACCTCAGGACTCAAATCTGGAACTAACCTTATTTATACTGTACCTCAACGACTTCCTCTTTTCTTTAAATGCTCTGTACTTGCATACGCAGGTGATCTAAAGATTTACTCCTGCATAGGAACCTATGCGGGAGTAACTCATAACAACTTATGATGTATGTCATGTACAACTTAACTCAGATATTGCGACGAATCATCGACCGTCCGTTCAAATTTAACTTTTAAGCTAGAAAAGAGTATAAACATTATGCAGTCATCTTTTGTAGTAATTTTTTAAATTATCAATGCTTTTAAACTTTTATTTTGTTAAATAATTTTCTAAGTCGTATATTACTTTTGAGCAATAGTGTATATGTCTCATTAATTAATCAAACTGGAACTAGTGTAATGATATATTTTAGAACAGTTTTGCTTGTACGCATCACGTACAAGGTCGCAGTACGTCATGAGCAAGAAGTGCAACGTCATGCAAAATGTTCGTATATAACCCCCCCAGATTTTCATTTTCGAGAACTTCTGCGTGGCAAGCCGGCGCCTTAAGCTGGCTAGAAGCTGAGCAGTAGAAGTTTGCCTGTCCGTGGCAAGTCGGCGCTTTTAAGCTTGTTAAAAGCTGAGCAAGTCCGAGAAATATCCCACAAGTAGTGGGCGAATAAGCAGGCAGTTGTTGAATATCTCTCGAAATCCGTGTATTTTGACTTGTACCGTTTCTCCCTTTGTAAATATTTGATAGAATAGAAAACGTTTAAGTCCGTAACCCGACAAATATGTTATACCCCTTGTAAATCCTTTGAGAATTTATCTTTTCCTTTTTTAAATACCGTATATTTGTCACCGTAAAAAAGTTTATTTTATTTTATTTTTCCTTGACGATTTCTGTTATTGTTTATCTTATTTATTTATTCGTTAATTGTAATGATTACTTTCGATTTAAAATTTGTAAGTAAAATTGATTACTTCTACTTACTCTTTTTTGTTCCGTCACTGGACTCTGGACACAATAACTGTCCCCAGTAGATTACTGATGGACACCGTGCTCGATACCGCCGTAAATTCACTTTTAAATCACTAAGTCCGCAATTAAAATAATTAATTAACATTCACGTAGTGATTTATTATTTAGATAATCTAAATATTTTGACAGTTCTCAAATTGTTCCCCCTTGGTGACATCAGTGAACAGGATGTGCAACTACCTTCTTCTATATTGCTAAGGTCGCTAATATAGATTACCTGTTAGCATTTGACAAAAGAAGAATACTTTACGAATTGAAAGAAAATAATTGAAAAGCAATTTATTTTCATCTTTCACACATGTACGAAGTGAGATTCATTAAGAGAATGAGTGAATAAAAATCGGTAGAAGTATTTTCTCGCACTTTGTGGGCGTTAAAGTTTAAAGAAAAAGGTCCAGTGAGAGAGCACGTGCCACAATATTAAACTGAATGGTGCTACAAATTCAACCTAAAATTAAATACTAGGAAATGTTACATATCATACACCCGCAAAATTATATATTGTATATAACCATAAAATCTACTTACACCATAGCACGCAATGTTTTGAGAAAGTTGAGAATGTTAAAAATCTTACAGTCCTCTTTGATTCTCATTTAAACTTTTCCAACCAGGTAAACTAGATCTGTAATTCGGCTTCGAGAACTTTAGGCATTGTTATACGCTACTGGAAGTTGTTTAGTGACCTTTTGCTGTTAAAAAAACTTTATTCCAGTTTTGTCATTAACAAAGTGGAATATGCTTCGCAAGTTTGGTCTTCACACTATGTTTATTTATATCTAAACGTTGGAGAGATACGGCCATCTTTACTTTAAAGAAACTGGTATAGACTACCGTGTATCTTTGTAAGTGCGTGACGTTCAGTCCTTAAATCACCATCGAGAGATACCAGGTGCCAGATTCATATGGAAACTAGGCAATAGACGGATTGATCCCCAATACCTCCCTTTTTGTTAAAATTTCTAGGATTTCTTCTCACATTTCTTCCACATTCCTATTACCCTTCTGCAGAACCAATAACCTATCAGCATTTCCAAATATAACCACGTGCCAGTAAGCGTAACTTATACTACAGAGACATTTTTTCAATTCCATTAATACGAGAGTCGTCTGAAAAGTTTCCAAGCTAACACAGAAATAAGTACTTTTTTGTCAAATTCAGTTTAATTTCTCAACATATTCTTTTTGTAAGTCTATAAACTTTTCCCATCGATGCCCCCATTTCTTTAATCTGCCCAAATGGTAGTTGGCAAAATATGGGTCTACCAAAGTGAAAGCCTCCTCATTCGATGAAAATCTCTGCCCTCTGAGCGAAACTTTGTCCCTAAGAAACAGAAAAAACTCACTGGGGGCTGTGTGAATAGGATGGATGCTCTATCAATTCGAACCCCAATTCTTGAATTTTTGCTATGGTCACCACTGAAGTATAAGACGTTGCGTTCTCTTGGTAGAACAAAACCTTCTCTTTCTTTAAATAGGGCCATTTTCCGCAGTTTCCTCCTTTAGCTTGTCCCTATTGTTTTTCCTTTTTCAGGATAGTCGACTAACACAACTCCATGACTATCCCAAAAGCAATCGCCATCACTTTCCCGGCCGATGGAACAGTGTTCGTCTTTTTCGCAGCCGATTCACCCTTCGCAGTCCACTGTTTCGACTGTGCCTTGGCTTCAGAAGGATACTGGTGTTTCATTTACAGCTATTAATCGACGTTTGAACAGGGCTTAGGAAAAAAACCAACGCGCAGCTACCTTTTCGTTGCCCAAATCTTCAGTCAGTATATAACAAACTCGTTCTTTCAAGGTGTCCACAGCTTCTGGTACTTTTCCGATGTAATCGTCAGTGGTTGCAGCATTTGGCCGTGCCGAACGTTCATCGTCAACCAAGCTGATACGATCACGTTTAAAATCAGCTGCCCAAAATTTCACTGCGGCAAATGATGATGCAGAGTTCTCGTAAATAGCGTCCATCACGGCTTTAACATGTGTAGGCGTATTGCCTTTCAAATGCAAGAATTTAATGGCGCCCAGGTATTCGATTTATTCCTTTTCTTCAGAAACACCAACATCGACTAAATGAATACTTTTGACTAGTAACACCATCTTCATGTTGGGGCTTGAAACTTTTCAGACTACCCTCATAGTTTGTAATAATTTCTTTTTGTGTTTGTTTAGTTTTGTTCATATTTTGTACCTATGTACGTTACACCTTATTCCATAATTGTATAGCTGTTGCACAAACAAATCATACTATTACTATTAATACAAAAAGTTTCTGTTTGAATTATATTCGATAAAAACGTAGTCGAATATGTTTTATGAGTGTTAATTAAAATCCTGCTCCTTAGATTCGTATAAGTTTTAATCGAAATCTTATTACAATGTAGTGGAGTTTTCATAATTTTTCAGTTTCGGGTAAGATAAGTAAAAGAATTTCTGTCATTATTACACGCCCTGTATACAGGTGCTGTCGAACATTACCACACACTCGGCAGCTCTTAGAAATTGAGCGAGCCGATTAAGTTAGTAACTCTGCGAGCCCCGAAAACCAATAACAATAAATGTTACGCGCAAAGTAATCAAGATCCGTGTGCGTAGACGCGCACAGCACACGGCTTACGACGTTCTAACGCTATATCGCGGCCGACCGTACACACATACACGAAGCAGTTGATGCGGTTCCTTTTCGTTTCGCTTCTAGCCGGCCGGTAATACTCTGGAAATGGCAAATCGCAAATACTTTTGCGGCCGATCCCGAAGACCATAACACTAATTGGCGAGCCGCGCGCTATCGTAAAACCGACGACCTATCTGTAACAGAGGAACCGGAACGAGAGGCGATATCGACAGACGTCACTAGGCGCTCATTGCCGGGGTAGAAACTCGTAAAAGCGGTAAATACGCGTTAAGCGCGCGGCCTGATGCGGAAGGTAGGTGGATGGTGGCCGCCGTCGTCGGATCTTGATGACCCGAACCGAGTTTTCGGATAGGTTATTGAGGGAGAAAATTGTTATTGTTTATTGGAAGCGGGGAGGCGTACGAAGAACGATGACGATGTTATTGATATGTTTGTGGCGTTTACGGTCAGTAGCGGTTATTAATCCGGTATTTACGATGTCGTATCGGACGAAATGAGCGCAAGAAACTTTAATCGTACTAGCTGGGAAGCTGCAGGAAATGCCTCTGTCCATATACCGCGGATTCCAGCTAAAATAAGCGACACAAGCTTGGCTTGTAAGTCTCTACGATCAATATTAATAAGTAGAATTTCCCTGTATGTCTAATCAACTCCTTCTCCTACAATAGAATCTTCGTTTTTAGATCTACCTGCAGACTGGTCCAAATTCCCCCAAAGGCAGCTGTGGTATACTGTGACGAACCATCGAAGTCCGCTCGATATAAAGACTGTTTAATCTAGAAGAGGACGTAAAATTATATATTCATATTTTCAAGCACTTCCAAAAATGACTACCTGTTTCTATCACTCTTGACATATCATAAACAATGCTGGATGGTATACAACAATTTGTTTGCCAGAAATCCATCCATGAAGTAATCTATGAAATCGAGAAATACAATCGACAACGTCGCATCACCTTCATCATGACAATGCCAGCTCTCACATAGCATGTCAAATAATTGATTATTTGAAGGAGAAAAACATCGAATTAATGTCTCATTGTCCGTTTTCACCTGATTTATCGTCTAGAGACTTCTTTTTGTTCCCGAAAGTCAAACAAAAAATGCGTGGGTGTCGATTTTTATCACCGCAAGAAGCTGGTGATGCCATCAAAAACCATGCTTTTGAGTGGAAAAAATGTTTCTAGAATTGGTTCGAACGCATGCAAAACCTTAACGCCGAATATTTTGAAAAACAATAAAATGGTCTGGATCAAAGTTTTCTTTTTCTTTCATTGTTGTTGTAAAAACCTAAAAAGGTATTGCTCAAATGTAGCAGCAAATGTCAAATATTTTCGTAAAATGTAAACTTTTTCGAAATTTGGGCATGTAGTATGAAAAATATGATACGACGCTCGGGTCGTAATTGCTTTTATTTTCTCGGATGCATTGTTATTAAAGCTCCTCCGCTGCAAACCTGCACATATGTCCCTTGTGACATAAATAACTAAAACATTGTAAAAATCCAAAATGCAAAATCAAAAGAAAACCCAATGAAGCAGAGGACAAGAATGTAACAAGGCTATACGAAAAGAAGGGACTCTTTACAGCAAAAAGCATTCCAACTTGGGGACTGTAAGATGAAACAGAGCAAAATGAGTGAATTACTGTTTTCGGATGATGTGCTCATTTTGAGAAGAATAGCAAAAAGGCTTAATTTTAATATTTCAGCATTGACAGATGAAACGAAGAAAATTAATATTAAATAAATCTAAATAAAAGAAGAACCATAATTACTCATACAAAGGAATTGAAACATAACATCAGAATAGAGTTAATGATTGCAACCACTGAGAGCAATATGACAGGGACGAAAGGTATCGGCATATTTCGCACTACACAACTTAATTCGGAACATAAACTGATGATTCGTGGTGCACTATCACTAATAAGAAGCACAAACATGAATGGACCAAAACTTGATCACTATTGGAATACTAGCAGTCAAATGTTTCGCAGTAAAGCCACTGAAACACACAAATTATACCCTTTTGGTAAAATATAAACAAAGTGAAGAAATATGTATTGTAGAGATATCATTAAAAATTGACAATAATCCCACGAGTTGAGAGACATAGACAACGCAGATAATACTGAACGTATTAGCCCTAAGCATATAGCGCAGAATATTCATATTTCACTGATATTTATTTATAACTAGAGTTTGTTAAAAAGGTGGTACTGGCAGTGACGCACCGCATAAAAGTAGGTAGGTAATATACAGTATTAATGAAAAATAATATTGTTACCTTTTCCTGTCGTCTTGATGTCCACTGTGGCAATTGGCAACCGCCCTGGTAAGCTGCGTAGAATTGCAACATCAGCAACACTTCCATTATCGATTCATTCAGCCGTCGACGGTGTTGTGAATACGTTGTCGAATACTTCGAAAGTGATCGTCCGACATCCAGTGAAGTAAGATTTGTAAATGTCAGATATTCCTTTTCCTCATCTGGGCACTCTTGATTTTCAGTTATAGACCGAACCTTTTGTAAATCGGGATTTTTCGTTAAAATTACACTAAATTTTTTAGCAACATCGACTCCTATAATGTTCGTCAAGTTTTCTAGAGCGGCTTGTAAATTGTTTATGCAATTTAATGCGTCTCGTGCAGATAAGTGACTATTTTCTAATTGCTTAATAGCTTGTGCAACTTCAGAATAGTTCATGGAAATTTCATCTATTTGTTGTTGAACGTCCGAATTGGAAAAAAGTTGCTGACTATCTCGAACTGCTGCAGAATCATTTGAATCAAGTTCCAAGATAACATTTTTCACTTGTGAAAAGTATTTCTGACAGTAAGATACTGCCTGGAGGCATGTTCCCCATCGCGTTATTACAGGCTGAGGTGGTGGTGGTAATTTCGGACACAATTGTTTGAATACACGGATGTGTTGGGGAGATTTAATGAACACTTTTTTGGTAGATGCTATTAACTTATCCCCCATCGGATACTTCTTTCGAATGGCTTCTGATACGAGGTGACATGCGTGTATGAGGCATGTTATGCGAAGAAGAGTTGGAAAGCATATTTTCAACATCCTACCAACTCTCAGCATTGTTGCGGCTCCATCAGTAACGAACATTGTGACTTGGGTTCCTGTGATACAAAATTCTCTCAACGAATCTTTTATTATCTTGACAACGGTTTCTACATTAGTTTTCTGAGTCCTTTTACTGGATAGCAACAATGAAGCTGGTGGACCATCACGTTTTAAAGGACGCGCTACAACATGAATGACACTATGTTTCTGAGCATCAGTTGTTTCATCCAAACAGAGGCAGATTTTCTTATTTCTCAACTCGTCTTTTATACATTCCTTTACTGTACCTTGCACACGTGGCAAATTGTATCGTAATTGCATAGATGTTGGCAGCTTCCATGAGGGAACGTACTTAGCCCAAAAAAGACGAAGGTGTTCATTAGATACTAGATGTTATGGGATGTTGCACACACTTAACATAAAAATAAAATCATATAAAAATTGCCAATATGGAATACTGTTTCTTAAATTCAATACATGACGTTTACTTTTACAATGTTTTCTACATTCAAACCTATCGCGACTTAGCAATCCGCTATTGCATATTGTGCAATGAATATGCGGACTTCTATATTCTAATCCAGGGAAATGCCTCAGATATTTATTCACATTCGAAGGGAACGTTACACCCTTTGGGCGTCCCATCTCCGCGTACTTATTTGGCGTGCAGCGTGCAACGTACTATTCCTTTGAACTCTCTCACAGTACTGTCGGGATCGACTATGATTTGAAAATTGCCCCTACCTACGCCACTACCGCTACGCTAGTGCCATCCGGTACCACCTTTTTAACAAACTCTATTTATAACTAGTTCTCAAAAGAAACACCGGAAACTTTACATCCATTATATTTATTATATTTTCATCGCCGCACAATACATTTCTCAATTTTACAGGATATTGCTATTTTCTAAATTCTCTTTTAGAAAAAAATATATTAAAATGTAGTTAGGAAACGAATTATTTAAGAATGATTTATTGGGTATTAAATAAATGTATCATAAAATACAATACGTATATTGTAGAGAATTTGTGCGATAGAATATTACTTTTCTTGTATTTCTCTAAACGATATTAATGAAAATACAGTTACTGTTATACTTGGTTTATTCTTAAGAAAGTGAAGAGGTTACAACAGTACAGCTGTAGCTGCAGAATTGATTTTGATTTACAAACTTAGAGATAAAGAAACCTTGGAGGTAGGCGATAAAATAGCTTAAATTAAATACTACAGTCATTCTATTAGCTACCTCTAAAATAAATTAGAGCTGTTAGGAATTCTAGCGTTAATATACCTTATAAATTACGTGGTGTTACCAAAATGTCAAAATCATCAAATACATTAAAATCAAACCACATAGGCCCCTTATTGCAATAATCCTGCCTGAACGCTTCGTTTTCCTTAGGTAATATTGCGCCCGTGGTAATTGTTACTATCTTGCTATTACGCTAATGTTCGTAGTTGACTATCTTATGGTATTACAGTGTGGTGTGGGTCAGCTTTTGTTAAGGAGGTTTCTTTAGCACAAAAGAGAATTATTAGATGTGTGGCAGGCATTGATAATGGACAGTCATGTAGACCTTATTTCCAAAAATGGAATATTCTTCCCGTTGCCGCGATCCATATATATGAACTTATTATATATGTTAATAAAAATAAATCTTATTTTTTGTGTAACAACAATATTCATCAGTATAATACCGGATATAAGTTTAATTCTACATACCTACCTCCTTATTGCTTAATTTTAACAGAAAGGTGTCCACGAATTCTAGGATTACGTTTCTTTAACGCTTTGCCTCGCGACCTGAAATCAAATTTCAAATATAAAATGCTTTAAGCGGAGTATTAGAGCTTTTCTTGGCCATCATCATATACCGGGTGTCCCGTGAGGTAAGGTACGAACTTTCACGACGTCTTCCTCAGGTAAATTCGAGTCGAAAATGTCTATATGAACACGGTCCACAAATGCATCCTTACCGAAATACGATGCTTTTAATTGTAGTAGGTCGTGCTATCTTTTGTTACTTATTTTGACAGATCGGTTGTGTTAGTTTGATTGAACTTCGCATTTAAGCAAACACGGTTAATTTCAATCTTATTGTCATGTTTATTTTTACAAATGAAGAATACGCAGATATGCTGCTAGTCTATGGATACTGTAACTGCAGCGGTAAGGCATCAGTGAGGGAATGCTGCCACCGGTATCCGAATCGAAGGTTACCTGATAGTAGAGTATTCGGGAGAGTCTTCGCACATCTTAGGGCAACGGAATCATTTCCAAATGCTTCGTGTCATGTTTATTTTTTTTTTTTGTTAAATAAAAGAGATTTTCTAACGATGTTTTGGTTCTTGCTCTTTTAACACTACTACAATTAAAAGCATCATATCTCGATAAGGATACATTTGCGGACCGTGTTCATATAGACATTTCCGACTCGAATTTACCTGAGGAACACGTCGTGAAAGTTTGTACCTTATCTCACGGGACACCTGCTATATTCATTGCCCGAATTTTACGAATTGGGTCGCACATCCAGCAATGCCTAAAAAGCAATGGATTAAGCAACCATTGGGTTTGTGTGCTGTTACCATGTATTTTAATTTATTTTATGTGACAATTGTCTATGTTCATATTGAATTTATGACAAATATATTTATCATTATTATGAATTCTAAACTTCATTTCAATTTATAAGTTATATCGAGCAACTCTAGTATTGTAGCTGTGATATAAATGATCTATTGTTATTGACGATGTTTTTCCAAAATTTATTTTCCAAATAACATTTCTTGAAAAATGAAAAAAACATATTTTTCGACAAGATGCTTTTTTACTCTGATATGTATATGATTAGATTTAGAATTTTTCGATGCTGTTTACGGAGTTTTCAAACAAAAGTCGTATTTAAGATAAGGTTAATTGATAATTAGCTATTAGGCTGTTGGTATTTTATAACTTCGAGCAATAATTTCCAGTATTTCGAAATATAAAAGATCCTAGTGTATAATTCTATACCAATGCTCTATTGTTGAAATTTAATTGTTATATTTTTAAATCATTCCTTTCCAATATACTCTATCCGTAGTTTATTAATTTTACTCGGATGTTATTGTAAACATTAGTACCAACATAAATAAATAAACTTACTTTATTAACTTCAAATTTTTACTGTTTCTTAAACTTAAATTTAACCAAATTTCTTTATTTGTATTACTTGTATTTAATTCCCATAACGTTTATATGTTTGTGTATTTGTAGATATATGTTTTTTCTTTATATGTATTACTTTTATTTGACATTGTTGATATCAAGTACACGTGACTTTATGGCAATAAATTATTATTGTGCGTTTCCTCTTTCTGGTAGTGTTTAATGTGCTCAACGCTTTTACGTGAGGTTGAGGTTGTTGCTCTATTAATACGTTCTTACTGAATAGGCAGAACATCTGTTTCGTAAACCTCTTTATTAAGCCAAGATTAGTTTCCTTCAAACAACTTATATTCCTGCCACCGAGAATTTTTCTGAAAGACCCAACTATTTTGGAGAAAAGTTTAGTAGCATTCTTGATCTAACAAAATTGACCTCGCTTTTGAAAGATAAACCTCATTGCGAAGAAATTTGAATAATGACAGCTGCTGTTGTTGCAGGCATAGGAACTGTATTCACAAAAGTGCGTATACGTTTGGATTAGTAATTTCCGCAAATCCACGCATATTAGAAATTGCATAATCTATATTATTTTGTATTTCATTTCGATTGTGAGGTACTACTTCGTTATCTTGAAGAAACTTGACTACTTACGTTATGAAAGTCCTTTTCTGAACTTTCAAATTAGAAAATTAAATGAAAACTAGAGAAACCTAATTGCTATAAAGATTTTACCTATTCTGTAGAAAACAAGAACATGTTATCTAATACAGGAACACAGTCTAAAATTTCTCGCGTAGATACTTAATCCGATTCCCTGTTCCATTCTTCAAAATCATTAGCCATTAACTGCCTGCGACTATTGCATTTGCCCATCCTTTCTTCGTGCGAAAAATCAAGTAGGTAACAGAAGTAGCGATTCGCGCTCAAATACCTCCAGTCATAACCACTAGTCGAGACAACGACACAATAGAAATGGAGGAATATTCTATGAAGGGTATTGTGTGTCCTTTGTGCGCGTTATTTTTAAATGATCCGGTCAGGTGGGATTTACGCGGGCAAGTAAGCTGATATCGACACATTTCCTACGGCAACAGGTCATCTGTGACAACTTTTGTCTCCGCACTTTGAGGTGTAATTATTCAAGAAAGTTAATCTATTGCGATGGTATTTATTTACTTGAAACGTATAGCTTTATTGTTCCGAGTCGATTTAGGGAATTGAGATCGATAACACAGAAGAAAGAGTACCGGAAATTGTTAGTTTCATTTGCAGGATTGATCCACTTCATTTAACTTTACAAGAGTCAGTTCTCTCGTTATTTTTTGTCTGTATGTAGAAGGTACAATATAATCATTAAAAAACGTCAATGCAAATAAGGTTCTGCTTTAATCCAATAAAAGCTGTTTTCATTTTAACTGCTTTTAATACATTAAGGTAAAGTGTAATTTGGTGGTCGAAATATCGACCAGTGTCCAATTAACGCCCCCGGCACTTGTATTTGGATACTGGTCAAAATTTGAACCAGATATCTGTAGATAGCGAAATTAGCTAAGAAACCTGTTTCCGCACAACAAGGGTCGATAACCAAAAAGGATTAAGTAAGCAACTCACATTGCTTGTATACCAAATTGATCTTTGCTATTTTCACTAGGTCAAGTATTTCTTATAGCGAATGTAGTGTCGCTAAAATAATGCTGCAATTTGGGAATAAAATGAAAGGGGCACAATCAGTATTCCTCGAGTTTATTTTTGTTATTGCATTTCCTTCCGTACGTTTGTATGGAGATATATTATATGTAAACGTAACCTAACTTATAGAGATACTAAACCCTCAAAGGATTTTCCTGCATCTGCTGACGGTCATAAAGCAATTTTTGAGGAAATGAAAGGAAGCTATTTAAACTAACTCTCCGAATTACGACGCCTTGTTCTTAACTATGGTATATCATTACTGTTGTTATTTGGACTGTTTCCATCATCTGGAGGATTTAAAACATCCGACGTTTCGGCAGATCTTGTTCTGTCGTCTTCGGGGTAACGCTGATAGGGGTTGTGGGTTTACCCGCCTTAAGCCAATTGTCAGCTCGCGAGACTCAGCGTGTCAGCCACTAGCCAAATTCCTTCTGAATATAATTTCCCCTGTGACGGGTAATACAATGTCAGCCGTAAAGGGCACAGAACATTTCGTAGAAAATATCAGAAATACTCACATAAATGTAAACGATACAATGGTTAGTTTTGACATAACTAGTATTTTCATGCCCCAACAGAACCTACACTGGCAATAGTTAAAAACAGACTTTACAATGACACAACGCTTCCGGAAAGAACCACACTCTGTGTGAACACTATCACGGAGTTTCTAACGACCTGTATTAACACTACATACTTCCAAGTCGAAGACCAATTCTACCAACAAGAGCTTGGAATGGTAATGGGTTCTCCTCTCTCACCAATACTGAGTAACATATACATGGAAGAATTCGAAGAAAGAGCCATCAATACTTACCAACTAAAACCGAATATATGGCTGAGATATGTAGATGACACATTTGTCATATGGCCACATGAAAAAGAAACACTTGTAACATTTCTAGCACACCTCAATAACATAGAAGGGTCCATCAAATGGACTATGGAAATGGAGGTTAATAATCAAACTCCCTTCCTAGATGCCCAAGTACAAAAAGCTGAAAATTCCAATCTAAATACAAAGGTATACAGAAAACCTACTAATACCGGACAACACATACACTATAATTCCAACCACCATCAGAATACAAAAATTGAAGTAGCAAAATGTCTATACGATAGGGCAGAAACCATATGTCATAATGAGAGGAGAAAGAAAGATGAATACGACCACATAAGAAAGACTCTTAAGCAAAACAGATATCCTGAAAGAATTCTTCGTTTAGCTCAGAAACAAAAGAACAACAGGGAACGAAAACGAGCAGTGACTCCCACAGGCACAACAGTAATCCCGTACATCAAGGGTATATCTGATACAATTAGAAGACTGAAACAGTTCACTAAAACCCTTACCACAACACTTAATTCGTACTGGACGCACGTTTCGATAGCCAAGCTATCATCATCAGCAGCAAGACTGTGTTGTGGTAAGGGTTTTAGTGAACTGTTTCAGTGTTCCAGTGCCACAGTTTTAGAGTATCCGTTTACAATTAGAAGAATTGGGAACAAATGCAACATAAAAACAGCATTCACGACAACGAATACAACTAGGTCACTTCTTACGAAAACCAAGCCTGTCAGTGAAATACAACGCACCAAGAATTGTATATATGCAATACCTTGTGAATGTGGTAAAAATTATATTGGAGAACCAAAAAGACCACTACAAGTTAGAGCAAAAGAACGCTATAATCTAGTACGATTAGGGGAAATAGAAAAATCACAAGTTGTACGGCACGCATGGGAAGAACAACATCGTTTTCAATGGGATAGAGCGTCAATAATAGCAAAGAATGAAGAGAATAACACCCGAAGAAAGTTCTTAGAAGCGTCGCACATGGCGATAGCAACCGCCCCTATCAGTACTCCTTGTGATTAAGGATATATGGCTGCCGATAATACGCGTAAATATATGTACGTCAACCATCACCGCCGTCATAGATACGTGGCAATATACGTCAACCAACCCCGCTGTCATTAACAACTCATTGTGACAGGGCCACAGGCAGAGTACAAGTCCAAAGTTTATCAATATGAGTTTGGCAACCCACAACCCTTATCAAGGTTACATTGAAGACGGCAGAAGAAGATCTGCGGAAACGACGGATGCTTTAAAACCTCCAGATGATGGAAACAGTCCAAATAACAACAGTAATAACTCCCGGAATATTCCCCGGTTTCCTCCACCAATTATCAAACTATCACCGATTCCTTCAATGAATAAAGCCATTACTATTTAATTTCCTTTAATTACACATCTCCATCCATAATGACATTTCTTTTCGAAGCTAATCGACCAATTTCTCCGAGAATAACCTCTCGTACGTCAGTCCGTTTTCTCCCCCACCGATCTCTTTTTTCCTGTCCCGTGACACTTCTAATCAAGTCGTCCTATGTTTAATTGTAATTGGAGTATCTGGAAATTAGAGGGGTTCGCTAAACAAGGCTGCCTCGTCCTAAAGTTGAAGGAAAAGCGACCAGAAAAAAGAAAACGTCACCGGAAGTGAATCGAAAAAAGGGAAAAGTAAAATAAGGAACCTGAAAAAAAGACGGTGCCCAGCCGTCCCGAATGGTTCGTGTCAAGAATGAGAGAAACGTAATTAACTTGAATAATTAAGAGGCAATGGATAGAGGGAAGGGTGATCGAGACGCTAGCGGAAGCAAACGAGAAAAGCAAAAAAACGCTGGACATATTTATTAGATTTCGAAATTCGTAATTATTGCGTACTTCTTTCACATCGGATTTTGTATGGGAATGAAGGAAGGAAGAAAGGGGTTGCTTTATTTATTGAAGTAAGGGTTGCTGCATTGCTATTTCCGCGAACACTGTTGGTAAGACGAGGTACAGATACAGTGCGAAGTTAAGACTTCATCAAAGTTTTGCGTAAGAATCGAATGAAAGAAGTTAAATTGAGTTTAGAGCATCTTTCAATGAATTGAAATGTCAGTTTCTTTTGAAATACTAAAGTAGCCATTGGTTTACATGTTCTTACTACAGGATTGAAAAATTAAAGTGTTTTCTAAGTAGACCTCAGAGGCAGATTGCCCGTAAGGCAAACTAGGCACGTGCCTAGGGGCCCCGGACCTCATATATCTAATATTGATTTATTTTTACAATAAAATATATTTTACAATAAAATTATTTAGGTAAGTACAAATTTCAAAAGTCTAATAATTTTCTTGGGCCCCTTCCTGGATTTTTAAAAACAAGCGTATTTTATCAGTTAATTTTTAAAATTCCAACTGCTTATGAGTTTTTTTTAAGAAAAAATAGTTAACGAATTACTGGCTCATTATTAACTTATTTTGTATTTAATAGTAAAAAGTTTATTCCAAATAGTTATAAACTATAATAACTATAAAGCGCTATTCCAAATAGTTGTAAACTATAAATAATTCTAACTATAGTATTCACTACTCCAAATGGTTATAAAAGTTTTGCTATTTCGTAATCGAAAAGCAAACAATTTCAAAAATTTCGTACCAAAGAAGTCTAGAAGTCGAGCGCAGTATCTCGAATGGCGTGGAACAGTGTGGAAAATTCTAGTGTCGTCTCGATTAATTTTGTCCGCGTATATTTAAGCGCGACGCGCTGCTCTCCGCTCAGTCTACACACGACAGCGATATACGTAAGAAAGCAGATATTAGCTACCGAACCGCTCGCTAGTCAGTGATCGTGAAATGTTACTCTGACTTGTACACTGCAACTTTATTTCCAAATTTGACAAATTTGAATTTATAAAGGTATGTTTTATTATTATTACATACTAGACAGTAAACCTTTTTAAATATCTACTCAAGTACAAAATAAACTGACTTAAGGTTTGAGAGTTGTGTCCATTAGAGGCGAAGCTGAAACGGTGACCTTACAATTTACTTTTCAAAGTGCAAAACCTTATGCTGTTTTATTAATTAAATTTATAATATTATTACTTTTTACAGAAATGAAACGCCATTATGTCAGTGCAGCAAAAAAAAGAAAATTGCACGAAAAAAAAGAAAGAATCTGCTAAAGGACAGACGTCTGTCTTTATTGGGATTTTTTGAAAAAGAAAACACTCCTTTAGCAGCTTCAAATGTTCAAACGGGGTCACCAACCGAACATGAAGATGAAGTCATTGAAATTGATTCATGTCGACATGGACCCATATCTAATGATTCTGGCAGCGATAAACAAGAACTAAGAACATCCTACAGTAAATACGAAATATTTAGTAATGATTCTACTGAATATAGTGAGTCTGAAGAAGTTTTACGATATTTGACCGAAAAAGGTAACAAAACATTGATTTTGAAGATAAGGAAATGATTAAAGCTACTTTACAAGTTAGCGGATCGACGCAAAGATTTATTTCAAAATCAATGTTTAAGCGCAAAATGTTAAATGGCGAAGTTATTTTTGCTTGAAGAAAATCAGGATAAATTTATCGCAGGTTCCAATGACTGGAAAAATGCCACAGCGAGAGTCGTATCTCATGAAAATAGTGCTTCTCATACCAAGGGTGTTTTAACTGGATGGCTAGATCACAAAAACAGGGCTTGGAAACAGATTTCTCAAAAGCATATTAAAATGAGTACTGGCAAAAGGTTTTACGAGGAATTATTGATGTTATTATTTTTTTGTGTCAACTTGGACTTCCATTAAGAGGCAAAGATGAAATTTTTGGATCAGTACACAATGGGAATTATTTAGGCATATTGGAACTACTAGCAAAATATGACGGGCTTCTAGCAGATCGTATTGAAAAATCTAAAAATATTGGACGGGGCAAAATATCTTATCTGTCTTCGACAATTTGCGATGAATTTATTCAATTATTATCCGATCATGTTACTAATTTAATTTTACAAGAAGTAAAAGAATCAAAATATTTTGGAATAATAGTTGATTCTACACCTGATTTGCAACATGTTGATCAACTTACTTTTGTAATTAGATACGTGAATTCACAAACATTTGAAGTGTCAGAAAGTTTTTTTAAATTTTTGCCTCTAAAAAGCCACAAAGGGATTGATCTGGCTCGATAAATTGTGCAGTATTTAATTGAGTGCAATCTTGATATTCAAAATTGCCGTTCGCAAAGTTACGACAATGCGGCTAATATGTCTGGAAAATATCAAGTAGTAGTAGTAGTAAGTAAGATAAAAGAAATAAACAAATTTGCAAAATTTATGCCGTGTAGTGCTCATTCTCTGAATCTTGTTGGGCAGACAGCAGCTAGTGTATGTGTAGAAACTATATCTTTTTTTGGAATTGTACAAACATTGTACAATTTCTTGTCAGGTTCCGCATACAGATGGAATTTGCTAAAAGAAGAAATTAATACAAGAGTTTTATTAAATTCTAATGCAAATGACTGAATTTTTGTGATGAAATCTCCGTCTGACACAAGATGGTCAGCGAGGTATGATGCCTTAAAGTCATTACAACAAAATTATCATGAAATTTTAATAACCTTAAAAAAATCATCTCAAGATACTGACCAAAATTACGATACAGGAAATGAAGCAACAAATATTATGAATAAACTATGTGAATTTGAAACATGTATCCTTAATGTATTTAGGTACGATGTTTTAGAGAGAACAAACAAAGTAAATTTGACATTTCAAAAAGACGATCTTATTTTAAAAGAAGTTGTAGATCAAATTAGCTCTTTAACAGAATACCTAAAAACTATTCGTGAAAATTTTGACCAGTATGGAGAAGCGAAACTTATTTTGAAGGTTTCGACTGAATTTGAGTTTGAAGTTTCTTATAAAAAAGAAAATACACGCCAAATTAAGAAAAAAGTATTCCACGGTGATTCCTCCTATTCAGAAAACTTTTCTCTAAAACAAAAGTTTAGAGCAGAGGTATTTCCAATAATATGTGATAGGATAATTTCTGAAATAGAAAGAAGATCTTGTTGTTATAAAGAATTGCAAGTATATTTTTCATTTATTTTCGATTATGAAAAGACAAATTTGAATGGTAAACGATCCGCAGCTCAACGGCTTCTTAAAAAATATCCGTTAGATTTGGAAAGTAAATTAGAAAATGAAATAATACATTTTCATGAACATCTGATAATAAATGAACAGAGCTTAAAAAACAGCCAGGAAACATTAAAAAGTGTTAAAGAAGCATTAAAGTCAAACCTCTATCCTAATGTAGCAATAGCATTTAGAATATATTTAACTTTAGCTTGCGGAGTTTGTGAAGGAGAAAGAACATTCTCAAAGCTGGCGGTAATAAAAAACCAAAAAAGAAGCGTCATGAACCAAAATCGGCTAAATGCTTTAAGCTTGTTATGCATAGAGCATGAATTCGTAAAAAAAATAAATTTTAAAGAAATTGTGCAAACATTTGCTACTTCTAAAGTCCGCAAAGTTAATCAGCTATTTAGCCCTAATGTGTAGACTTCATTAAATATTTTTATTAGGAATAAAAATTTATTTATTTTAATTTTTACTAAAGCAGTAGTGCCGACTGCATGCCTGCCACTACATATTCCAAAAGTTCCCGTTTTTTTGTGTCACCCTGTACGTGGTATTCCTTTTAAAAGACCAAATTTGTATCGTGTGTAGTAGCAATTGAACAGCCTGAACAGTAGAATATAATTTTCAACTCGAATATTCTTTATTTATTTATTATTATATTATTTTTGATCACGTAGCCAATTGCTTGGATATGAAACGTCATAAAAACCGTTAACGTTCAACGAAGAATTCTTCCACAGTATAATATGCCTTAAATACCAAATACGTTTTTAATTTTTCTTTGAATGTTTTTAAACTGTTAGTATCCTTGATTGCGTCCGAAACAGCATTATATAAGCGCGTTCTAATATGCAGGTGGGATCTCCTTACAGCTTCAAAGGGTTAAGGAGTCACAATTACATTATTTTTATTTCTATTTAATATTACTAACAAAATTAAATGTATTCCTGTGAAAAAAAACATACAATAACTTGTATATATTCTGTGTTTCGATGATAATTTTCCAGTTTTGTTTATAGCACGGAAATGAAATTTAATTGTTTTTCTAATTGATCAATTTAGTTAAAAATGCTCTTTTGTCCCTTATTCCTGCTTCGCCTCATAGCAATAGTATTACACAAAGTTTCTGTAGGACTAGATAAGGTATCCTCTTCAATAATATATGTATATATTTTCCGTACTAAGAAAACGAATTTACTGCATCCTTCAATCCATTCGCTAGGTCGATTTTGTTCCTCTTTTTGTTCATTCCTACTTTCTCCAAGTTTTTTATTGGTTCGTTCTTTCTGAGAGATGACACTTTCACTTTGTTATACATTACTAACTAAATAACTGAGTCAACTAACACAAATGTTTATAATAGGAGTTTATAAAAACGATTCCACGATGATTTCCCCCAAAAAATTGAGAAAATCCCCACTAAAATAGAAGTATTAACTTCAGTACTAGTAACGCATAAATATCGTTTTACTTGTTTTTTTTTTGGTCAGTAGGATCTGAGAACATTTTCTAAATTCCTCAGAGAAGGAATTATTTTCCGCTCACGCACTAATGGAACATGCTGTATATGCAGAAACTTCTGATGGATCATTTTTTCTGAACCAGCTTATAAAACCGTCTATCTAATGCTATGCAATATGCCAATATTCTCAATGCTTAGTTTAACGAAAATGTCTCGCTTAGGATTTTCAAATGAAAATTATTTAAATTTAATTTTACTGCGAATGCAATGGCATTATCGATAGAGCGTGTCCAATTTTCATGGAGACATATCCTGATTAAAAAACTGTAAAGATTTTGGTTCGTTTACAAAAACAAAAACAACCAAACCTCTAGTAGGACGTAGTGACGAGCATTCGGAATCTACGGTATTGGGTTATTTTACTGCGTACCCGACTAATTCGATCCATGATGCAGAACAAGCGCTTAGAGCATCGTCCAAAACAATTCACAGAATTTTGGTAAAACAAAAACATAAGATATACGGACATTAAATTCTGTGAATGGTTTTTGGTTCGAACATAAGAAGATGATGCATTTTTAATATTATTTATAGCGATGAAGCGAAATTTTGCAGAAACGGAACGCATAACTGTAAAAATTTTCATTTTTGGGCTTCAGAAAACCCGCACGTGGTAAAAAAAAACCAAATTTTCAATATTCTTGGAGTTTTAACGTATATTCTGCGCTTTGAAGAACAATAGAATTCTGCCTGTTTACTTTTATGAATACAATTTAAATGGATTGCGTTACGAGGAAATGTTACTTAACATTATCCGCCAATCGTTACGTCTTCGACCGGAAGAAGAAGCGCAGAATACATGTTGACTGTTGCTGAAATGTTTGACGATCGATGGATCGCTAACAACGGTCCTTTAAGTATCCACCACGATCTTTAACCCCACTAGATTTTTTTCTTGTGGGATTATATTAAAAACGTTGTATACAGAGATTCAGTTGGTACAAAAGATAACATGATTGACAGAATAAGAAGAATCTTCAACGAACTGGCTGCAAGATCTATTCAACATGATACTTATCAAGAAATAATGAAGAGTAACAGCATGAATGGAACAACATGGTGGTGTTTTCGAGCATATCTTATAATAATGAAACACGTATTCAGTTTTATTTTGTCATTTGGGCATTTTGTTTGTTTTATGCTTTTTTCTTTTCTCTGTTCATTAACAAAAAAATCGATTTTTGAAAGTTCTATTTTTCGAATAATTGTACTGTAGTATGAATAATTGAAAGTGAATCATGTTGACTAATTAGTACTGAAGACTGTCGACAATACATTTGACAGCTGCCTTCAAACATTTAACTATGGCGAACTGAAGTTGAGATTAAACAATGCGAAATTTAAGATTAAAGAGGTTTTTACAAAATATCTCCTAAACTATTAACTTTAGCAACAGTACTTGCTACACATTTTCGCTTTACTTTTTGACGCAAAATTTAATACCGCCTAGAAAATTAGGAGTTGTTATTTAAAAAAACCGAGATTTCTCGGTTTAAATATCTCTGATATTGTCCTCTCCCTACTGGCACACCTAGTATAATTTAGCAAATTTGTCTGTTACTATGGAAACGTCATGAACATTACCAGAAAGCAGAATATTTTTTTTTTTGGGTATTACAATTTGTAAGTTATTTTAAAACTTGTGATGCACCACACCAAAATAATGATAAAATTTAACACAGAATCCAAATTTGACATAAAAATGGTTGTGTTTCATTTAAAATAGGGAAGTTGATGACTACTTCCGGTACAAGAGTGAGATACCGGCAGTTGAAAATATTTTGGTTGAGCTAGCTTTAAAGGATAATTTCTGTATGTAAATTTTCAAATTTCTATTTTAGTCCCTTCCCCGTATACTTTTAACCGACGTTCATCGTGGCATACCCTGTATACATCTGCATTTCGTGTTACATTCAACATTGTTGCTCAACAATTTTAATGGATATTAAGAATAACTAAAAAATACCTCAGAATCTTCCAACAATCCTATCAGAATCCATAAGATCAAGCCATTACATACTACTGAACACAGACTCCACAAAACATTCCCATTATTAAACCCAATCCAAAAATATTACCAACATAAACAAAATAATAACGTAGCAATGCAACGATCTCTTAACTGCTCGCATCCCCCGACCAACGACTCCCTTTCTGTAAAGCGAAAGGAAAACGACCCCGCATTCAGATAATACGCGAGATATTTCAAAGGGGGACAAGGGGCGAAGAGTACGTCGATGCCCGTCGGACTCCGTACTTATTAGAATAAAACAGAGATCAATATGTACACGCGTCGAGGGGTAAGATCATCCCCGCATCCAATCCGCAACTTATGCACGCTCCTACCTATACACGGCACCGGTTTTTATTACTTATTAAAATCTATTTCCTTGCCCCGCCGCGATTCCCGTCCTCTATACACCGAATATATAAGGTTTTGGTCCGCGCTATTTCGCGTGCTCGTTTTGTTCGACCCTCTATCATTGTGCGCTCTTTCGCGATGATTATATGTGGGGAGGAGATCGGGATCGCGTTTACGCGCTTTCGGGTTGTTATTGTTGAAGTACTTTTTCGTAATAGGTTGTAATCCAAAATGTTGGTGCATGTATCTTAGCTGCATGCTACACATTTGCAGTATTATTTACAACATTTGTAGGAGAGCAAAAGATCTGTACCAAATTAAACACTGGAAATAAAATCTTTGCAAAATTATTATTAAATAAACAGGTCACCGTAATTCTGCTTAGTAAAATGTAATTTCACATTGTAAAAAATGAAAAAATATGAATGCATACATGGCAAAACGTTAACCCTAAGATGCATAACACGGGCCTCCGAAGCCCAGCATGGTATTCTAAACTTCATAACTTCTCTATCTTTAAATTTTTTTCTTCTGAGCCTTGTCTATGCCTCAACTGGATCTTCCTGTTGCTATTTCTAATTGGTGTTTGATCTATACCATTTATAAGAAAATCTATTTTAGGTATTTTAATTCTACCGCGTATTTACATTTCTCGGGCCTTGTAGGCCCTGTTTATTTTTGATTGGTAATCGTTTATATTTACATCCAAAACTGTCTTTGTTTAAATAATTTGTTGCTTCTGGCGTCAATGTACTGCATATTGCAATACTATTTGGAATACAATGTGTTAACAATCAGCTGCAACATGTTGTAACATGTAGGAACAGGCCTGCTTCTGCACTCAACGGAGTTTGCAAGTTTCAACGGCGTATGCAGGTTTCAACACGCAGAAATGCACATCATATAAATATGCGAACGATTAAAAATACTTCAGTTGCTAAAATTTTCTTGAGGTGTTTGTTTGTGAATCTTCATTATGGCGGCTTCAAGTTCAAGAAAATCGATCGGGCAACGTGCAACAGTGAGGTATGGAGATCCCAATTACGAGGAAACTCTAATGCGGTGGGCAGAGGAATGTGATGAAGTTTTATCGGAAGAGAGTGAAACGTCTGAAATTGAAGAACCTGGTCAAGATTCATTAGAAGCCAATTCAGACTCTTCGATAGTGATAATCCCAACTGTTTCGCTTCTCCATCCGGCAACCAGTGGAATAAAGTTCCGCCAAGCTCTACGAAAACTGCAAACGTAACGTACTGCATTTAGCACCAGGTGTAAAAACTAAAACAGTGTCCTGTAATACACCTGAAAATGCTTTCAGATGTTTTATTACAAGAACGATCTTAGAACAAGTTGTCAAGTGCACAAACCTTGAAGCTCGAAGAGTAACTACGGTAAAAGACAAAGGATGGGTAGATATTGATGTAATGGAGCTGAATACTTTCTTAGGTTTGCTGATACAAGCTGGTGTGAAAAGAAACTGGGACGTACCCATAAGAGAACTGTTTTCTTCTGATAAATGTAATCCTATTTATCAAGCTACTATGGGAATTAATCGGTTTGAAGATATTAGACGGTACCTGCATTTTGATGACAAAAAAACTCGTGATTTTCGCCTACAGAGCGATAGATTAGCTCCGATGTCGTATATATGGAACTTATTTTTACAACAATGCAGGTCATCTTTGGTGCCAAACGAAAGTGTTATCATTGACGAGTAGTTACTCTCGTATAGAGGGAGATGTTCATTTATTCAGTATATGCCAAATAAACCATCAAAATAAGGTATTAACATTTTCTGGATGTGCGAGTCAGAATCAGGATTTGCAATTGATGGAATGGTATATACCGGACGACGACACAATCAACCTATCCATACAAATTTGCTTCTGAAATAGTGCAAACTTTAGTACAAGCATTCCATTGGCCTAATGTTTATCAGAAAAGAACCTAACAGTGGTTGGAACACCAAGAAAAAATAAGAGAGAAATACCAAATGAAATAAGAGATGCAAGGAACAAACCGGTCTACATTTGGCTTTTATGACAAAATGACTATGATTGGCTAGATTCCTAAGAAAAACAAATCAGTCATTTTGCTCACCACCATGCACAATGACATGTCGGTAAGTGAAAATATTAAACAGAAACCGGAATTAATACTTTATTATAACAAGACCAAAGGGGGAGTAGACGTAATGGATCAAAAACAGTCCAACTATACATGTAAAAGGCAAACGAAACGTTGGCCTATGGCGCCTTTTTCTAATATGATCGATATTGCAGCACTAAATGCATTTATTATATTTTCCACGTTGAAACCTGATTATCATAGGAATGTAACACACGCTAGACGACTATTTTTGAAGGAATTAGCTGAGCAGCTGGTAATGCCGCATATGATAAGGAGGTCAAAAGATCCGAAAATACCAAGAAATTCAATAAATTGTATGAACAAATTTATTAACATTGAAAAAACTGCGACTGATGCCGTTACAAATAAAAGGAAGAGATGCATGATGTGCCCCTCTAGTTTAGACAGAAAAAACAAACTAGTTTGTAAAAAGTGTCGCAATAATGTGTGCAACGAACATAGTGTAATAATTTGTAAAAATTGCTGCTTTTGAACATGTATTTACATTTATAAGGGCTGTAATCTTTAATTAGAGGTTTTGTTTAATTATTTAAGATTTTTACACGCACAAATAAATGATTTAAATATATTTCATGTTCTTATATATTTTTAACAGAGTAAAAAAGCAACCGGGTCTGAGAGACCCGAGAAATGTTAATCTGTATAGCCGAACACCCATGCACCCTAGTGTTAAAGACGTTAAAAAAATTATTTATGTACATTTGACTATGATGTCGAAATATATGTTGTTTCGTAGCCTTTTTGGCAACGAAAACGGAGTTTATTGTCTAGAAACTTATCCCTGTTACTTAGATGCATGTAAATACGCTGACAGCGCTAACTCGTTCCAACTCTTAAACATACAAAGGGCACTTCACGGAGATTAGCAATTTATATCTAGATAATTTAGTAGTATTATTAGTAGAGCTGGTACTCTGGTCGGCGTGACAGGATCGGATCCCCTGTTATGTGTAGATACAAACAGCGAGGTCCTAAAGTATCCACCCCCCCATGCTAACTTTCTAACGACATAAGCTAGCGTTTTTAGAAAAAGTAGATTGACTTCTATTTCGCGCGAACTAACTTTTCAATGCATTTCCGGTTTCACCGGAAGTGACGCCGACTTTCTTTATTTAAATAGGTCACCCTGTATATTTTTACGTTCTTGGAAAGGTAATCGAAAGACGAATCCAATGATACCACATATGTTATACTTTAACATAAGAAATATGACGATATGCAGCAATAAAAGTTTTGGTAACCTGTCTCTGCTGTTACGCAAAGTTGGCTACGAAAGAGCGCCAAATTATTTCTTTGCTTAGCAACGAGCTCTTTGGATCAGCCTGGTGTCACAGGAAACAATTTGGCGCTCTTTTCTAACCAACTTTGCGCAACAACAAAAAAACAGATTACTAAAACCTATATTTTTGCATATCGTCATATTTCTTAAATTAAAATATTACATATGTGGCATCGTTGGATTCGTCCTTCGGTTACCAAAAATTAAGCAATTGCTTATTAGCAAAAGCAAATTAAAAGCTGAATAAGAAAATGCTTTAAGAAATGCAATTACTGAATTATTGTGAGAATAAAAACCTTAGGCACTTGCTAGTCTTCTGTCATCATTTAAGCAATTGCTTGTTTTGACAGGAACAGAACTGATTATGATTTTGACGTTACTAAATTAGTGTAGGTTAGAATATAAATCGGTACGCCCAACGCTTTCACAATTTTAATTTTTTTATACTAGTGATCATTGCAGTAGTGAAGACGTAGAAGAAGTTGATAAGCAAAGTATTTATACCGACAAATTAAACGAGAATAGAATCGTTTTTAATAAATCACAAGTGCCTTAAATTAGGAAAGAAAAGGGTATTATAGCTCAGAATTAGACATTGACATTTGTAAAAAAAAATAAAGGGGTTGGGGGGTTGTTTTCCTAAACAAGTATTTGTTATGGGGAAAATATTTACGCCATCGTTAAAAGCATGCAAAACAGTTTAAATCTTGTATTTCTTTTTTTTATATCTCTTATAGTTTCTGGGTTCTTGAGTCAAACAGCGAAGAGTAGTGTTGAGTCTAGGGTGGTTTACACCCCGCCAATGTGCGGATGGGTAGGTACCTAAGATAGTAACCGTTGTTCTCACACTACATCACTCTATAAACCCACAAAGTTTCATTTAAATCCGTGAGATGCACTTATCTGTGCTCCCTTGTATTTAGTAGCGAATTTTAAGAAAAAACAGTTGCTTAATTGCTTTTCATAAAGCTCATTCTATAGAAGCGTAACTGGTATTGAAATTAACAGATCTTTTTTAATACAAATTCATTCATGATAATTAAAACGAGAAACCTTGTCCACAATATCAACCACTGGAATGTACAATTTAATTCAAATTTAGTACAAGAGCACTTAAATAATAGACTAGCTACCCCGCCTAAAGTATTACTAATGTCCATTCTACGAACCGTCCGATATATTTGCTTTAATCCCGACCTCTATACATACAAGTATCAATCATTCAATACATGACCGTACCATATCCCCCAACCCCCAGTAACAAGTGTAAATTTTCGGCGGAATATCCCTAATATAGCGCTTCCTATTACCGTACAGTATTCAATATTTAACGGGACTGTCAACAAGCTTATCCCGATAACTCATTACAATATGAAGGACGATACGGCGAAGGGTTACCTTGGAGGGCTTAGAGCGCCGTATCCGCCAGTTAACAAGAACAAGAACAACAACATCGAATCGGAACAAGCCACTGTAGAGTGACCGGTTAGGCGTGCCCGCTAACAACATCTATTAAATATCCCTGCGAGTTGCCCCGGCCTCTCGTAGCCGAATCCCAATAATATACTGCACAATGAGCTGTGTTATAACCAATTAATTAAGTAATCTAGCCGGTATCAGAACCCTTTATATCCTTTGGAGCTGACCGCTTCTTCCTACTACAGCCCCGACCCCCTTGTCTCTAACGCGCTGGAGTACTTAAACGCGGCCATATATCAGTAACAAGATCCTGACCGGTAATACTGGGGGATATTGGAGAGGTCCAGCAGGATTACCGTCTTATTGGATCGTGTTCGGGTTCCCCGGTGCGTTTTGGTAGATCGAACGCTCGGTCCTCGGTAATCCTGCGTCTTGATGAAGGACCTCCGGTCAGCGGAAGAGTATTCGCTTGGCGGACGACGCAGAACTGGACGGGTGAAGTGTCGTTTCTTGCACGGAGATGTCGTTTAGATTTTCGGTAAACGAAATAAACGTGAGGCACGATAAATTGATCAGAGAGGCTTTTTCTCAAAACTTTCAACATTTCCTTTCACGAAAAATATTTATCCCAAAAAACCATTTCATTACTTCCAATTTCCTTTCGTGCTTACAATTATACCCTTCAATTCTCAATAACAATAAAGACACGCTTGTCATGTACTACATTTCCGTTATTCCTGACATAATTCTTCTTCCTTCAGTTCACATAAAGTGAGGCGACTAAAAGTTGGATTTTCCTTTTTCTCCATTGAAAGGAAAACTTCCTTTGTGTTGCGAATAACTGCAATACATGATAAACAGTTTGACGATTCACTGTAATTCAAGTAGTGATTTTATTTGAAACACAATGAACTATTGAAAGATTGCTATTTGTAAGAAACCTGTAGAAGTTGCCAAGGAATTGTTTAAAATTTTCTTGAACATCAGTGCTCCACATGTTATTCAGTTAGATAACGGATGTGAATTTACACCTATTTGCGAATTAGGAAGTTTGTGACCGGAATTAGTGCTAGTCAACGGTAGATCTAGGTATACGCAGAGCCAAGACTCAGTAGAATGAAGCAATCAAACATTAAAGGGTTCCTTAATCGTTTGGTTGCGCGATAATAATACATCATCTTGGACTGCGAGATTTGGATTTGTACAGTAGGGAATTAATACAACTTGCCACGAAACTATCAAAATGGAACTGTATAAGGCTTTGTTTGACCAAAAGCCAAAAATTGTATTAAGCTCCAATGTTCCACGAGAATTTTTAGAACATATTTCAAGCGGAATTTTGGAAGAAAACAAGATAAAATATAAATAATAGTAATAAATTCTAACGTTGGGAACACAGACAGTGGCGATATTGTAAATGAGAATGTGGGATACCTTCTTGTCATCTTAATATTGAAAAAGCTTGATATTACTGCAAGATAATGGAATTGGTACTATACCAGAAGACGTAGAATTTGTCGGCAATTAGAAACAGCTACTTTGGAAGAGCCACCTAGCATCTTTGCAACTGAAGAAGTTCATCCAATTGTTGAAAGTGAACCCTTGTCAGAAACAGCTACTATCGAAGAGCCTCTTGGCGTCCCTACAACTGAAGTAGTTCATCCAGCTGTTTCATGTAGAAATATAACATCTGAAATTATGTTAGTTTAAGCACAGAAAATGGTTGAAACATCTAATAAAAGATTGTGTAAGTTGAAAGTTGGAGACAACGTATTGGTAGGGATTAGTTAATTCGATGGTGGCAGCGGTGATCCTGCAAATTTAATTGGCGTCATTATGGAAGAGAATGACGATAAACTTAGAGTTGGCACTAGAAAAAGGATTATAAACACTTGGCTTGAAAGTAGTAGCTTGCAGTTACGAAATTCGAATAACTTATAGATCGAAGATATTCCAGAAAATGAGGCGACAATAAGAACGCTAGTTAGATTATATTCTATTGGTAGTGGACAGGGATATAAAAGATGTAGGTGTACTGCAGGGTGTAACAATAGGAAACGAACATACTTCAAAAGCGATTATAAATGTACGAGGGTAAGTCAAATATTATCTACACTTTCGCCATAACAAGTTTTGAAGGTTATGGTAGTGGCGGCCCCTTGCGCATGCGTTGAGTTGGCGCCTCTATAGTCATGTGTGCGGAATTTAATCACGATCGCGTCATTTGTCTGCGAGCTACAACAGCATAAGCATGTCAGCTCCGTTATTAGTTTACACCAAAGAGGAACAACGAGCAGTGATCCGATTTTCGTGGTCAGAGGGTGTGAAAGGTGCTGAAATTCACCGGAGACTTTTGTCACAGTACGGCGACAGTGCTTTATCTCGTAAAATGGTTTTTTTGTGGCCTGAAATGTTTCAAAGTGGCCGCACGAGCGTAACACAAAAAGTGGGAGCTGGACGGCCGTCAACCTCGACCACCGACGACAACATTCAGCAAGCTCGAGAGATGGTTACAGCAAATAGACGAGTTACTGTAGGTGAGGTTGCATCTTCTTTAAACATCAATCACGGTTCTGCCTATCAAATTATCCACGATGAACTCAAATTTGGTAAAGTGTTTGCGCGATGGTCTCACGAATGCTTACCGCAGAAAACAAAACCAAACGTTTTGACATCTGCCAACGCTTACTGGATCGCTTCAACGCGGAAGGCGACGCATTTTTAAGTAGAATAGTGACTGATGTTTAAAGGAGATGCAACCATTTCTCGAGCTTGCTGAATGTTGTCGTCGGTGGTCGAGGTTGACGGCCGTCCAGCTTCCTCTGTTTGTGTGACGCTCGTGCAGCCACTTTGAAACATTTCGATCCGCAAAAAACGCTTTTACGAGATAAAGCACTGTTCCCGTATTGTGACAAAAGTCTCCGATGAATTTCAGCACCTTTCACACCCTCTGACCACAAAAATTGGATCAGTGCTCGCTGTTCCTCTTTGGTGCAAATTAATAGCGGAGCTGACATGCTTATGCTGTTGTAGCTAGCAGACAAATGACGCGATCGTGATTAAATTCCGCACACATGACCACAGAGACGCTATCTCAACGCATGCCCAAGCGGCCGCCACTACGATAACCTTCAAAGCTTGTTATAGCGAAAGTGTAGATAATATTTGACTTACCCTCGTACTTCAGCTTACTGCGCTGGCAGAATTTGCAAAAATCACGATTCAACATGAAGCATAGCACCCACGTATAAATCTTATGTGTTATTCGTTATGTTGATTAAAGTTTTTATCCTAGTTTCATAATAGAATTTAGATTCGTCTATATATTTTTATAATAATCTTATTATACACTTGTATTTTCTATTCCGTATGTTATATTGAATAAAATATATACTTATGTCATTGACTTATTCATTTCTAACCTTGCTAATTTCACGAAGCATGCAATTAAAGTTCAATCTATAGCTTATTGCGTATATTAAGCAAAGTCACTGTCTATTTTGTGAAATAGACAAAATACTGCTATTTTCAGGAATTCGGCAATTTCGCTTGTTCGAAGTAACATATACAAAAACTCTGACGAAGCTTTAGAAACAAAACGAGATACTAACAATCGAATTTCTGACGGTAAGCATAGCGATTGGGATCATATGCACATAAGATATACTCAAGGCAGAAATATGTTTCCTACATTCCTTTATTCCGAGAAGAATTAAAGAAATACATTTCATTATAACTGGTTGATTTTTGTTTAAAGAAGTATAAAAGCTAATTAAATGGTGTATTGTAACAGCACATTCAGCGTTAATTAAACAACACAAATATTAAGTAAAGTATATATAAAGGTACTTTGGGAACCTCTAATCAGTCAAAGTGATTCTATGAAATAGAAAATTCGAAATATCAACGAAAGTAAGAAAAGTCTCCGTTAAAAACACGTAGGTGGGTTTCAAACTACGCCAAATAAATAAATCCCCAGAATTCATGCATAAATATGAGCCAGAAAAGTTTATTTTTAATCGGGCACGTATCGATCCGACGAACACCCACACAGCACGGAATAATTTGGTAATTAATTTCAAACATGTCCGGAGACACGAGTTTATCAAAAGGAAAACAGATCCATTAATCTATTATGGCGATTTTTGCATAACAACGAAGCAGATATACTCCGTATTAATTCGGTTAGATGACGGAGTTTGAAAGTGATTTATACTCTTCGGAGACCTTTCTTCTTCTTGCAGTAATAACATGACAGAACGGAACTGAGTCATAAACATTTATGTTATTCATGTATCCCGTCACGCCTAGCCGAATCAAAACAGTGTCTCGAAGAATATAATAGAAAAACAATATCGAGGCTTTAGGTACTATATTATGGGATACTACCACAGACAGACACAATTCTTTCTACACCTTCAATAATAATTAATTATATATTTTCTGTCAACAATAGGGAACACTTTAGGCATTCTCTCCGGTATACATCTTCATTGACAAAAGGGGGAACACCCTTCTTTTTTCTCTCCTTTTCACTATCTATGTGTGCCTACATACACGTATACATATATATGCTTTCCGATTCTCTTCTTGAATAAAAATCTATTGTTTGTGGAAGCACCACGTACTGATAGAAGCAATATGTGGGTTGGAGAAGGAGAACATATAAAAGTGGGATAGAAAAACGTAATTTTTGAACGTGTGTCCTCTAGTTAGTCTAGTGTGGGAGTCATCACAATGGTGCAGCATCGACGAAACAAGAAAAGAGTAGAAAAAAACAACAATGGCTCTACGAAAATTGGTCCATTCTTCTTTTAGAACTCCACATATACATATATACACACATAGGAAAGCAATGGTTTGTCAGGACGCCGGACGAGACAGTTTATATTTTAATATATATTCGATTGTTCGCCTCCTCCTCCTGCTCTTCTTTCTCTTCTTCTTTTTCTTCTCCAACTTCGTATTCAATAACCCCATACGTGGTAACCCGTACGTACAAAACAAGGACATTGTTGTATTTGTAACACCTTTGCGCTCGTGTGTGTCATTGGATTTCTTTTATGCTTTACGCGCGAGGGACGAAGAAAATATGATAATGGGAGGATTCATCGGGAGTTTAGGGTAATTATTCTTTTATTTTGTCAAGGGTGATAATAAAATTTTTTGTTCGGATGAAATACGGGGGCCGTAATGTTCGGTTGTTTTGTTATTTCTTATTCGTTTGGCTTCCGCTCCTTAGTAGTGTTGTATACAGGATGTCCGGTAAATCTTAAATTATCTTACGGTGATGAAGTACAAAATGATTTGTAAGTTGAGTAAATTTATATAAGAGCAGACGTATTAGGTTCAGGAATATAATTCAGGAAATTATGTTAACCTATTTTGTTCATCAATCTTTAAGATGTACATAGAAAAGGATCACTTACCTTGGAAGACATTTTGAAAAGAGTTCTAGAATAGCACGTCTACTAGATTCAGGAAACAGTATGCAATGTAGCTTGAATCAAACAACAACTTCCATGACCATCTTCTAGAATTTAGTTAATAGTCGACATTTTTCGACATAGCTAAAAGCATCTAAAAATACCCAATCCAATACAATTTGAATCACCACCCTACAGCCTTTCAGATATTGAACGTCAATGAAACATCGACATATCGCAAACATCTCAAATTATCAAGATTATTTCAAAAACTAAACTGAATAGGTTTAAGGAATATTGAAGAAAATTTACCCGAGTTGAAGAAGGGCTATCAAAAACGCAATATTATACAAGATGATAAAAGCAAACTTGTGTCGTATGCAGCGGAAAATGAACGCCCTGCGCATTGGAATATAATTTTATGTTAGGCAGTACTTGACTTTGAATAGCTTTCACCTGAAAACTCTTTTCTTTAAATCTCAGGAAGAGAGCTGCTGTTCACCCATGCACTGGTACACTATGTCGTTTTAGTATAATGCATTAAATGGGCGATTTGTTTAGGAGTACCTTCTCGTTCTGTGTAATTTTAGTAGTAAGGAGTTGAATAGCAGTAAAAGTCTTACTGCGACGTAGCAAGGATATGACATTTATAACATTTTGAAAGATTTCATTCATTTCCTTGCTCCTCTCAGCCGCTTAAGAGACCTAGAAACATTCCCGAATTTCCAGCCACTTGCTGACAACCTTTCTTTTTCATCGCTGTGAAATGATTTGTCGCATCATCCCTTTCCAATTTTCAAATAGAAAACGGTATTGGTTTTAGATTCTTTAATTAACATTTACGTAAGTCATTTGAAAAATCATGGTTTGCGAGAGGTTTCAATCATCCATTGACACAATTGATAAGTCCCAGTAGTAACAGAAGCTGGATCTAACTGCAGTTACGTCAAGCGAAAGGAGTCCGAGTCCTGGGCAGAAATAGTGACAATTCTTTTAAGGAATCAATACGCCTCCAGAGTCACCTTTCAGTTCGAAAATTTCGCGTTCCTCGCCTCTGGCGACGATAGCTATGTTACAGTTCCAACCTTCATTATCACCTACAGCTGAAACGCAGACAAATAAAAATTTGAGACCACCTTCTAAACACCCCAGCCCACAACTCCTTACAGAGGCTCCCTCTGCATCATCAACGACTAGTTAGTTTGTTGTTGGTACAATTTCCAGAAATACCGTTTGATACAGACGATACTTTTGTTAGAGAAGCCTTTATAATCGCTAGCCGTAATCCACCTCAAAAGTCAATGAATGGAGAAAATATTAATTTGAACATTAACACCAATATTCAAGATGATCAAAATTCGTATCAAGAATCCGATTAAAATGAAAATTGCATTGTTACATTCTCTTGAGAAAGGAGTAGTGCCTCGGAAAGCTCCATTAAAGAGTGGGGTCTTGTAAAATAAGTGTCGGTCGAAACCGATTTTCTTTACGCAACTTATTGACGTAGTTGTAAATTGTGGAATAGCTGAAGGAGACAAGAATATCGGTGTCGAGAGACATATGGCTAGGAGGTTGGTTGCAGATCGTAGATCCTTTATAAGCGCTAGCCGTAATCCACCTCAAAAGTCAATGAATGGAGAAAGTATTAATTTGAACATTAACACCAATATTCAAGATGATCAAAATTAGTATGAAGAATCCGGTGTCGAGAGACATATGGCCAGGAGGTTGGTTGCAGATCGTAGGTAAGAAAACTCACAGGATAAAGAGTTGAAATAGATAGTTCAACAAATACATCATTGTAAGAAGTATTTGCCTTAAATTATAAAGTGGCACCTGCTAGAGGGTCGTCCTCGTCACAGAAGTAGAGTTACATATACATTGGAAAAGTACCGCATGACAATATTAAACTAAATTAAAAAAATTAAATTGAACAGCAATCAAATAAATTCTAATTAAACAAAGTCTTATTATTAAAATTTTTCCTAGGAAGAAAAGCATGTTAGAACTTTTAGTTAAATCATTATCCACTAGTTGTGTCATATACAAATAAAGTCTCCAAAAAGTCTAATCTGACAACTTTATTTTAACTAAAAAGTATGAATTCGGTAAAATAAAACTGGTTAACAAAATTTAAACTTTTTCTTGTCCCGCAAATTAGTATATGTGAACCTTGCAGCATTTTTTATGCTGAATTCAAATCTTTCAGAAATATTCTATCAGGCAGGGTTTCTCAGTGACAGTGCAATAAATAGTAGAACAACGTGTATAATATGTTTATTTATAAAACAACTGAAAATGTTTCTAATATGTACAAATGTACGATTTTCTGCTATATTTAGCGTCAGGAACGTCTTTCATCCGTGTCCAGCAATAGTCTGCCAGCATAGAGGGGCTCCACTTGCCTCGGTAGCGCTTTTCGATATCCAAAATATCGTGGTGAAATCTTTCTCCTTGTTCGTCACTGACGGCTCCAAGATTGTCCGGGAAAAAATCTAAATGTGAGCTTAAAAGATGAATTTTTAGACTCATATTGCACCCCAATGTTTCATACGAAGACAAAATATCTTTTACAATGTTCTTACAGTCTTCGGATTTGTGATTGCCTAAAAAGGTCACAAATATTCTTAAATGACAGGCGTTTTTTTCATTTTTGTTCAGCTCTATATCGAACTTTTCGTCTCTAAACAAGTCCCTGATCTGGGGTCCTGCAAATGTACCCTCCTTTACTTTAGCATCACTGATTCTGGGGAACTTATGCCTCAAATACGCGAATCCGCGACCGTTTTTGTCCATTGCTTTAACGAAATTTTTCATAAGTCCTAGTTTTATATGTAAAGGGGGCAGATAAATTTTCTGAGGATCGATAAGAGGGGGGTTGATGACATTCTTAACTCCTGGAGTCAATGATGTTCGTATCGACCACACATTCTTTACATAATGGTTTTTCTTGTCTCGACTGTCCCACTCACACAGGAAACAACAGTACTTCGTGTAGCCGAGTTGCAATCCGAGTAATAGCGCCCCAACCTTTAGATCGCCGCACTTAACTTCATCGTAATTGATTTTTTCTAAAAGAATCTTCATGTTGTCGTATGTTTCCTTCGTGTTGTCTGAGTGGGCCAGAGGAATTGATGGCAATTTATTTCCATTGTGAAGTAAAACGGCTTTTAAGCTAGCATTCATCAATGTGATATTCATAGCCAAGTGCACTCATAACCAAGACAATATCATTGCAGAACACCAGGTCATCTTCAAGGGAGAAGTAATCATTGAATTTGGCATGACGACTACGATAAAACGAAATTTTTGTGTCACTCTGAAGTAGATTCCAGCTCTTCAATCTGGATCCCAAAAATTCGGCTTACTTCTTAGACAGGTTTAAATCGCGAACGAGGTCACGAAGGTCTCCTTGAGTCAGCAAATGTGGTTCATTTGAAGAACATCCTGATACAAATGTGGGATCCGAATTCAAATTTTCTTCTGCTACTTTCTCAGCATTAGACTCATCATCACTCAAAGTCATGTTTTCTGCAGGTGCTGGTATAGGTAACTCCTCGTTATGAAGTGCTGGTCTCAGTGCAGTGGTAGATTAGGATAAACAACAGTGTGTTTAGATTTTGATGTAATACCAGTTATATTTGTCAGACAGAAGTAGCAGTCCGAAACGTGGTCTTTAGGTTCTCTCTATACCATAGGAACTGCAAAAGGCATATAACGTGAACCTTTTGCCCATGCTGTGAGAAGCCGAACACATGTGACACAGCAAATATGGGGGGCCCAACTTCTATCTTGGTCGCCTACTTTACAACCAAAATAAAATTCATAACATTTTCTAACTAACGATGTAAACGAACGTTTCTGGGTTTTAAAAGTCAACTCGCCGTAGACGTAGCAGGACCAATTTGGACCCTTTTTATAATTTCTCGGCATTTCAGTGACACTTGGGGTATCAACACAACACTTTAAACACAACAGCACACTTTCTCAATGGTTAGAACATGGCAAATGTGGAGCTGCAATATTCTCTAGCCAGTCAATTTACTGCAACTGCGCTCCCGGCCAAAGATCTTATATTGCCCCCGGCCAGCTTGTCGAGACCTGTTGTGCCTGTTCCGAATGACGCAAGATAACTTAGAATTACGCAATATTATATAACATTTTATTTCAAATGCCTAAATATCACCGGCATATTTATCGGCATTTGATTGTAAAGCACACAGTATTATGCTACGTGGATATATTGGAACTCAAAAACTGTGGGTGATGCAGTAATTTTGAAAGTGAATTTGAATTCAGCGTGCAAAAATACATAGGAAACAGGCATTTTTATACCTGGGACAAAAACCTTGTTAACCAGTGTAAGAGACGCACATTTTTGAAAACATATACATGGGGTTCAAATCTGCATTTTGGTCTTTTGTACTTAACCTACTCTAGACTAACTTCCTTATGAAAAATGCATATCAAAACTTAAATAAAATTATAGTTTACATTTGTCAAATGATAAATGGCTCATAAAATCGAACTTTCTCCCTTTTCCAGTCACTCTTTTCAAAATCCCCCAACTGCAAAATTTAATACCAATATAAAATGATCGAGAAAATACATAAAACATATTCTAAAATCATATAAAATCACTCGCCTCGTAATCCCTGTCATACCGTTCAAAGAGAAGCAAAAAAAAAGGGCAACACGTAATAACACGATAAAAAAAAGATGGGCCCCCCTCGCCTGATTCGATTACCGCAAACCGGTAGAAATCACTGCGACATCGCTTTCGAACTTCTCCATACGTACGCAGGCAAATTGAATACATCGCCCTCGCGTTGTACGGTTGGATTGCGGGGAAAAAACCCGAATTTGTCTATAAAATCACTTAACTCTCCCCCAAGAGGACTTTAAAATAACAACGGCGTGGTGCTGGTCAGCGATACGACCTTGATTTGTAGAGGAGACGTCTCCGCAGGGATGGAAAAAGAAGGTAAAATGAAATTGTATATGGATGTTTGTATTGGGGGAAATGGTTTTGGTGAACCGTAACAATTGCCGAAGAAATAATACAGTAAATGTATAGTTTACATATAGCGTATATAACACGTTATGGCATTATTTAATTTATTTAAGGGAGTCTAAGTCTCCTCTTTACAAAAAAGAGAGAATATTGCACAAAATTTGCTCATCTAGAATCCATTAAGAGCAAGAATATGCGTGTTTCGATAATAGAAAGTTTGTTTCAGCTATTTGGCGTCACATTCGTCAAATTTGCTTTTATTAAATATTCAAGATGTATTTTTTGCTTCCGGCACATCCACATAAACTAACATAGTGAGATTGACGAATACATACTGTTGTAATTCTTCAATTCTAAACAAAAATATGTATTGTTAGTATAGCTCCCTGACTACATTCGTTAAAATTGTTTTTCTAATACGGCCTTAGTCAAAACCGGTGTACCACAAGGTTCCATTTTAGGGCCTATCTTATTCATCATTTTTATTAATGATCTATCTTTCAGCGCTTATAATTTAGCATTGTATGCGGATGATGCTATTTTGTCGATTGCTAATAAATCACTAGATTTGTTAATTGAAGGCACTAAATTGACCCTGAATAGAATAACCAAGTGGTATCATGGGAATAAATTAGTTATTAATACAGATAAGACAAATATCATATACTATATACAAGCAGATTCTTTTAACATTGTAACACTCGACAATCACACGTTATCTGCGAACCAATCATTTAAGATTTTAGGTATTCATATTGATAGTGCCTTGAAGTGGATTTCTCATATGGATAATTTGAAAATAAAATTAAATAAAGCACTCTACGCCATTCGGAGATGTAGGGACATCTGTAGTAAATCTATACTACGTATTATTTATTTTTCTTGTTTTAATGCCAATTTGATCTACGGCATTCTGTTTTGGGGAGGAAGTAGTGGTATAGATGACATACTCAGGATTCAAAAGAAAACTTTACGTACCATGGCCAATGTGCGAAGCAGGAAATCTTACAGGGCCTAGTTTAAGGATTTCAAAATTATGACCGTGATTAATCAATACATATATCAATGTCTTCTGTACATTCGCGCAAATATAGATTCGTTACATAGTAATAACGATAATAATTATCGAACAAGACAAGCTGGCGATTGGAGATTACCTCTTTCGAGAACTACATTAAATCAACATTCATTCGCTTCCATGCCTATTAGAATATATAATGTAGTTCCTTCTGAACTTAGAAAAATAATGAGTAGAGATGAGTTTATAATGACCGCTAAGAACTTTTTAATCAATAATGTTTATTATTCTATGGGCGAGTTTTTCAATCGTTCTCGTGGGTGGTTTTTTGAAATTTTTATGTTCCACATTTGCATCGCCGAAGTGATTATTTTATTGTTTTATAGTTTGTGACACTGTACAAGCTGTACTGTATTTTTGTATGACTTATTTATGCGACTTATGTTGTTTATCTATGTGTATTGTGTGCGTTTACCTATATGTGTTGTACGACTTATACTAATGTACCCATATATGTATTCATGCCGTGAGGTGTTAACGAATAAAGCTCTGCTACTATACATTTAAAGCAATAATATTACATGGTTTTATGTAAACTTTTATGATATCAATGAATTTGTATGTTCTAGGCAAAAACTTTATTAAGTACGTATTTCTATCTCTTTCTAAAATTTGTGAAAGCAGCAAGATATGAGAGCATATATTATACTGGTTTTAGGTGGTACAACCAAAAGGATATTTTAAGCTTAGAAGAAAAGCTTAAAGAAAAAAAAATAGCGTTTGCTATGTTGGGGTGACATGATGAGTAGAGCAACGCAAACTGCGCTGAAAGCCAGTGGCGGACGCTTAAAACTTTCAACAAATCAACTGTTGATGTTTATGAGTGATGGTGCCGCAAACATGCTTGCTGTAGGTCGATCTCTTAAAAAACATTGTGCTAACTTGTTGCATATTACATGTAAAATTCATACTCTGAGTCTCGTAGCAAATAGTATCAGAAAATGTTATCCCGAGGTAGACGCTCTAATAGCACATACAAAAGCTGTGTTTGTAAAATCCCAAAAAGTATTCGGGAATTTCATAGACTATGCCCCGGTATTCCTGAACCACCACAACCTATTCTTACTCGTTGGGAAACATGGTTAGAGGCTGCATTTTATTATCTTAAATATTTTGAGAACATAAAGAACGTGATTTTAGAATTCGACCCTAAGGAAGCTGCGGCTGTCAAGGTAAGCCGCTTGAAATTTCAGGATAGTCAAGTTAAAACAGATTTGGAAATTATTCAGAACAATTACGTGGGACTAGCGGATGCGATAGACAAACTACAAAATTCTTCGGTGTCGTTAGTGGAATCTTTGCAAATAATGCAACATGTTCACGCACAGCTATGCGCGGTAGAAGACGCAAGAAATGTTTGTGTTTTAGAAAGGTTTGAAAGTGTTTTAGATAAAAACTCTGATTTTGGCACATTAAGACAAATTTGTGAAGGTGCGTCAACAGAACCGTTAAGTTATTTGAAAGATTATTTTACTTACGCGAATATAACGTCACTAGATGTAGAACGTTCGTTTTCGGCATACAAAAACACTTTTTCTTCACGCCGCACTCACTTTGGCGAAACAACTTTGGAAACATATCTAATGTTACAAGTATTAAATAGACATTATCCACTTTGTGATTTCACGGAGGACTCTTAAAACGGTAAGTGTTTGAGCACGTATCATATTTAATTTATTTTGTGTAAACTTTTATGCGTCCGCCACTGTCTTTCAACGCAGTTGCGTTGCTCTAATGATGAGTTAAAGTAATCAGTTAAATTATTTCCTTCCAAATACAATACTATGAAATTCATTAATCCCGTAGCGCTGAAGAACCCAAGTATTGCTTTTCTTGACACTGCGCAATAGTTTCCAAATTATAACAATGAATCCATGCACCACAAATGGTAATATCGGTACATGTTTTTAACTGTAGATAAGTGTAAGACATGTCTACGAATCAACATTTAAATTCGTCATTTTGCTACACATATCTTCTAGACACCGCTCCATTTCCCCAAGACGGTACCACATCTTTCAGCTTAAAAACATTCATTGTTTTTGAGACGCTGTTGAAATCCTTTTATACACTGCGTTAACGATGAAATGAATAAATTCTATAAAAATCTAATAACTTTTGGTGAGTCAAAATACTCTGATTCGCCAATAATTTATAATTTTTTTTTCCGTGTCTCGATCTACACTACAACATGGTATCACTTTCGGTTTGTTCGGAAATGGCAACAAGTTCATTGTTTTAAACAGAACATCCTATATATTTTTACAAATTTGGGTAGAAGATTAAATAATTAAATTTACAAATTGCTTAAACTACATAAAAATAATAACCCACTAAGACTTAATATACCTGGCATCTAAAGCCCCTTCTATAGATTATCAAAATTCTTGGTTAATTCTCAAAAAAACGTGACTAGATAAAAAGGAATATTGTACAAAGGATTAATTTGAGTTCAAGAATATAATTGATAGTTTTAAACTAGGAATTCACGAAAAAATGGTTTCTTCTGAGATAGTCTCTCAGAGTTTCTTTATAGACAAGTATTTCAATTGACCTGGCCAAATAAAGAGTCCAAGAAAATGCGGACACATAAAACAGCATACAATCTTCACGTTAGAAGAATTTATTAAAGGAATGGAATTAACTTTGGATACTACGTATTTTCAATTTTACAATAAATTCTATAAACGAAAGGAAGGTCTTGCTATGGGTGTGCCCATATCTAGTGCAATAATTAAAAAATTTCATTAGGGATTTGATTTTTACAACATCTTTATTCAAACTATATGTTGATGACTGTTTTTTGACTCTACCTCCATGTCAGATTAAGCGCACTTTGCAAAAATTTAATGATTATCATCCAAAATAAAATTTACACTAGAAGCAGGGATTAATAACACCATCAATTTTTTAGATTTGTCACTAATAAAAACATCCAACAAAATTTTAACCCAGCTTTACAGTAAACTAACTGCTTCTGGAAGATATGTTAATTTTTTGTGATCTCAACCTTTTACTCATAAAAAAATGTTGTGTGAGCTTTAATAGATAGAGGTATTATCTTGGCGACTTAACACTTTCACTCACTGACGGTAATTACCCTTTTATAAATTATAAACAAGAGATTGTTTAAATATTATATTAGTTATAAATTAATAAAAAAGATCAGCAAAATACAAAATACATCGCAATCGCTTACGTCACACAACTATATGAAAAACTCAGTGAACTATATGAGAAACCCAGATAAAACACCATTTGAAAAAATACACATGTCGTTTATTCCATTCCATGTAGTCATTGTAACCAAGTGTACATACGACAAACAAAACAATACATAAAAGAAAAAATCGATGGTCATAAATTTTGTGATACAGATAAAAAAACACTTCAGCAGTGTTAATGATAGAATAGAAATTTCAAATTTATTTAAAATTTATTATAACGTTCTAAACCACTAAGTCGTATTTAATATCTACTAACTTGTATTAAATTTCTTGTATTTTGCGTTTTAAAACACAAAATACTAAACAAAGAAAAAAAGATCAACAAATTAGTGATGGGTCGTTATTTAACTATCTGTTATTTTATAACCGTTATGGATCCAATAACGGTTGCAGCTGTTATCTCGCTGGGAAAATAACAGGTATAGCACGGTTGCTTTCGGACTGTTGTGAACATATCATCGACCGCCGTTGCGACGTACTCAACTGCGTGGCGTTACGACTGTCTGATCGAAGCCGCTATTTATTACAGATAATAGTTACAACTCCCCTAGGAAAACAACTTATCACGTATCTACCTACAGAAAAATCTCCTCTCGAACGGTTATTACGGCGGTAGTCGATATCGAGTCGGACGTCGGACGTTTATTATGGACATATTTTCTAAATAATTGTATGTATTGGTATTATCAAATGTAAAATAAAAAACCGATGTTATATACAAAATTTACTTATAAAAACTATAAACAAAACCATTATATTTGTTATGTAGCATTTAAGCACATAGATGTTCTCGCATTTCGAAGATTAACTAAGATCAAATATAAGAAAATTAACAGTAGGATCAGTCAAGATGGTGGAAATTAAACGCTGCTGTAATAATGATTGCATTGAATCTGTTTATCACTTAATTTATTTTAATCTATTAACCAGTTTATAATTTATTTGCAAAAAAAAAAACAATAAAATATTTATATTACAAAAAACTTCTGAATTAAAATTTTAGCGTGCTGCAAGATCAACAGTTGCATAGTGCTATGTGGAATCATGATGCATTATCGTGAGGAACTGTAGACTACGAAATAACGCTAAACCTGTTATTTTGCAACCGTTATTTCGAAATAACGATAACGGTTGAAACTGTTATTTTAAAATAACGATTTTTCCCATCACTACTACAAATTCGATGTTTGTCCGCAGCGAAGTAACATTCAAGTTTCCTCGTGAAATTTTTCACAAAAATATATTTTATAGTTTTACAAAATGTGTGATAAAATTTTTTTTCTTTTTTGCACGTTGTAACCATAGAATTTCCATCAACAAATGGTAATTAAAATTCCATCAACAAATAGCAATTAAAAAAACCTTTTAAATTACTTCTAATACGTTTGTATTGTCTTATTTTGCTCCTATTTTTTATGTATTTTAGCCTCTGATGAAGGCAACTATGTTGTCGAAACGTTAAGTTTACTAATTTATTTTCAATGAAGTCTATATTACCAAAAATTCCAACCTCACTTTTTATTGTAATATCGACTAGAAGCATTGATTGCATAGTGTGGAGTTGCACCATCTTGCAGGAACCAAATTAGTTTATTTGGTTGGCCAGCGTTCTGTTAATTGGGAAGGGCAACAGTTAAAGCGGGAATCAATTCGAACTGAAGAATCTCTAAGTAGCTTTCACCAGTAAACGTTCCTTCAAGAAAATAAGGTCACAGAATTCGGGTACCGACAATTTTCGCCCACACATTAATTTTCTGTGGATGCTGAATGTGTCCCACTTGCGTTCAATGGGGATTCTTCTTGATGCAATCTCTTCTGGGCCCACTTTACTAACATTAATAAAACAAAACAAAACCAGTAGAACTTTACAAAAAAATTTCTATATTTGTAAACTGTTTCAGTAAAATACAATAAATCTCAAATTTAATATTGCTCAGAATTTTAGATTGGATTACACACCACCCCCTAATCCTCCTCCTCCTTCCTAAAGAATTACGTTTGAAATACGTCTCCAATTTATTACCATATATTGGAATTGTCAGGGAAATCGCGAAATTTCACATTCCATCAGCGAGCGTGTTCCTGTCATGTAGTTTTCGCGCGCGCGATGAGGAGAAAAAATCGCCGGGCAATCTAAACCCGCGCACCGATACGTACGGACGTACATGTTATTCCAGGCGTTGAATCTAGGAAACGGTGTAATATCTTTATTACACTCTCTGGAGCTGACTTACAAATTGCCGCCCATTAAGGCGGCCATACGCGATACCCTCGGAAAAATTGCAAATATGTGACTGCGAAGGTTTCGCGCCACGTGTCGAGGCGATGATCGCGCTGAATTGGGAAATAAGCGGCGAAGGAAAAGAGGAGAAAGCGGAGGAGAGTAATTGCCGTAACTTGTAAGCGAAGAAAAATTACATTTAAAGCTGATTAAGTTGCTACAATATTTATGTATTTGCAAAATATTGATGTACAAACGTTTTTTATTTGAGAACAAATGTATTTCGTAACTTAAAGTTATTCAGAGAGATTACGCTGACCTTAAAAGGAGCACCTGAAGCAATATATGAGGTAGGCGCCATAAATTCTCGGCCTGATATGGAAAAAATTGGTAAAATATAACAATTTTTAATTTTCAATATAATCTTCCTTAACTTCAATATATATTACAACGATAAATCGATCTATACCCTTGTAAAAATAATCTAAAGTTTTTCCCTTAAAATGTTGTATTACAGCTGGTTGCAACTCACTAGGGTCCTTAAAACGATGTCCTCTAAGGTATTTCTTTAAACGAGAAAATAAATAATAATCACTTGGAGCCAAGTCCGGACATACGGTAGATGTTCCAATTCTTGAAAGCCGCATTCGCGGATGGCAGTTTGTGAAATGGCGGTAGTATGGACGGGTGTATTGTTGTGCAATAATCGAACACCTTTTGACAAATTTCCTCGACGTGTTATACGAATATTGTCCCTCAATTTATGCACTAAAGACGCGTAATGTGTTGTTGACTGTTATATTGCGCTCTTTAAAATCAACGACTAAAATATCATCACAATCCCAGAGTATTGTAGCCATCACCTTTTTCGTTGATTGAATGACTTTCGCCTTTCTGGGAAAAGGTTCGTCGATTCCTTTTTGGATAATACAGAACCATTGCTTCATCTCATGTGACAATGGACTCCAAAATCGGGGTCCATTGTCACAGTTTGTCATGTTTTTTATGTTGTTAATAAACAACATAAAAAACTTAAACTTAAGCACATTGCTTGTCAAAAACTAACAAATTTAAACAAACCTACCACAATTAATTAGTTACAACGAAGTTCGGTAAAGTAAATGAGAATCAACAATTAACAAAAGAAGTTAAAATGAGATAAAAGAAAAACGAGCAGAAAGAACGAAAGTGTGACAAATGCAGGTTGTAATAACAATAAATAACAAGGATAATTTACGCTTTTGGAATTGAGATTTGACAGTTTGGCAGTCGTTATGATTACTTTGCTTAGCAACGAGCTCTTTAGATCAATCTGGCGTCACAGAAAACAATTTGGCCCTCTTTCCCAGCCAACTTTACGTAACAACAAAAACAGATTACCAAAACCTTTATTGCTGCATATCGTCATAATCCTTAAGTTAAAGTATAACATATGTGGTATAGTTGGATTCACCTTTCGATTATATTTCCAAAAACGTAAAAATATTTCACAATAAATAGAAATCGACCCACTTTTTTCTAAAAACGCTAGCTTCTGTCGTTCAAAAGTTAGTATGGGGGGAGCACTTTAAGACCGCACCGTATAGACATATTGTTGGTGTTACGTTATTATTGTTTATCATCTGCCCGGCGTACAAATGCATGTCAGCTATGTTTTTGTAATATATTTATTCCGAAGTATTTTAGTTTAATAAAAAAATCACTGATTTAATTTTAATAGATTCATTACAAACGTCAAATTGTACTTTCACATTTGTTAGTTTTTATGATACGCTCATGACATCATGTACTTACAATACTATCTACTTTTCTTTTATTTAATGCCAATAGCGTAAGTTTGGTTTCAATCAGTATATGTTGATATTTAATAATTGCTCTAGATAATAAAATATGTTTAAGCACTTCCAGAATTGGATCCTTTATTTTTTTTGAAATTGATGAAATGAATGAAAAAGAAATATTTTTTGTGTACATTTATAAAAATATGTTTTATACCTTGATTTGATTTGTTTGATTGATTTTTCTACCAAAGCAGGGGTGGTCTTTACACCTCTAACACTGAAGCTTAATAGCCTATCGTACTATTCCTGCTTCGGTTTTATTTTACTTGAACAGGTTAATTCCCGCAATCAGGTTTAAGAGCCTATGTATTAAATCTTTCGCCATTGGTAGTTCAATTGTGCTTCGCATAGCGAGTCTGCGTTGAGCTAGCGCTACACATTCGAAAATAATATGAGGGGCTGTTTCCTCCTCCTCATTACAAAGTCTACATAAGGGTTCATCTTTGTAGATTCCCATCTTATGCAAGTGGCCTCTCAAACAGCCATGTCCTGTTAATAGACATGTTGCTGCCCTAAGCTGTATCTTGCTTAATTCAAGCAGGTCAGCAGTCAGATGTTGCGACGGTCTTCCCATCATCCGTTTGCTGTGCCTTTGTCCAGCTGCATGTTTCCAATTTAATTGGTGTTGTGTTATGATCCACTCGTTAATTGCACCACGCACTGCACTCTTGGTAATACCTAGACCCGGTTCAGGGCCTATATAATTCATTTTTGAGCCTTCCCTCGCTAGCTGGTCTGCAATTTCATTGCCCGCTATGCCCCTGTGCCCTGGCACCCACACCAGTGTGACCTTGTTGTGTTTAGACAGAACCATTAGGGTTTGCAGTCACACCCATATTAGTTTGGAGGTTATATGATAAGATGCTAGTGCCTTTAAGGCTGTCTGACTGTCAGAGAGAATGGAAATCGTTTCACCCTGCGGTCGCCGACGCAGACTCTCCCACGCGCAGGTTTGTATAGCATATATTTCTGTTTGAAATACCGTGGTGTATCGCCCAAGTGGTACACATATTTGGTATCCCTGGTTTTCCTCATATACACCAACGCCAGAAGTAGTGCTCGTTTTGGACCCATCTGTGTACCAGACTAGTGTTCTTGGTTTTCTCCCCTCTCCATTCCTCCATTCTTCCCAATTCAAGAAAACTTTGAAAGGTTTGTCATAAGAGATCCTGGAGATTGTTGTATCACTACCCATATCATAGATAGGGTTTGTTACTACTGCTTCTATTCTGGTGTGCCCAGATCCACTGTGGGATCTCCAGTTGCTAGTATTTTTCAGTCTGTATGCCCCCATTCTGGCTTCTCCCTTGATATAAATCTCAAGAGGAGGTAGGTTTAGCATGGTTTCCATAGCAGCTGTTGGAGTGCTTTTAATAGCTCCTGTTATACAAAGACATGCCAGTCTCTGAATTTTCGAGAGACTAGTTATCGCATGCTTCTGTGTGATCTTAGGCCACCAAACCAGGCAGCCATAAGTTATCATGGGTCTTACCACTGTAGTGTACAGCCAGTACGTCATATGTGGTTTGAGTCCCCATGTTTTCCCAACTGTTCTACGGGTTGTCATTAACACCCTCTTACATTTGTCGGTCATTTTTTGTAAATGTGAGTTCCAGTTCAGTTTAGAGTCCAAGGTTACACCTAAGAACTTAGCCTCCTGACTGTTTTATACCTTAATATTAAATATTTTATTATATTACATTGCTTTCTTCATTGTTATATAAATGCCAATAATTTTTGCGCTATAATATACGTTTCAGGCCACTTTGCGACAGGGTGATATTGCTTAGCTTTCCCACTATGTTACCAGTAATCTCACAAGCAACGTTAAATTAACTTTCAGATTAGAATTAATCATTAAGCAATATATTGCAAATTTATTTTAAACCTGTAAGTTCTCGCTAATAGAACTAAGACCTCACAGTGTTAAAAATTCTGATTACACTGTAGCTTTGTACACCTCAAAGGAAAGCTATAGGCGTAGATCTATTTCGATTCCAGTTGCTTTCATAAGTACAATAGATTGAAATAACTGGCTAGTATTTATTGCTTTACATTACACTTCCTTTACCTACATCCATTTTTCCAGGCAACAATTGTACCGTCATCGGCTTTTCCTCAAACCCTTAGAGGGCGAACCTCCGCGCGGCGACCTCACAAAAGAAAAAGGGGTAAATTAAATAATTATCATGGCCTACGCGATCCGATGTGTAATACGATTTTTTTATTTCGGAGGGGTTCCGTGCGTTGCCGGTCTGCTACAAAGGAATTCATCCTAATCTAATATTAATAATTAAAAATAATAGGAGGGCGCGGGCGTTTCCGGTTCACTTTCGCGAATCCTCCCATCCCTCTCTGCCCCTACCCCGACGAGTCGGTCTCCTAATTGGTACTGGCGAAATGAAAAGAAAATTATGTCTTTGTTTTCCGTCCGGAGTCCGGACAACCCTTATGTTCTACCTCTGCCGTTGGTGTATAATATAATACGTTTATATATGTGATTTTTTTTGTTCTCCCCGCCAAGGGAAAATTTTTGTTTTGTTTAGTTCGGTTAGAAAGGGAAAAAAGGAACTGGATTCAAGATAAAAGAGAGGTATTCGCGATGGTGGAAGGGGCTGTAACAAGGACGCTCACGTACAACGAGCAGAAAGGGTTGTAATAAAAGGAAAATATCTGCTTTTTAATTGAATAAAGGAAAGAAATAATTAGATTTTTAATTTTGGAGAAACATATGCGTGTACAGCATGCGGTGAAAGACTTTTGTGAGAAGATATACGAGGCGCTGTTAGTCAATTAAATTGGATTACAACCTTTATTTAGTGTTGGTTGCTAGGTACTTAAAAAACAAAGAGGTTATTTTTATTTGATTTTAAATAGATACAAAGGAAGCAACATAAAGGCACAACGAAATAAGATAATAAATTAAACACAGTGCTAATGGTTTTCCAAAAATAAGAAATTCTATTACATAGTACAGTGACGAACTGCAAGGGTGGTTTGAGAGGCCCATGCAAAAATGAAAAGTACTTAATTTGTCGGGATAGACCACTTTTATTTTCTTCCGAATAATAGGATCGTTCCAATTGCGCAAAATATGCATTTGTTTCCGCAATTAAGAGGGTAGCCTGAAAGGTTTCATGCTTCAATATGAAGATACGATTACTCGTTAGTGTTTCTAGGAAAATTGAAAAAATCGAATATCGATCCGTCATTAAATTCTTTACAGAGACTCTGTGTCCTCATTTGCCACAGCGAAATTTTGGCCAGCTGAATTTAAATGTGGTCGTAGCAGCTTGGTTGGGGATGAACGTGCGGGGTGGCCAAAAACTGCAACCACTACCGATAACACCGAAAAAGTTCACCAAATGGTGCTAGACGACCGTCGAATTAAAGTTAGGGCGATAGCAGGGACTGTGGGCATCTAGGAAGAACGTGTTTTTTAACATAATATTGTCTGAAGATTTGGGCAGAAAAAAGCTAACCACACGTTCGGTGCGGCGCTTGCTCACTTAGAACCAGAAACGCATTCGGATGAACATTTCTAAGGCATTACTGAAGTAATTTAAGCGAAATAAATCCGAGCTTTTGCGTCGATTAATTACTTTAAATGAAATTTGTATGCGCCAGTATACTCTTGAAGCTAAAGAACAGCCGAAACAGTGGGTTGCGAAGAGTGAATCGGCTTAGGAAAAGGCGAAGGCTGTTCCACCGACCGGGAAAGTGATGATGATTGTTTGGGATAGTCATGGAGTTGTGTTAAACGACTATCTTGAAAAAGGAAAAACAACAACGGGGGCTTACTATGCATCATTGCTTAACAACCTGAAGGCAGAAATTGCGGAAAAATTGCCGCATTTGAAGAAAACGAAAGCTTTGTTCCATCAGGACGATGCACCGTTTCACACTTCGGGGATCAAATTGACAGACCACCTACTCTGCTCACCAGATCTCGCCCCGCATCTCTACGAAAAGTGTGCAGACTTACATGGAGGGTATATTTGGAGATAAAACTGATTTTGACAAAAAAATACTGGTTTCTGCGTCACGCTGGAAACTTTTCTGACTATCCTCATACATCCTCGTTTGAATAAAATAAACGTAGTCGTCCGAGAGAGCCAAATTTGGAGAGCATGAGAGATGTGCAACGAGCGGGAATCCTAACTCCATCAATTTCCCGGCCGCAATTCCAGAGAAATATATTGGTGCGTTGTCGTGATAGAAAGCGGCTTTTTTGGGAGCCAGTCTTGGATATTTTTCTTGAAATTCGGTTTTCGAGCTGTCCAATAATGGTACATAATATGCACCTTTAATAGTTTTACCTTTTTCCAAATGATCGATGAAGATTATAGACAATCATAAAAGACATTCGCCATAACTTTCCCGGCTGAAGTAACGGTTTTCGCCCTTGTTGGTGCAGACTCTCCGCTGGTAACTCACTGCCTGGCTGCTTCTTTGATCTCAGACGTATAGTTGCGTATACACGTTTCCTCCCAGAGTGACGAAACGATGCCTACGGTCCTGTGGATTTCACTGAAACGGTTAAACCGTCCTTGGAGCACGTCACACGATTTAGTTTCTGATCAACTGTGAGCAGTCGCGCCACCCATCCTGGGGACACCTTTCCCGTGTCCAAATGTTGATGTAAAATATTATGTACCCTTTCAATCAAGATGCCGACAGCACTAGCAATCAGATGCACCTTCACTCTTCTATCACCCATCACCGGATCATGAATTTTGTCAATGATTTATGGAGTAGTGGGTTCAACAGGGTGTCAAAAACTTCAGCGCTATATGGTCGCTCCAAAAATTTTGAAACTACTTACGAACCGCTCCAATTGAAGGCGCAAATTCACCGTAATGGTCATTAAGCTTCTCTTTAGTGTCCTGAGGCGATTTTCTTTGCATGCAGTAACGTCTTATCAAAACATGAAACGCTCTTTCATCCATTTCTTGAAAATCATTTGACTTGCATGATTAAAACGAACGCTGAACACGGAGTAATGAACCAATTTGGCTAAAATTAGACGTGAGTTCCTCTAAGAAATGCTACTAACTGATAGTTACTCCGGTATTAAAAAAGTGGTGCCACCTTTCTGATTTTGCACGATCTTTTCTAACCGCCCTCCTATGAAGCGAGGTATCCTTACCTTCTACTATTATAAATACGTTTTAATGTAGCTTTTATAGCACGAGTGAATTATTCAAATGCAGTACCTTATATACAGCGTCATTCAAAAAAGAGGGGATACTCTTACTTGTTACTTTATTATCTTGAGATTTACAGAAAAAAAAAGGTTAAATAGTTCTTTGTTTTGAGATCATGTGCGTTATTTCACGTTACCTTCAAATGTGTTTTTTTCATTTACAGTTAAACCGGAAACGGACATAATTTTGGTTTTTGAGATAACATTTTCTATATTCTTTGACACTTTTTGATTCATCATATTTGTTTCTTTCTGTACATATAAAATTTTATGGGTATTACACAAGAAAATGTTCCGCAACATGATTTTTAGGTTTTCAAAACAGCTATTAAAAGAACAAAGTATCTACGGCTATAATAGTTGTTTTATTAATTAGAATCGAAATGGGTGAACAATGTTAACAAAAAAACATTTAAAAAGTAGGATTTTTCAATAGGTAACTAGGTAAGAAACAATTTATTGAATAGAAGCCTATTTAATAAATTGCTCAAAGTTTTCACCATTTCGTACAACACGTATCACATTGGGTGTCAACTGCTCGCATACTAGCCCGATTTTGTTTTATGGATCTTCGAGGTTTTGTGGTGGATCTGCATACCGTACCGTCTTAAGAAATAATCATTACACTAATCCATGCGTGGCAATTAAGCACTGGTTAAATATTGCAATGAAAGCAATATGAGTTGGTACTCCATTCAACTGGAGGAACAAGGTTTGTCGCAAGGCCAGTGGAAAATCTTCTAAGGTTGGGATTAACTCATTAGTTTAAAAACAACACAAGCTCGAAAGATATCCTATAGGAGTGTGGACGAGGCGTTAGTACAAGCAATAGCAATAGCGACGCAGTTCCAGCCCGGGCATCAAGATGGATAACTGGCTTATTTACGTTAATATTTTTTTTTAATAAGGGAAAGCTGTTAGAATAAATATTTCCAGACAAGAGGCTAAACCTATTTCTTTGGTACACGGCCGGTACATGGCCTTATAATTTAAACCATTTTCTAGGCGTTGCTCTTTCAACTAAAAGGAGCAGTAAGTTTTACGTACCGTGATTGCATATAATGTCTTACTTCTGATTGCAATTAATTCATTTTTGAAGGTCTAGAACATCGTTTGAAATCAATGAACACATTTTCGTATCCAGCGGTCAATGCTACATCAAAATCTTCCAAATCAATCTTGCTATCCAAGTTGGAAGTGTATCATTCATACAGTTATCTTAAACTTGTTAGCAGTTATACAACAAATGATCGTTGTAAATACAGTACAAAAAAGAGATTTGCAAACGTAGTACATCACCTTTCGTTCGCTGCTTTCTTCTCTCATTTTCCTTCTTGCTTTTGCTGTTCTGCTCATTTTACAGGAGAAAAAAAAAGGCGAAAGTCAAAAGAATGGGTCGAGGAGACTTTTCAACTCCGTAACGCAATAAAAACAACAGAAAAATTATCGCGGATATAATATAATGAAAAATTCAAGGCGTATTTTTCTTTAATTTTTAAATACAGAGGGAAAACAGCGCCTCTGCAGTCCGACTACAGATTCTTAATTAACATTTTGATTTTGTTATCTCTTGCCGAGCGGAGCGCGGACTCGGTCATGGCAATTAAAAAATTTTCGCGATACATTCTCTCAGCTAATATGGGTCGTCGTCCAGGGCCGGCTTTTAAAATCTGGTGCATTTATGAACGTATATGCGATTTTGTGTTAAAAAAAGAAATGTCCAAATCTTTAAATTCCTCACCCAATTAGAGTAAGACTATGGCCTCGCATATTTATTTTAGGGTTAAAATTTTTCTTACTTGCTTTACGTTTGTACTTTTCTTGCAGTTTTTCTACATAAATAAATAAGTAATAGTTTGCTATTTGTTTATTACGTTAGTGTGTGACGAACCACCCCGTCTCGTCAAAATTTAAAGACTTATTATTATTATTTATAAGAATTATTTCAATTTCTACCTGTCTTGTTTAGTCTTTAAATCTTTGTTGCAAATCGTAAATTTACTCCTTTTGTTATTTCAAATTCCAGGACCATTTATGCTGTACTCCAGTGTACTCTATGGTCATTTATGATGTACGTTAGTACATATTGCATAAGCACAAGTTACGAGTTTTGTGAGAAGCGCGTGCCGTTTACACGCGAGGCCACATGACGTGATAAGCAAAAAAGAGTAAAATTCGATATAAAAGGCGACCGGATTCGCGTACATTGGTCTTTTCTGTGGGCCTCGACCTGCAAAAAGAACAACCCTTCTCTGGCGTAAGCTTCGGGGGGACATCTCTAAGTGGATTCGATCTGCGAGAGATTCTGGCCAAATTTCATCCTTCTGCGGCTGTTAGCAGCGTCCGATGAAGTCTGGACAAGGTAATGATAATATTACACGACAGTGTGGCCTAAGTTGCCTGTCGTGAAATAATGACCGAAATTAATCTAAGTCCGTTACCGAGAATGTTGTAAGTGTCTTACCGCGGCATAAAATTCAAAGACCCAACTAAAATCTGACCGAACTCGTAACTGAGAAAGTAAAGCATGTTTTTTTTCAATCATTTTTGCCAGATCTGTATATATTTGTATATGAATTTGATGTTAGTTTGCTAGAGAATTTTATTTTATTTGATGAAGTTATGTGTAAATAAAGTATTGTCGTTGTACTTACATCTTTTCCTGTTAAATTGGACCCTTTGGCATTTTCACCGCTACCCCGTGGTTAAGACTGCTCACACACGCCGAATCAATCGATCCGATATTCACTTAACTTTTCTTGATCACTAAAAGCCGTAAACATCTAATAGTTTTATTTTAAAAAATAGACAAACATTAAGCCACTTAAAAGACATGCTATAAATCTGATATATGACAGTTAATAATCCCGTGACAGCTAGCGACATCCCAGCAACAGCAAATCAAACTGTGCTACGAAGTCGATAATATAGATCCCCTGTACACTGACCATGAGATCTTAGTGTTTAAAATAAGAAAAATTAATGTTGTATCCTTTATTCCCGTCTAAATCACTCACTAACATCAAATCGATTAAAAAGATTATCTGCAAAGTACAACCGTTATATATTCTTTATACGATTACACTGGACAACAAATTTTAGATTATTTGTTGTATCTTGTTTGAAAAGTGCATTTTTTTGTTAATTTTGGGGCGCTGAATACAAAAATGACAATGAAATTAAAAACTTGGTTGCAGTTTTCAAGAACAAGTTTTTTTATTTTATTTTAGATACTTTTACACCTTTAGAGTCACTAAATGCGCCGTCTTTTTGCTATTCTTTTGTGAATTGTTTCTGGAGCATCTCTAACAAGAGTCCAACAGTAGTCGGCAAGCATGGAAGCATTCCAATTTCCCTAGTATCTTTTCTCCATTGTTGATATATCGTGATGGAAGCGTTCGCCGTGCTCATCACTTACAGCTCCGCAGTTTCCAGGAAAGAAGTCCAGGTGTGAGTGTATGAAATGGATTTTTAGAGACATATTGCGACCAATTTTTTGATACGATGACAGCATATTTTCAATAAGAGTAACGTAATTGTCAGCTTTGTTATTTCCCAAGAAATAAGGTACCACGAGGCGAAAGTCATTCCTAGCATTTTTTTTCAATATCTGTTAGAGTGCTGTCAAAATGTTCGTCTTTCAAAATATTTCGAATCTGTGGCCCAATAAAAATACCTTCTTTAATTTTTACTTCACTTAGCCTTGGGAATTTCTGACGCAGGTACTGAAATGCTGGCCCATCTCTATTCAGTGCCTTAACAAAGTTTTTCATTAGGCCCAATTTGATGTGCAGTGGTGGCAACAAAATCTTTTTGGAGTCCACCAATGGCATATGTTGTACATTCTTTTGACCTGGCTCTAATGAACCCAAGTAAAAGTGCAACAACCTTTAAGTCGCCACAGATCTGCCATTGGTGCTCATCGTATGCGAACGGCATATCCAACAGAAATAGACGATAGAATATTTCCAATATGCAATAGTACTGCCTTTAAACTGAATGTTGAACTGTCTACAAACAATCTCCATTCCTCTGGCTTGTAGCTTATATTTAAAACCGCCAATAAACCGCTAATGTTATTGCGGAAAACCAAGTTATTTTCCATGTCAAAAAATGGTACTAGGCCTTTATGGCGATTACGAAAAACATACCGAAACATCGTCTTCTAATAGGTTCCACTGCCGCAGTCTTGATCCTAGCAACTCTGCCTTACTTTTTGGAAGTTTTAGATGTCTCACGAGATCGTTTAATTCTGACTGGGTTATTTTGTGCGGTTGGCGGTTTGACGTGCTTGGTGTGAAATCAGGATCTCTTGATGTTGATGGCATATCTTCTCCATGACAAATCGCTGTATCGCTAATATCTGATTCGTAAGTGAATGTTCCTGGGGGTTCTGGAATAGGAAGTTCGTCACTATGGGCACAGGTCTCATGGCAGATGGTATATTTGGATAGTTGATAACCGTTTTTTTCTTCTTGGATGTACCTGTGCCTTGCCCAACACGAGGTATCATGCAGAAATAGCAATCATTAACACGATTTGTAGGCTCTCTCCAGACCATTGGAACAGCAAACCGCATAGATCGTTTTTTATGATTTAACCAGCTTCTCAGACTTTAAGCGCATGTATTACAGCAGATATGTGGCGCCCAATGTTTGTCTTGATCCCCTATTTTGCAACCGAAATAAAGCCGATATGCCTGTTTTACCAATGGAGTAATAGACCGCTTCTGAGACGCAAAAGTCACCTCACCACAAGCATAATAGAAGTGATCTGGATTGTTTACACACTTTCGAGACATCTTACAATGTCAACTATTCACCTAGACTCACTAACTTCGACTGACTAACCTCTCCGCTTTGTAGCTGCTTATATACCCAAATACGGCTTTTAGATTTTTAGAGAATATTCGACAAGATTCGAGAAGTTTCTATTCAATTCCATAATATCCGCGATAGTGGCGTTTGTCATTTGTTTGTATACAGGGGCTGTTCAGCACAAGGCGGACTTGCGGTTACAGTGTTAATATATAGGGACACATGACATCACGTATCTCTAAACTTTGAACTAATATTGAAAAGATAAGTTTATTTTCGGTTTAGCACAACAAAAATAGTAAGATTTAGTCGATTTTATTTTTGATAGATTTTGGCTGTTATCCAGTGTAATCTCCCGTATATCAACCGAAGATGTCACTGGTAAGTAGAGTCCGTCGTATCTAGCTTGGCAGGCGTGAAAGAGCAGTCGCCCAGTGTAACTCTACGTCTAAGAATAAGAAAGTTATTACAATTTTCCCGCCGCGAGCAGGACGTTATATTTTGGCGTCCAGAGCAGAGACGGACGTTACATTCTGGCGCCCGAAGAGAGGCGTACGTTACAAGTGATGTTAGGTAAAATGGAAATATTGAAGCAAGTAGTAGGTTTAATATAATATACGAAATGAGGGACACAGGAGTATGAGAAAAATAAAGGAGGGGCTAGGAAAACAAAACCAGGAAGCAAAGAATAACGGAAAACATCGTAATTCATAATATATGTGTTTAAATATATAGCTCAAATACCAGCAACTAGAATAACAAAAGTAACATGGAAAACAGGAGAAGCAGAAAAAAAAGAGAAAATTCAGAGAAAAGGTGAAGTAGCTAAACAGCAAAGGTTTGGAAGTTAGAGGGAACAAAGCTTCAAATCGCAATGCTAAACATGCTAGCAAATTATCTGTTATGTGGTTTATGTACCTAATCATCAATTTATAAGTCCACATAATTGCTTAGTAGTATGAAATTGCAGTTAAATTGCATTTAACGCATTGGATGCCCAAGAAAGATATCGTCCATATTTTTCCAAAGAAACTACACTAATTTACAAATAATAATTTTTTTATATACCTCTCACCAAATCCTTATTCTTATGTTTAGTTGCCTTCTACAAAACAAAAATAATTTTTCTATACAGCTTCCAAACTTAACCACGCCCTGGTTCTCGGAAACTTTTCAGCGTAGTTCACAAGCCGTTCAGGGAGAACCTTTGGGATTGCTCATACGTTTTTCGGGGATAGAGAAGGGCTCCGAATGGAAACAAGAAAAGATTAAAGAACGGAATTCGAACGAGAAAACTTACGTGAAGGCGGAATGACGTCAGCATGTAGCTCGGTGCACAGAATTTCCCCCAACGGGTGAGTTTTACGACAGGAAACGGGTACGTTACTTGTTTAGGTAGGTAGCCTTAGATCCCAGAAACGCATTCTAACAAAGTGGCAACAAACTAATGGCTAATTGTACCTTCCGAAGCTACAGACATCTTCTCCAACACGCAGCTCCAGCGAGACCCTCTCGAAAACTCACGCTAATATCATGTGATTGCAACAGGTGGAAGTGGGGATACGAAAATGATTGTTTCGATACTTTAATTAGGGAGTTTTAAAAACTAAAAAAATACTTAATAAATGTAAATAAATCTAAATTTAGCTTGTAGCAATAGCAAAACGTAATTCTATAATAGGGTTTTGAAATAATAAACATTAACATTATTTCCAACAGGTGACGTCATCTATACAGCTAGGCGCAGGAATTTCGCACCATAACAGATAGTGTAAATTAGTTTCTGATCGTTTTTGTACCGCTTGTGGACAATTTATATTTGCTAAAAAAGGAAGACCTATATCAGAAGCACTGAAGACAGCACATCTGCATTATTTTGGTTTGCGGTTATTAATCAACAGAAAAAATGGGTGTCACGCGTTTTTCGTGAAAATTACAGGGCAGCTACGAGGAACATTCAGTAATTAACGAGACAAATGGCTGTGGAAAGAAAACCATTTATTCAATGACAATGAAATGTACACTACCTTTCAATGTAGTCTCCACCAACATTTAGGCACTTCTCCCATCGCTTTGTGAGCTTTCTGATTCCAGTGCTGAAGAATTCTTGACCTTGGTATCCGAGCCATTTGTGTACAGCTTGTTTGACCATTTCGTTGTCTTCGAACTCGGTGGCGCGTAAAAACTCTTTGAGCGGGCCGAACAGATGAAAATCGGATAGTGCGAGGTCGGGACTGTAAGGAGGATGTGGCAATACCTCCCAACCCAAATTTTTGTCTTTTTTGTCTTTATGGACTTGAGGCAACTGTTTTGGAACCCATCTCGAACAGGTTTTGTGATAATTCAGCTTGTCATGAATGATTGAATATACAGTTCTAACACTAATATTACACAAATCAGCTATTGTCACGATTTTTATACGCCTGTCATCGAGAATAAGGTCATTTATGTGATTTTGTAGCGCGTCGGTCGACACTTCAACCAGTCGTCCAGAGCGATGAATATCGGTGATACTTGCTCTACCCGATTTAAACTGTTCAATCTACTTATATACGTTTCCGGGACTTAAACATTTTTCACCATACTATTTCAACATTCTCGAGTGAATTTCGGCCGGCTTCACACCTTGAGATAACAAAAATCTTATCACTGAACATTGCTCTGCCACCATACACGTTTCGAGAGGAGCCGACATTTTGAAATGAACAAAATAGGTTATGTTTGCTTTTATTTCTTTCAAACAGCTGACTTAATTTGTCCCCAACATTGCCAGCTTGACCCACAGAAAGTTTCATCTAATAATATTCAATAGTTTTCCCGCTAATGCAGTTTGTATCGTTAATTACTTAACGTCCCTCGTATAATGCGATGGGGGGCAGGAGAAAAAATATGTCTTCAATTTGGGATTCCGGTATTATGAGGAGAGCTCAGGAGTTAGGAAAACAGCTATTACGTTACATAAAATTGTTTATCCCGATATTCTGGCTGTCACAAAGCTCATCCCACATGCTGTTTGCCTAGGAATGTCAAGCAGACGAGGTAACCAGGAGGAAGATTTTGTTGATGTAGAATTATGACAATTTCTGCATGGAAGAAGATAACAAATTGCATTTTATTTACATCTTGCCTTTCGAATACAACAGTGAAACCTACTCACACCAAATACTAAATACTAAAAGTATCATATTACCGGAAAAGGAATGAGTTATAGTGATTTTTGCCGCGATGTTCTAGGACCTTTCAACGCAATGGACCAAGAGTATGACCCAAACGAGTGGCGATTATTTATTCACAAGCTTCTGGCAAGTGAATTTAATACAAGATTCCGATGGAAATCAAGTACTTTTTAAGAAAATATTAGATTTGTTGTTGGTAGTTGAAACTAATGACTAAAGCTGGCCACGAGCAGTACCGCGCAGTAGCGTAGAGTCGACCAGGCCTCGCGTTCCACTAGAGTTATTCTGCTAACAGAGATGTTTGCTGCCGCAAATAATTTCGCTCATCTTTTAAATAAAAATTAAATAACACGTGCTCAAACACTTACCATTTTAAGAGTCCTCCATGAAATCACAAAGTGAATAATGTCTGTTAAATATCTGCAACATTAGATATGTTTCAACTGTTGTTTCGGCAAAACTAGTACGGCATGAGGAAAAAATGCGTTTATATGCAGAGAACGAACGTTCTACATCTAGTGACGTAGTATTTGCGTAAGTAAAATAATCTTTCAAATAACTTAACGATTCTGTTGACGCACCTTCACAAATGTGTCTTAATGTGCTAAAATCAGAATTTTTCTCAAAAACACTTTCAAATTTTTCTAGAACAGAAACATTTTTTGCGTCTTCAATCGCGCATAGCTGTGCGTGAACATGTTGCACTATTTGTAGAGATTCTTCTAACGGCACCGCAGGATTTTGTAATTTTTCTATTGCATCTGCTAGCCCGAAGTTATTGTCGTGAATGATTTTTAATCCATTTTAACCTGACTATCTCGAAATTTCGACTGGCTTTTCTGGATAGCGGCAGCTTCCTTTGTATCGAATTGTAAAACCACGTTCTTAATATTGTCAAAATATTTATGATAATAAAACGCGGCCTGCAACCATGTTCCCAACGAGTTAGAATAGGTTCTGGTGGCTCTGGTATACGGGGGCACAGTCTGTGAAATTCGCGAATACGTTTCGGTGATTTGACAAATACTGCTTTGGTATGCGCTATTAAAGCGTCTACCTCAGGATAACATTTTCTAATACTATCCGCCACAAGATTGAGAGCATGAATTTTACACGTAATGTGTAACAAATTAGCAGAATGCTTTTTAAGAGACCGGCCTACAGAAAGCACGTTTGCAGCACCATCACTCACTAACATCAAGAGTTGGTTTGTTGAAAGTTCAAACTTGTCCAATGTATTTAACACTAACTTTGAAATTACTTCGGCAGTACACTGTTGTATTCGTTTGGAGACTAATAGAATTGAAGGTGCCGATTGATGAGGTTCCAATTTGCGTGCCATTACATTAAGAACAGAATGTTTCTTCCGATCTGTTGTTTCGTCGACACATAACCACAATTTTTGATCTTTCAACTCCGATATTATTTTTTGTTCAATATGTTCGCGCCCAGATGGCACAATTCTTCGTAACGATGTTCGACTTGGTAATATGCACTCCGAATAGTTATTCCAAAAGCAGATAAATGGTTCCTTGTCTAGTAAATTAAACGGTATATTACATGCGATAAACGTAACGCATAAATTAAATATAAATTTTTCATTGTCTCGTGCGCAATTTCTTTTTGAGACATGCTTTTCACTATTTACGTGTCGTAGACAATGTTGTCTGGACCAACACATTAACGGGATTTTACAGATTACACATTTAATTTTAGCACCTTCATATATTAAGTCTGGAATTTCTGCAATAAATTTTCGAAGTTTGTCCGACCGGGGTCGTTTTGCTGACGAAATCATAATTTTTCTAGGACAGATAAACAATTGCGCAAATGACCGGCAGCGAAAATGTCCGTACTGCTCCGCAGACGAAGTAATGCTACCGTTCCTCTCGGTCCGAACTGATTCTACGCCGATGCGCGGTACCGCTCGTGGCCAGCATTACTAATGACACTGTCAAACTGAAAGACAATGAAGAAAATATTGAAGAATAAAAATTCAATATTTATTCAATATTGTTTTCTAAAATCCAGTTGTTCACTTTGCCGTGCATGCGACACCATCTTGTTGGTAAATACATTAGATATTATTCGTGGTTTCGAATTATTTTGAAAGACATCCATGTATTTATCTGCTGTTCATGATGCCCTCTACAAAGTGCAATTTATTAACTCCTGTAGCTGACATGGATCCCCAAATCATCACGGGGGTCGCAAACATAACTTCCCTTTTAAGGGGGTCAGTGTGATTTATTTCTACTTCACAAAACTGAGTTCCATTGATTCTGAGATCAAGCTCTGTGTGATTTTGCTCATCGAAGTCTATTTGCTTCTCTATTAGTGAAAACTTTCCTTTGCCTATGGATTGTTAAAGTGAACACTCTCGTAAAAAGCAGAAACAGTTTGAACTTACCTCGGAAATCTTAAACTCTAGTTTTCGGGTAGCCCTGTGACAAGTTGCTTTTGAAAAACATTTTTCCGTTGCCCGATTTTATAAAATTCTCAATTCTCCATAATTGGCCAGATGATTTTTTATGATAATCTTTGTCACAGCTCTTATACTTGTATCGAAATAATGTGGCTTACATTTCTTTGTTTCTGAGCCACAGATTCAGTAGTTTTGTAAGGTTTAATAATATTACGCACTGTATTTCCTAACAAATTTACATAGTTCGCAATTTGCGCAGCAAGTGAATTATCATTTCATAACAGTCAGCTTTACCACAAAACATTTTTATTCGTCAACAACAACGAATTGACAAATATGTTCTGAAATGTCACCATCCACTTGTTTACACTTATTGAAGCCCCAAATATTACTTGACACCTATTTGATTTCGAGAAGGTGACCATCTAGCTTAAGCTGTTTTAGTCGAGTGTTTTGTTAAATCCCAATTGTTGTACAAAACAGTCAGCCCCTACAAGTATAGACCTAGAAAATTTGCTGGGGTGGGTAAACTGCAGCTGGTATCCGTTTGTGCGTACTCGATAACTGTTTCTTACCCAAACACTTGAGGTTTGGGTTTTTCAGCTAGTTCAAAAATATGTTCTGAAATGTCACCATCCACTTGTTTACACTTATTGAAGCTCCAAATATTACTTGACACCTATTTGATTTCGAGAAGGCGACCATCTAACTTAAACTGTTTTAGTAGAATGTTTTGTCAAATTTCAGTTGTTGTAGAAAACAGTCAGCTTGAAGCTATATATATATATATATATATATATATATATATATATATATATATATATATATATATATATATATATATATATATATAAAATTCTTTTAATAGTAGTCTAACATGTACAGAGACCAAAAATCGCTTATTTTCAAAAGATATTTGTTTTATCATGATATAAATTCACAAATTTTATATTTTGAGCAATTGGGCTAACTTCACCGAAACAAGGCTTGTAAAGGATCTGATGACTGCTCATTGTGAAGTTTTATTTAAAAACTTTAGTTGAACAATTTTCGTTCAATAAACAAACTAGTTCTATTAAATGTGTATACTTATTTCGTAAGGCAACATGTGTGGTCGCATGATACATGGTGCTTCAGTGGAATTGCACCCCCTCTAGTTCACGGTGATTTTTGCTCTTGGAATACCATCAAAGTATCTCACTCCGAATTAAGCAATCATCATATGTGGGCCTTCGATTGTGTGTTGGTAATTGCTTTTCACGCGGTAAAGTTTTGGAGGGAGGACGTTCCACACAGATTGGTATTGATACCAACCTTGTTTCTATTATTTCATTTAAGACAAAGGAATTCTTGTAAAGACATCTTTAGAAATAATTTACTAACTCTTCATGATGTGTATGTGTTGGAAATACTGTGTTTTGTTTTTAAATTTCGTAACTTTAGTTCGAGAAATAGAAGAAAACTACTTGTTGACACTCTCACATAAAACATCAACCTTTAAGAAAAATCTTATGTTTGTGGAATTGAAATTGTTCAATATTTTACCTAATTACCTAAAAGGTCATCGTATAGGAAAGGTCTAACGTCTAAAGTCTTCAATTTACGTATAAAAGTTGCTTATTAATTTCAAAAATATATTGACTTGACAAACAACACAGAGTATCGGCACACTCCTCACCACACAAAATATTATTAATTAATTCGGAACAGCTGTTTTAAAGGCTCACTGGGCCCCCATTTTCAACCGAGTTACCGAATAAATCTGAACGAAAAAACCAAAAACTTTTTCTTTAATTCTACCATGCATGTCTATCCCTTCTCTCGAGGAAAAAAGAAGGGTATATATGTACAAATGTCTAAACATGTATCTGTGTATATCTATTTTCGAATACCTACTTTTCTATCGCTTAACTCTAACGTGCTGGGTATATGTGAAACGGCCAAGGGTCTCATGCCGCCCTCGCAGAATAGAGCGAGACGAAAGGAAGGTTACTTCCCGCTAATTCTCTATCTACGCACTCTAAGGATACTAAACGAATCAATACATAAATTGCAGAACACCGAGACTCGGTCTTCGTCAAGTGTGGACTGAAAAGTTCTTTTACCCTAATAAATCAAACAAGGAAGAGAAATGAAGTGGCGCATTCTCTTTGTTAAGGAGTTGCGAATGTTTTTTCAAGTACAATGTCTCAAATGCGTCCAATTCCCGAGGTGAAGTTACGTTTTTAATTAATTTGAGGTTTTCCAATTTGATTACATGTCCTGTGTTATTCTTATGGTCAGCTACACTTGACGCTCCTGTTCGACCGAATCTATAGCATCTCATGTGTTCATTAAATCTAGTACCTATCGCTCGTTTCGTTTGTCCAATATAGGCTTTATCACAGTCATTGCATGCAATTTTATAAATTCCCGACCTTTCTTTCATGTCCGGTTTGTCTTTTGGATTACCAAGAAGGTTCTTAAGTGTATTTCGTGTACTAAAACATACGTTCATGTTTTGTCCCCTAAAAATTTTGCTGATGCCCTTCGATATTCTATGGAAGGGGAGTTTCACAAATTTCTTGTCGCGAGTTTCTACCGGTATCAAGGTCGTAGAATTTCTTACTTAATGCCTCTGTTGGACTTTCTTAAGGATGCGGTCGACATCTATAGACAAGTAACCATTATAAATAGCCACAATTTTTATGAATGTAAGCTCTTTCTTGTTCGCAATGGTTCGAATCAGTCATAATGAATCTATTAGTGCTTGTTTCTTTTCTATAGATGGCTATTTCTGGTTTATTATTGTTTCTAATTACTAGGCTATCTAGGAATGGGAGTTGATTGTTCACTTCTTCTTCTACTGTAAATTTAATGGATCCAAATTGAGTTGAGTGTCGCGAGGAAATCCGGGATGTTACTTTTCTTAGTGTCAAAAACTGCGAAAATGTCATCTACATATCTAAGCCAAATTCTAGGGAAATACACGGTGTCCTTTTTCAAACACGTTTCAAATTTACTCATAAACAAGTTGGCTATGAACGGGGACAGTGGATTACCCATCGCCGTACCCTCCAATTGTTCATAATATTTGCTCCCTATTTGAAAACGGTTTTGATTCATGCAAAGAGAAGTTAGTCTTTTGTATTCCGCGATTTTGATGTCGTCAATGTCGTTAAGTTTTAAGAGTTCAACTAAATATTCTATAGTTTCTGGGATTGGTACGCTGGGGAAGAGTGAACAAACATCAAACGATACTAAAATTTCCCCTTCTTCTAATTCAATATTATTGACCTTATTTACAAAATCTAGTGAATTTTCTACTTCTAGGCTGTCTACTTTGATGGGTAAATTTTTGTATTCGTTTACTAGCCATATGGACAGTTTGTACGTAGGTGAGTCTATACTTGGAACTATTGGTCTCATGGACTTTCCTGGTTTATGGACTTTTGGTAGGCAATACATTTTTGGAACTGTCGGGTTTGGGACTTCTTATAACCTCCTTTGTTTCTCTGATCATGGATGGTAACGGACTTTTTCTTAAACCTTTGTAAGGTCCCGATGACAACAAATGATTGACGCGATTAAAATAATCGGGCTTGTCCAAAATGACTATTCTATTCCCTTTGTCTGCTTTTAGGTAAAAACAATTTTTATTTTTGAGAACTTTAATAGTTCTGAGGTCCCCTGTGTTATTTCTCTGACTTTTTTCTTCGTTCAAGTTTTTCGAAATCGTAATTTTGCACGCGTTTCTTATGTAATCTTTTGTTGTGGAATCTAAGTTCTTAATGGCTGTCTCTACTGACGCAATGAGGTCCTCCGTCGGGATTTTAGAGTCCCGAATACAGTGTTTTAGTCCTTTATTTAACAGTGTGATTTCAGTTCTATTGAAGGTCTCTGCTGATTGGTTACAAATGAGTGGTGTGTTCTCCATTGTACATGCGGCGTTTACGTCCTTTTTAGGGCAAATTTTGTAGAATTTCTTGTTGAGGCACAACATTTTTAGTTTAAACTTACGATTAATTCGTTCAATTACGCGTCTTTAGAAAACACACCATTTTTGAAAATTGTTTTCATCTAAAAACCGTGTTATTTTAAGGTGTAACTCGTATAATTCTATTTCTAATTGATATCTGATTTCATTTCGTAGCCATTGTTTTTTGGCATGATTTATGACGTTTTGTGGTTTCTTGCAATTATTGGAAAGGTTAACCTTCATAAATTTTGGAAAGATGTTATGTTTTTTACACCGTTTCAGAAATAAGATATCAGCTTGTATGAACTTAATTCTAGTACTCACATCACCGAAGCGGTTATATTGACTTCTTTTCTTGAATAGTGATGAATTCCAGCATTGACGTTTTTCTTGTACAACTGTTACTAGCTACTAGCCAGTACTAAGAAATAAAGGATACTACAACTATAAATTCATGTTATATAGTGGTCTGATTTGAATCCGAAAATTTCTTAACACCGGCTCTGATGGCCAAGTTCCTTCCTTTTGAGCATAACTAGAATCAGTTCATGCTTGCATGCGGACCTTATCACCATCCTCCGACAATACAAACTGACGACAAATTAAACACAGAACATACAGAAGAAAGAGATGGCGCGGCTCGCGAGGGTAGAACGAAAAAAAAAAAAAGGCCAGACAACTCCACGCAAAAAAAGGGTTTTTCTTTAAACAGGCACTAAATTAAAAGAATTCCGATTCGAGGAGACAAACTGAAAAAAGGTCGCCAACGCGCTCTTCGCCTAGTTTTCTTTTACATTCTTATCTCCGGCGGGTAGCCTCGCGCTTCAATTAACCCTTTATGTTTACCCTTTTTTTCCAGCCGCTGCCGTTGCCGCGTTCGCCTTCTGTGTTTTCTCTTGCCTTTCCGGACGTCGTTCTTTTGCCTGCTTTCCTTACGGAAATGCACCACCGGTCGAGAGCTGTGTGTGTGAGCTTTTGGCATGCTTAGTGGTGTCTTGCCGTCAAATACCGTCTCTTGGTGAATTTTTCCGCCGGAAACCAGAGACTGCAGTCGCACACACAATTGGTTGTCGGTTTTTGTTTGTTTTCCGAGCGCCTCCGTGAATGGAAATCATTCTGGAATCTGGTTAATTTCAGTGTAGAGCGTGGGCAATTGTTATTTCTAAAATGAAGGCAAAATAAACGTCTGTGAATTCTTCTCGTGCAGTTATCAATGTTTCCTAGAATTTAAGTGTGAAGCTCAACTTAGGGAACTTTACCTTAAATTGTTTTTAAGCTTATGGAGAGGGTTCCTTGCGATTTTCGATTTCTATTTTGAGTGCCAAATTGCGATTTTAAGCAACTAAGCAATCAAATATCACTAAATTAAAATTTATTTCCCTGAACATTCACCAGGTTGTATATATGAACAAGTACGTACACTTGCCTATAAGCAGAATGACTGCTCACGAGTATCTGATCACAGTTTACCGCTCGAAGATATGCGGACACTGTCAGCATGGTATTTATATCTTCAATAACTGCAACATCTATGCAATAAACAGTTTGTTTTTTATATCGAATAATGTTGTTTTGCGACCTGTTGAGAGTGAGCAAATTTATGTGTTGTGAAATCATTGACAAAGAACAATACAGGTCAGTGATCTTCTTCTTTTGGATGGGAAAACGTATGCAGAAATCAAAGAGAAGTTGGATGGGATTTATAAGGACCATATACTTTTGATGCTAGTTTAATGGATTTAAGGGTGGGTGAACGTCCATCTCTAGCTAAGTCGTTGAGGTGACTACGGTCGATATGACCAACATCGTGTTAGATGACCGCCGGGTAAAGATTAGAGAGATTGTTAATATTGTAAACATTTCAATTGAACGTGCGCAAAACATCCTTCACGAAAAATTGAATATGAGAAAGCCATCGGCGAGATGGGTGTCGCGTCTGCTGACGATTGATCAAACAGTATCGCATGATAACCTCAAAGCAATGTTTGGACATGTTTAAGAGCAACACGGGTGAAAAGAATTCTCTACCATCATGGTAACGCCCCGGTTCACTCATGGGCAGTTGCAGCAGCAAAACTAGTCCACGGTACGAATTGGAAACCGGTTAACGTCAGATGAAGAGGTCATTGCTGAAACAAAGACCTCTTTTGCAGAATCTGACAAATCCTACCAGTTCCATTCGTAAACTGATGCAAAAACAGAATGTATAGTATAGTGACCATTCACGCAATTCTGAAAAAAAAACACAGATAGGTGCCTTTTAAATACAGCCCAGTGTAGACGTTCCTACCTACGGCTCTGGAATTTTTATTTCGTAACCATGTCATCCACAACATCGATTTAATTTGGACGTTTGGTGCGACATCTACAAAAACCGAGTTGTAGGTCCATATTTTTATGAAGATGCTAGAACAAGTTTTAAACAATTTCAACTGCAGGAGAGGGCTCCCTTCTTTTTCCAATAATAGAAACTTTAACTTAAATCTGTAGAATCCATGGACCCAGTAATTAGCCGGCAGGTTCTCCCTACCAAACCCCCATGGATTTCTTCCTGTGGGGTTTTTACATACTAAAATACTTTACATCATTGTTTTCTTATGTACTAACAATTACCTTTGCAGAATTGGCCTTAAATGATGAATTACATGTAATAAAATCGTTTTACCATTTTCGATTAAATCACGTTAAATGAAAAAGTCAACACAAAACGGTTCCGACAAGACGTCATTTCTCATCAGGTAAAATGCTTCTTTTAAAATTCAGTCGGCAAACCGAACGTCACTGGGGCGATTTATTTCAGATTTCCGCGTAAGCCTAATCCTCCTACAACCACCCGACATCCGGCACCCAGCATCTATCCACAGCCGCACTGATGGCAGTCGGTATCATCTTTCGTTCAATATTGAGATAGCGGAGAGATCAGATTTGATTTATATTTGATTCAGACGTAGACCCGGGACGTATACATACATCATATCGGACTATGTCATTTCGTGTATCGAATGGCTTGGATTTAGAAACGCCGCAGACGACAACACGCACTGAATATTTGATTTCAAAAGGCGAAGGCGAGCGATTTCAGACGTCAGATGCGAAAGCTACAGTTTTAAGTACCCTAGCGGATATCATGCCGTCCTATAAACGAAACGATGCTTGAAATACATATTTTTGCATGGTTCAGCTTAAGGGATTTTGCGCAATTTATTAGAGGATTTTGAAATTACTGTGTTGGATGTCTGTTATCAATTTGGAAATGTTTAAAATACCCTCATATGCTTAGCAGATCTTGATTTGTGCAGAAAACATTGAAATAATAGGGCCAATCGAGGCTAATATGATTCAGAAATGTAAACTTTCTCGTAAATTACTGGACCAAATTTACTATACAAAATACCGCGATATACATTTCTTGTTGCTGAATCCATTTATGGATGCGAAAGAATTAACCAGTAGTAGTAATTTGAAAAAAATCTAAAACTGTCTCTCAGATTAGCCCTGCCTAATGGGGCTGATATGACGTGTGTAGGGGGCTAAACTGCTACAGCGTTTTATCTTGGTGGCTATTGACCTACTGCATCACTTGTACTTTTTCGTATTTTTTTTGTAGGTTATTACCTTTAACCATCACAGTGATACAAGCGACTGTTTAAGTTAATCGCGCACGCTGTAAAACAATGCCCTAAAATAAAAAGCTGTGTATGAGGCTCATTTTAAATCGGATTTATTGAAAAAAATTGATCAAAAGTTATTTTTAAACACCCTTATAAGATCCACGATTACTGAAAATTATAATCCTTAAAAGACGAGTGGAATATCAATTCTTCCCTTCGTCCAAGATCAGGTTCAGCAAGCATTTCCAACATATATTATCCTTCAATGCATGAAATATCTTCTGGCTCCTTCCTCCTACTATTTCCACATTTCTCTTTAAAACTTATAAATTTAACTCTTGCCTCATCAGCTCCAACGTTATTTGGTCAATGTAATGCAAAATTTTTTTCTTAGCTGGAAACTAAACTATAGCCCAATCGTTAATCACAATTTCCAATTAGCGTTTCAAATTCCAGATCTAACTGTTTCTCTCTCAATATCTATTAGGAAATCTTCTCTGTCGTAGTGATTGCTATCTTCGTCTAGAAGGTCAATTTCACTCTGGATTTCTGAATCACTGTCCGACGAAACAAATATTTGTTTAGCTTTCTTTTGACTTTCCTTCTTTGCCGGCTGTATCAAATTAGTAGGTTCTTTTGTTTTGGAGATTATTTCTGTTGTACTTTCATACTATTGGGCTTTTAGAGAGTCTTTGATTATATAACTTTAGGCTCTTCAACTGTATCACATTAGCCTCACAAGTTTGAGGTCTGATATCTCACACTAGAGTTGATATTTTGGAGGTCTCCAAAGGCAAGAAGATAGAGAATTTCTTCCTGGGTATGGAACAGTTTTCAAAAAATGTCAAGTTTAATAAATAACGGAGTTACAATAAAGGTTTAGACCTGCCAGGGAAAAGTTTTTGGTAACAAAGAAAGAATAATTCGGCTTTCAATTTTTTTGGTGCATTCAGTGTATTTTTTTTGAGTGATCCTTTATGATCAACAATAGTACATTATATTTACTAGTAAACATAATTTTGTTGTAGTTTTTGGCAATACGCAAATGACATTTTTCTTGGTATATCATATTAGCCCAATTTTTTAGAGTGTACCATACTAGCCCCGATCGACCCTACATTCCTAGTAAAAAAAAGTAAAGTTGCACTTGTGTGTATTTGTCCATTTTAAAGTTTGGTAAAATACTAGTAACTGTTGAAACAGGTAATCCTTTCATATTGTGCTCAATCAGTTATTCAAAAATGATCAGGTTAGTCCTGGGCAAATATGCGGTAACAGCCAGAGGCGTGGCGAGCGCATAAAAGTTTACACATAAAATAGAAGGTAAGAAATAAATTATAAAACGTGCTGAAACACTTACCGTTTTAAAAGTCTTCCGTGAAATCACAAACTGGGTAATATCTGTTAAATATTTGAATCATTAGGTATGTTTCCACAGCTGTTTCAGTCAAGTGAGTACGACGTGCGGAATAAATGTTTTTTAATGCCGAAAACGACCGTTCGACATCTAACGATGTTATATTTGCATATTTAAAATAATCTTTGAAGCAACTTAATCCATCTTCACACGCATCTTCACAAATTTGTCTTAATATAAGAAAATCGGAGTCTTTCTCTAAAACACTTTTAAATTTTCGTATTACACACCAATTTGTTTCGCCTTCTACAGCGCATAACTGTGCGTGAACACCATCCAAAATTTGAACAGAATCCACTAGCGACATCGAAACATTTTGTAATTTTTCTATTCCCTCCGCTAGTCCGAAGTAATTGTTGTGAATAGTTTGTAAATCTCTTTTAATCTGACTACCTTGAAATATTTCCTGTCTTTTCTTGATTGCTGCAGCTTCTGTCGGATTGAATTTTAAAACTACCTTCTTTACTTGATCAAAATATTTGTTGCAGTAAAACGCAGCCTGCAACCATGTTCCCCAACGTGTAACAATCGGCTGTGGTGGTTCAGGTAAATTAGGACACAGTTTGTGAAATAGTCGGGTACGTTTCGGGGACTTTAGAAACACTGCCTTTGTACTAGCAATCAATGCATTTACTAGTGGAAAATATGTAGCAATCGTTTGTGCCGCAAGATTTAGAGTATGGATTTTACACGTTACATGTAAGAAGTTACCACTGTGTTCTTTTAGAGATCGGCCCAAAGAACGCATGTTTGCGGCACCATCACTCATAAACATTAAAAGTTGCCTAGTTGAAACTTCAAATTTGTTCAATGAGTTCAACACCACCTTTAATTGCCTAGTTGAAACTTCAAATTTGTTCAATGAGTTCAACACCACCTTTAAGATCTCATCGGCAGTACAATTTATAACTCTTTTGGAAACAAGTAAGAAGGAGGATGACGGTCGATGTGGTTCCATTGTTCGTACCATTATATTAACCACAGAATGTTTTTGACGATCTGTTGTTTCGTCCACACATAACCACAGTTTTTTATCTTTCAATTCCGTTTTCATTCGTTTTTCTATATGTTCACGAGCAAATGGCACTACATTTCGTATCGATGTCCGACTAGGTAATTTACAGTCCGCATATTTATTCCAGAAGGAGACAAATGCTTCTTTGTCTAGTAAACGAAACGATAGATTACATAAAATAAGAGTAACATATAAATCAACTGTAAATATTTCCTGGTCTCGTATGCCACTTTTTGCAGAAGAATGCTGTTTGCTTTCGATGTGACGTTGACAATGGCTTCTGGACCAACGCATTAAAGGGATTTTACAAACTAGATATTGGATTTTAGCGCCATCAAAAGTTAAGTCCGTCATGTCCACTATAAAGTTTTTAACTGTGTCTGCCATTGGTCGTTTTCGCAACGTACCTAACTGCGACATTTTTAAAGCAAACATAAGCGTACAATTACGAAACAAGTTACGACAGCCTACATATACAGAGAACTACTCGCATACAGCATCGACGTAGTACTGACGCTGTGAACGCGTGAAATAAATAATCGCCGACTCCGCACCACATTACTACACTGACTGTTACCGCTGTTTGCCCAGACTAATGATCACTAAATGCCTGTAGATCTTGCACATTTCTATATTTTTTATCAATAAAATGCGACGACTGAAATGCTAAGCTCTAGTTTAACAGTTCATAACTCATATTATAAATTTTCGGTATCGACTTACAGGTTTGTTAACATTTGATGATTTTGAATGAATCAGGAGGATTTGATTCACTCAGAATTATCAAGTTTGAAGAAGTTCGTAGGAAAATAGTAGATAATATGTGGTCTGTTATAGGTATCATTACTGCGACCTTTTTTAATTGATATCAGCGTATTCCGTCACAGATTTAAAGGGATTGCGACAGCTTTGAATGCGGCCGTTTAAGATGTCTGAGAAGCCCCCCAAAAGGTGGTTTTGTTGTTTTTATTTAATTTGTGTTTCAAAAAGGGAAAAATTTTTTAGGAACAACAAAGAATTACTTAAATTTACGCATGAAATAAAAACTTTTATTTTTTTTTTCTAAAAAAATTTTAATAAAAAAAAGCAACAATTTTTACCAATTCCTGCTAAAAATTTTTTTCAAAAAACGTGAGTAAACGGGTCTAGGACGTTCCGTCGTCCCGGGGCACATCCCCCAATTCATCTTTGTCTTTTTCGTGGGGGCCCAGTTCGCTGTCGACCCGATTCGCCGTCTAATATTACAGCAAAAATTTATTACACCTTAAAGTAAATTTATAATAGATAAATTAAACCCTAAAAAAAATATGTAATAAATTAGCGCTCACAATACCCCCCAAAACTATAGGTAAAAAAAGGAGTAGGGGCTACACTTTAAGCGTATTAAAAACTACATGGAAAATTCTAGACAAATGTCTGTCTATCGAATTAAGGGAAATTTTTTCCTAGGGAAAATTTTAAACAAAAATTAATTTTTAAATTTAAAGACATGTTTAAAGGGCGTTTTTTCTTGTTACTATTTTAGTTCTGTAACCCAAATTACACGCTTTGTCATTTCTAACAGGGATTAAGGAGTTTTATTAGGGCTGATCGCTAGTTATATCAGACGTGAAAAATAATATAATAATAATAATAAAAATATAAAAATAAAAATAATAATAAATAATAATAAAAATAATAATGGTTTATTGTTTCCCCAAAATATTAACCAAATTAAGGGGAAAAGTACACATAGATCATACAAATAAACAAAAAGTAAAAAGTAAAAGTGCTGTATTTGAGGCAATCAAAAATGCGAAAAAATTTAAAACCCCGCTGCGGGTGAAAAGTTTTAATCAAATTTTTCAGCTGCCCCAAAAAAAATATATCAAAGCTGAGTGATACAAATTATACGTTCACAAATAAAACTTTGTGGGACTTAGTTTTGTAAAATTTTATGCGGATAGAGATATAAAAAGTTTAAAGGGTATCGACTAAATTGGGCCCAGGCACCAAAAACCAATAAAATTCCCGAATTTGAGGGGAGGAATATTCCCCGGGTAAAATAAAAGGAAATTTAAAACTCACAAAGGTCTAGTAGCTAAGGTTGCATAAAACATAGTTAGTAAAACTCCGCGGGGAAACACGTTCAGGATAAAACTTTTGTTAAAAAATAGATATTTTTTTAAAAACTCTTTTTTGAACATTTTCAATGTTTTTTTTAAACAAAATAAAACGGGTTCCAAATTTAAAGCCGCATACTCCAAAAAGGGACCTGCCAAGGCTACCAAAAACGTAGACAAGTTGCTACCGATTAAACTGTTTACAGGTAGCAAAAAAAGCCCAAATTTTATTGGCCCCAAAAACCCCTAAATAATTGCACCAAAGGAAAATTTGGGGTCAAAAATTTAACCCTAGATCAGTGATGTAGGGGGGAAGGCTCAAGGGTATATCTCAAGGTGGTAATCATACACAATTTGAATTTTTTACGTGTAAAAGACATTACTTAATTTTGGATTGTTAAACCAATCTATTTGCAAACCCCTTTCAGACTAAATTTTAAATCTCTTAAAGAGTATAGTACCGCGCAAAAAAAAGAATGGGCGAAAATAATTTAACGTCGTCAGAAAAGGGGCACTTAAAAATCAGGAGTCGACAAAACGTCCGGCAAAAACAAAAGCGGGCCCAAACCTGGACCTTTGAGCGACCCCTGATGTCGCAAATACTGAGACCAAATTTTAAATTCCTTATAGGATACAAATAGCTGCCGTCCGCCCAGATAGGAATTAAGCAAGAAAATAGGGAGTAAAAAAAAAACCCCCAAAAAGCCGACAACTTTGAATAAACTGAGGTCAAGTCGATAAAATGCTTTGCAAAATCCAAGTAATTGCCCTTTACTTGACCGTGTTCACCCAGAATGCTGAAACAACTGAGTAAAACAAAAAGTTTTGTTTTTTGTCAAATCTTTTGGGTACAAAAACCATGCTGGCATCTGAAATACTCTGAAAATATGGGTATAATTGTTTAACATCACCCTCGTAACTTTAAAAATTGCAGGGTATAGATATGGGCCATAACACGCATATCATTAACATTCCCGTTTGAAAACCCGGGCAAACTTTTGACAATTTCCAGACAACGGAAAAAAAGCTTGGCAAAGAGACAAAAAAAATATGAATTTAAAGGGTTTGTACAAAAAAGTTTCTACAATCACGCACAAGGAACTCGGTATTAGGTCGTGGCGGGGTTTTTTCCGTTTTCATCCTGCTATAGAATGCAAAAATGGGAAACAAAAGCGTAAAACAATTTTTTGAGGATCATCAATCATTACCATTAAAAACATTTTATTCGGAATTTACTTTGAGTTTTCGATTATTTTAAAATTTTTCCAAAAAACTGGACTATCTTTAAATAGAGAGGGGTTTTGGGGAACGTAAAAAACAGCAAAAAAGGCCCCTTTTTTAGGCCTTTAAAAAAACTATGTATTTAGGAAAAAAAACGTGGTTTAGGCATCTGGAAAATATTTTAAAAAAAAGGTAAACACAAAAAATCATTTTTTTTTAAAAAAAACAGAATAAGAAACTTTTAATAATTTGGTAATTTCGCCTTTAAAAAGAAAAAAAACATACAATTTTAACTAAAAAACAAAATAGTAGATTCTTTTGGTTAAAAATAAATTAAATATTAAATCCCCGTGTAAAATGTCCTAAATTTTCGCGTTTGCGTAACCAAGTTTTTTTTCCAAGTTGTCGTTATAAAATAGTTTTTCGTGGAAAACAGCTTTTGTCGAAGAAAATGAACTTTTTCTACGTCACACGGGGTTTTTTGGAAAAACTTAAATAGGGCCCAGTCGCTGTGGTATGACGGTGTTTCAACTGCTTCGCCACTGAGCACTCAGCAAACTCTTTAACCGTTTTTAAAACCTGGTTTTTTCGAAATCACTTGGTTTAAAATTTTGACAAAATTTTTTCCCCAACTTTTCCGGGGGCTTCTTGAAGCTGCTTCTGCTTATTAATTACTGCAACGAATTTAAAGGGGAACCCGAAGTTTCTAATCTTTTGTTTTATCGATGAAAAATTTTATAATGCACGATGATAAAGATTTTTTGACATTTTGTTTGGGAAAAGTATTCTTGCGCTTGCTCAATCCCCGTTGCTGTTTTTGTAAAACGATATTACAACTAAAACATAAAGCGTTAAAAAAAACAATCTTTTTTAAAAATTTTTTTAAAAAAAGTATTTACAATTTTATTGCTTCGAAATTATTAGCATAAAAAAACCGCCTAACCAAGTTCCCCAACGTGTTAAGACGGTTTCGGAGGCAAAGGGGACCTGGTAGATTTTCTTTATACACTGCCACACGCAGGGGAGCTTTTTAAAAAGACTCTTTTGGGTATTTAAAATTTTAAACCCTTTAAATTTAGCATATTGATTTCTTAACATTCACCATCAAATTGAGTCCATGTGCAAAATTTAAATGATTAAGTTTTTTATAAAAAATTTAAAATTTTTGTACACATTTGAGCATATAAGAAGCACCACCCGTGACTAAAAGTTTTGACTTTTTGTACTAATTCCACTTTTGGGCACAAAATACCTAAATACGAGAGTTGCCTTTAATTTAAATATCTAGCTTAAATTTTCAATATTTTTAAAGGTAAGTTTTTTGCTAAAAAATCTTCCCTAAAGCTTGGTTCAGATTTGCCATTGTATTGCAATTTTTTCTTTCAATTTGCTTTTTGTAGCCATAGATACTTTTTCCTGGGTTTCAAAAACCAAAGCTTCCCACAATCATTTTGCCATAAACGACCTTTTAGAGTCGTCGTTCATCATGATATCCAAAATCGTTGTTACAACTTCTTCGCGAATGTATTAATATCTTAAAAAATTAAAAAATGTTAAGGTGTAAAAAAATCAAATGACCCCAAAGATGAAAAACATTTTTAAATTATTTGTTTATTATATTAATTCCCTCATTTAAATTTTGTTACATATTTTTTCTTAAAGGGTTTTCACGTTGCCACTTTCTTGTTCAGTATTAGTAAAAAAAATTTCGTGTTTTGAATATTTTAAATCTGTCCAAGGAAATTTGAGACATAAAAGGTGCATAAATCTCTTTAAAAACGTCGATTTTCTTGAATTTTTGGTTCATTAACTTTGGGTTCCTAAAACGGTTTCCTAAGATTTGCCTATGTCCAGGAGCATACATTTTTGCTCTAAATGATTTTTCTTTTTGAAAAGTTAACCAATAATTTTTAAAGCAAGTTGGGGAAAGAAAAACAAAAACGCCTTTCCCCATTTTCCGCACGCTTTAAAAAACAACTCTCCATTTTGTTTGGCTAAAAGACGTAGTCCTCAATTGTTTCATCTTTTTTTGAACTTTATCGCTATATGATTCTTGGGTTTGGAATTTTAAATGAAATACCAAAAACTGAGTAGATAAACAAGCACAAACCCAACAGAAAAAACTAACCAAAATATCTTGCAAGTACGATAAAATAAAATTTCAAATACGTCTTCACTATATATGTTTTCGTCAATAGTCCCCTCGCTATAGGAAAACACACATTACGTCCCAAAAACATTAAAAATAAATATAAAATTAAACGAATTTTAAAGATTCCCTTTTTTAAATTGTGGGGGTGTTTATTTCACCTTAACAAAAAAGTTTTGCTTTTAATGGGTTTAAATTTAAAGGGGGCAAAGGATAAATTCCCCTAAAATAAAAAGCGGGGTGCCCAAAAAAAGAACCCGTGAGGATAAGCCATAATTGAGGGTATTCTTAATAGGGGTTAATTAAATTTTACGGCAGGCAAATCCCAAAAATTTTCCCCCCTCACAAATAAAAGGGGAAAAACCCCCTCGTGATTTGTTATAGTCTATGAATTAAATTAAAAAACTTTATTGTTTTTTTAATTTTTTAATGATTTCTTTTAACCTTTTTAATACAAAGGGCCACTACTCGAATGTCTTAACTACTAGGTCTTAGGGTTTTAAGTATTATGGGTTTTCTAACCCAAACCCTTACACCTCCCCTTTTTTTTAGGTTCATTACCTAACATAATTTTACAATGGTATAAACTTAAAATAATTTACTAATATTCAATTTTAAATCTAACCAATAGGGTTTTTTAATACATCGCCCCTTCTTGTGATTTACCAGTATCAAAGTACCATTCAAATACCTTTTTTAAATTTTACGTGTCGTGCACTGTTTCACTCTCACTTTCACTTCTATTTTCTTCTACCCTCGCTTCCCTCTCTCTTGTCCCTTCCCAAAGGCTTTTAATTTTTTCTGTCAATCTTTTTCTTTGGCCTTTTTTCTAGGTATGATCTTGGGGTTTGCTTTTTTTTTTAAACTTTTCCCTTCCCATTAATTTGTTTTCGGATCTGAACAAAATTTATCCTTAGATGCGAAGCTCTCCTTGATTTGTGTGTTCTTTTATAGTCTTTTTTTATTGTTCTGAAATTTTTGAAATTCAACCGACTTTTTTGGGTTTTTTGGTTTTAACAACGCTTTGAACGGTGCTTTCGTTCTTAATTTAGACTAAAGAAGTTCTGCCGTGTTAAATTGTTCCCGATTTGGCGAATTTTGTATTTATTTGGCAGAATTAAAAACACCGCTAGTCTCTTAGTTTTTTCATAATTTTTTTGCATGCCCACTGCCCTTTTCCCTAGTCCCCTTCGTTTAGGGATAATTGGGCTTACTGTTTTAAATTTCAAACACCCACTCCAGCAAATTTTTAAAAGGGTGACTAAAAAGGGTGTTGTTGGTATACCATTCGGGAATCCGTATATTGAAAAAAACGGTTAAATGCTTATTACTCTGTTTTGTCATCCTTTTCTTCCGACCTCCCCCAAAATTTGGAGTAATGCCAAATTTCCAGATATTTTTCCTTTCCATTCCAGATTCTACCCAACCTTTTCCCCAAAGGGAACCGGAATCTGAAATTTTTAAAACGGTTTTTTGGGGTTTAGCTTGTATATTTTTAAAATTTTGCAATTTTAAAAATGTTTTTTCATGTCCTTTGACATTCTGGCCAAAACATTTAAACTTCTTCCCCTTTTTTTTTGTTTTTCTCTATCCCCCAAATGGGTTAAAGTATTTTCTTTATCATTTCTTGTCTTAGTTTTTGGTGGGACTATAACCCCGATCGTATAAAAAATTTTTCCATCCCCAAACTGTTACGTTTTCATCTTAATGCCCAAAAACCTTAGGGCTTTTTCATTGCTTTTTATTTAGGCCATTTTTTCAAGCATATTTTTTTTCCTTTTAAAGTTTCATCTTTTTCAAAAATTTTTAATGCGAATGCGTTTTCTATTTTCATCATTGATAAACTTTTAAAATTTGTACAACATCATTTTTAAACATGTTTTCGCCCCTGTATTTTAAACTACTGTTGGGGCAAGTGATCAAACAACAAAACATTTTTTTTCCAGGTAAGATTTTTAAATTTATTTTATATTTGATAAGTTTAAAATCTTAGCTCTGCAGTCTTTCTGTCACTTTACAAAAACCTTTTTAATTAATTCGAGAAGGGGTTTTGATTGTTAGCACTGTGATTTCCCCTACCCTAAAAAAAAAATAAAACATTTAAAATTTTGTACTGCAAAAAAATTGCAAACATCTTTTTCTTATTTTTGCATAAGACATTTTTGTCTTATTAACGTTCTAGACGCATATGCTAGGTTTGTGTTCTTGCAAATTTAAACACGCCCCTAGTCCATGTGTGAGGCATAATGTATTTCTATGTAGCTTTCCCTTAAAGTATTTTAATTAGGTAAATTAGTAATTTTCTTTTTTCTTTTTTAAACGCTTTTCTTTTATCAGGGCCCCATATCCATTTATGTTTTCTTTTTTTAGCTCCTTAGAGGTGCTGTTTTGTCCGAAGATTTGAAATAAACTTCATTAAAAAATTAGTCATGCCTAAAATTTTTAACCGTTTTTCTTATTTTTTTGGCACTGGAAATTTTGTTTTTGCCCCAATTTTTGTTTACTATCAGGGCTAAAAACCTCTTTATTTAAAAAACTAAAAACCCCAAAATTTTTACTTTGTTTAACGTAAATGGACCTTATTAGGGTTTAAATTTTTTTTTAAATTAAATTTTTTTTTCTTTCTAAGGGACCTTTTTTTTTAAAAAAAGCTATATCATAGATTCGAATAATAAAAACTCCCTTATAATTATAAACTCAAAAATAAAATTAAATTAGGTATTCCCAATATTTTGATTTTACTCTTTGGAAAAACTTCGGTGTATGATAGCCCAAATGGTAATTTTTTTTAAAATTTTATATTCCCCAAAAGGGGTTATAAATTGTTAAAACCCTACTTTCTTTTCCTAAACTTATTTGCAAGAAACCATCTTCATATCCAGTCTGTAAAGACTGACTTGCCCGTTAATTGCCAAATTTTCATCACCCTAGGAAAAAAGGAAACTGACTTTTTTAATTGACAATTTAAATGTTTTTGGATCAAACAATCTTAGATACCATTTGGTTTTTTTAATTTTAACAAACAATTTTTCCCAACAGTTGGGAAATTTACCTTTGTTATTATCTGTTTTTTTTCTAGCTCATTTTAAATTTTTTAACTTTTTTTTATTGTCTCAGGTACTTTCTGCATGGATTTAATTACTGGATTTACCCCTCTTTTGTACGATTTTTTTATGATAAGGAAAAAATTTACCTATACCTTTTAAGACTTTTATTAAACCCCAAAAAGTTTTTTTAAATTATTATAGCTAAAATTATGTTTTTTTTATTAATTTCATTTACCTTTTGCAACTTTTTTAATTTGGGGCATGTATTTAGACCTATATTGGTACCTTTCACATCAAAAAATAAAAAAATTAATTTTAACCCTTTTTTTCCCCCAAATATACATTTAAAAACACAAACCTTCTGTTTTTTATTGAATACTGCATAAGCTAAACTACAGTTTCTTTACATTAATTTCAAATAACCCAGTTTTTGACTTTATTAAATTGGGATGGGAAAAAAAATTACAATCCCCCCCCTGTATCTAAATTAAAATAAAATTGAATTTCCTATTTTACATTTTCCAACCAAACTTTTTCTGTATTATTTTTACAGAAATTTTGTGATCATACATCTATAAAAAAATTCAACGATCTCACCCTTACTTCGTACCCTCTTTCTTTTTTTTTTTTCTTTTTTTGACATCCATCCAAAATGACCTTTTTTTACACTTTCTACATACTTATTAAAATGCAGGGCATTCCCCTTGCTTTGTGCTTTTATCCCACATTCTTACAATGATATTTTACTATTTTTGGTCCCTTTTTTTATAATTTTTTTATTTTTAACCCCATCTACCCTAATGGTTTCCCCTTATCTGTGAAGGTTTATTTTTTTTGTCTCAGTCTGCAGCATCATAACTTTATTTAATTGTTTCCCATCCCTCAAAAATTTTCTTGCAGAATGGTAAGGATTCCCCATTTCATTTTTCCCTTTTAAAGCTTGTTTTGTTCACCGAACTCACAAGTTTTTTAGCTTTTTTCCAGATCTACCAAAAGAGAAATGGTCACTTTGGTTTCTGGCTTCTTTTAAAAATAGATTTTCATATACTACATTGCTTTTTTGCTTTTTAAAAGTTTTCAAACTTGTATACTTGTCAATGCACCGTTTTTATAATTTTAACTCAAAGGTATAAAAATTTCAGCGCTTTTTCTCCGATAGCATTTTTAAAAAAATGCTACTTTTTCTTCTCCTTTTTTTCCTTTTTTTCCCGACGTACCAAAAATATTTTTTAAATGCTGTTTAAACACTTCCCCGTTGTAACGCATTTTTTTTAAATTTTAAACCCTTTTGAACTTTACTCTCCCTTTTTTTTTGTGTTATGCGTACCCACGCTTATGTTTTTATTTTGTTTTACGGTTTTGTTTTAAACTTTTATAACCTGACCCCAGTTATTGCTTTGACATATAATTAAAACACTTTTTGTGTTTGTTTTTAAATTTTTAAAGATTACTTTATAAACCCTTTTTAATACAAAGTCCATAAAACTAATGTTTCTTAATACTACTGATTCTTACGGTTTTTTAAAGTAGTTTTTGGTTTTCTAACCAACCTTTCAGATTATTTTAGCATTTTAGCTGTAAAACTAAAATTTCATTTAAAAAAGATGCCTGTTTAAAATATATTTTTTTAAAATTAAAAAAAAAAAAAAAAGTTTAGACCAAATAAATTGATTTTTTGACAAAAAAAGGCGAAAACCACGATTTAGCTGTTAAAAGTCCAAATAGGCAACTAGGCAAAATAAAACATAGCTAGATCGCTTTGATTTGTCGAAAAAACATATAGATTTTGCATTATTTTTAATTTGCCTTGAATCTAAACAAAGAGGCATTTTTCCTAAAATCCCGTCTCTAATCATTAATAATGGAATTTTTTCCACATTGTGCAAATAACTGTCATATGCTTCACGAATAAGTACCTTGCTCTTAGGACGAATAATCTGTATGTATTCAGATCTGAGATCGAGCTTGAGTATTTATATTTGTTAAAAAACTTAAATTCAGTTTGATAACTTTTATTAAATCTGCACTATACCAGTGAGAAAAAGTAATATTTTTCTTGTTTGTTTTCTGAAACTAGGCCATGCGTATCAGAATACCGTATAAGATCTTATAAAACAGTCGAACAGCATCATCGATATTATCACAACTTTTAAGCACTGCCCAATCCACATTTAATAAAGAATGTACAACGCGGGTAATCCGCCCTTCTAAAGTTGTATTTTGGGTTGGTACTGGGTTACCGGGAAATAAAATTTTTCACATTAACACAAATATATTTATATTTAAGTGCAATTTATTTATTATTACTAGCATTTTAAGGGTTTTAATCACGAAACTTTAGGAGGCGCTAACGGTTTTTGTGTTAAAAAAGAAACTATGCATGAAACAAAATGCTATCCAACATCAACAAATTAAAGTAAAACAATGTTTAATACTTAAATTTAATTGGTTTCGAAGGATCTACATGCATTTATGACTGCAGGACTTGAAGACGCTATGCCTATAGTACTGTAAAGTTATGAATTTGGTAATTGTTTTACAAAGTTCAATTTTTCAAAAATCACGGCTGATGACGACATACGGTTTCGTACAAACATTTTATATTATTACAAATTAGTTTTCAATCAATTTAAATTTCTTCTTCTTAAAAAAAAACCATATTACAGCCTGTAATATATCATACGAGTTAGCAACCATCGTTTAAAAAGCTGGACTTAAAGAATCGGCAACGGACAAAGTGAACATTTATTACCGGCCTTGACGACTTATTACCGAGTAATAATTGATTTTCGAAATAATTGCAAAGGCACAAAGAATTTATCTTCTCCATGTTTGTAGAAAGAAACCATTAAAAATGAACATTTGGAACCTGAAGAAAATAGAACGAAGACGAGTAATATTGCCGTTTCCCCGGAGTTATCGTTGACTGGAGATAGGTTTACCTAATAAAACGCGAGGCATAAGGAGAGAGCATCCGAGGCTATATAAGCTGGTAAAGAATTACGTCACTCCACTTGCTTGTTGTATTTTTAATACTACACTACATTCTTATCGTTGTTCTTTATGTTGTTGTTGAATCTAATGATACGATGACCTGTAACATAGCAATGCTTTAAGAAATCCATCTTTTTAAATTTGGGGTCCGTCTTTCCTTGTCAGAATATTCAATGTTACAATAATTAAGACTGTGTTAATATCACCTTCATGGTTTATTAATAGCAGATTCTTTAGTTAGTTATCCAAATTAGTTGGGAAAAGTTATAGATGCACGTACTACGGAAGTTTCGCTTCAAAAAGGTATTGATAATAATATAATTTCCCAAGCTTACAAACGTTTAGCGACATTTTTCTTCAGCTATGTTACAGTACGTTGAAGATTTTCTGATACGTATTAAAAAGAATTCCTATGATTGACGATTATTCACTCCTATTAAAAAATCTTCCCAACAGAGAATTAGACCCTAACCAAAAATTTCTATCTTCGCCTGCCTTCCCCACTCTTCACAAAAATTGAGCATTTAGAAAATCGACATCATTGAATTCCTAACACAGTGTGTGATAATTATGGAATTTATGCAATTTTTCTTCAAGGCTTTCTCCTAATTAATGTTTTACATACATCACTTTACTAACCAATTTCAAATTAGCATACCAATCTCCGTTAACGCTTACATTTACTGGAAACTCATTTCATTCGTTTGATATCAAATTCCTCTTCTTTTTTGAACCAAATGGTTGCTTGAAATCTTTGTATGGGCTTTTCGAGGGGTTTACGAGGTAAGGTAATTAAATAACCGGACTGGTGCTACAAAACATTTTATTGATCACCAATTACATTACAAAGTTTATCCCCTTCAATGTACTCTCCTTGCCGATCCCTACAACGCTCCATACGAATTTTCCACTGTTGAAAGCAGTGCTGGAAGTCCATTTCTGTCAGCTTGTTAAGAACCTCCGTCGCTTCCGCTTCCACACTGTCAAATCTTGTCCCCTTAAGCTCCGATTTTATCTTAGGAAATAAAAAAAAAGTCACAGGGGATCAGATCGGGGGAGTACGGTGGGTAATCCAACACACAGACAAGGCGGAATGGGCTGGCGCATTGTTTTGGTGGAGCATCCAGCATTTGCTCTTCCACAAATCGAGTCTTCGTCTTCTCTGAACCTCGTGCTTCACAAGAAACTTGAGGTTAACTCGTTGCTCGATCTGAATACTCTGCATTTTTCCGACGCGACGCTAGTGTAAGGACTTGAACGGACGATTGCAACAGTGAGACTGAGCGACGTACAACCGTGCCCATCGAGCTCAGGGTGGGGGAAGCATCTACAAGCACAGACATGTTCAAACCTGCCGCGGTGTGCTCGCTGTTTGCCGATTGTAGCACCAGTCCGGTTATTTAATTGCCACACCTTACTTTGTTTACAGCTGTCGATACTCCTTGTGTTTCATTTAAACAAAGAGACGAACTTAGAAGGCGTTGAAGTTAACGAATATTAACATAACGAGGTTATGATGACATTTATAGAATATCAGTTAACTTTACTAAACGCCTGGCGATTATTTTCATGAAGAGATAGCTGATTTACTTGTAAATGATGTAACACCGAGAAAGATGTTCTTGTCAAAATTGCAATCTATAAATAATATTGTTGGTATAATTGTTCTGTCTATCAATGTGGTAGCTATCACAGCATATTTATTAACCACTTAACAATTTCCTGAAACTTGGTGGCAGATAATTGCGATTATCCTTTACAGCACCAGCTGTGTAAAATCGCTACAGAAAGTAATGTCGTAGCCTCGTTAAAGGGAGGCTACTGGCAAGAATCGTCCTAGCATTCAGTTCTTTGTAAGTCAAATGCGTACAGCGAAAAATGTGGGTGTTACGGCGAGCAAGTGAGAGCATACATACTTACGCGCGTGTAGGAGAGGGCGCGAAAGTAGTGGCAAGAAAGCAGTCGTCCTGCGTATATTTACATTAAGAGATAATATGGAGAATAATTTATAAGAATGGGATGAATAGGAATACATCAAACGCCTGTTTCCTTACTGCAGGTACGAAAACGGTCAAAATCTATTAGAAGGGATCAGTATAGACAAGAAGAGCGATACCTCTCACGGCGGGCTGCAATAAAATTACAACAAAAAACAATTATGTTACAGAAATTTTGAGAATGCACTTAAACTGGATAGATCGTAATTACGATCCGGACTCAATACCGATATTAAATAATAAAAAAATTAGAATAAGGATTTATGTTAGGAACTTTAGATCTATAAATTATGTATTAAATGATCAAAATAGAAATAATAAACAACATATATTGAAGAATAGGCACACCATGAAATATAGCTGTTATAGTAAAAATACTAACCACATTTAATTAGGCAATTTGTGACTGGTAAGAATCAGAAAACAGTAACTTGCAGAATACTCCTTTAATAATAATACTGCGATTAATGAATTGCGTAATGAAGTTAATATTTTAAAAGAAAGCCACATTCAGCGAATTAATTTACTCGTCAATGTGAATAATACAAATTAAAGCTAAAAACCTGTTGTGTTAAAAAAAAAAATAAAAAACCCAAAGAAACTAAACCAACAACTCAGTTTTTGTATTCGGCGATTGTTGCTCATAGAACTGCACCGCAAAATAAATGTGTTTTTCCAAATGCTACCTCCTAACATATCACGAGTGCTAAATGAACATCTGCATAACATTTGTCAGTGCGTCTTAATAATCCCATCGGTATCCTTGTCTTTACGTTACTGCCTCGCTTCACACAGAATCACAATCCCTCGTCTCGCTACAGGGTATAACCTTGGGAATATTCGGGAGATCTCCCTTTAACTAGGCTACGACATTACTTTCTGTGGCGATTTGACATCACATAGCTGTGATATTCAAAAGACCATGTGACTTATTCCTTAAAATTACTAGTATAGGATGTGTATCCAACACACTTATTCAATAAGTTTTCACTAAAAGTAGTAAATTTGCAATACAGTTGAAGTTAATACAATTAAATACTAATGTAAAAGTTACGATACTCTTGTGGTATACTTTTTAAGATTGTTAACTTTTACCACAATGAATTTACAAGAAAAAAGTTAAATGTACCACTGACAGCGGTTATTACAATAACTAACATGGAATTATATAAAGGTAAACAAAATTGTAATAAATTTTACAAGAACTTTTTGTCAGCGAATCTTTAGAAGTAACTTCAACCTTACAGTAAAATTTAAAAACATTGATTCACTAACCACTTATTGCGAAAGCTGCAGGAAAATAAAGCAAACCGACTACGCGAATGTACTCTTTCACTCGACCACAAATTAGACCATTATCATCCGACATTTTCGCGTTCTCGCATTTACTTCTTTCCACGGTCTAACGAAAGATTGATGCAAAACAGTCAAGCGAACTGCTCGTCCACCGGCGTTTAAGAATATATGTGTATTTATTCCGGCGGCCGGCGCATCCGGATTCGAAAGCATTTAGTCCGGTTTCCGGACGGGAAATACCTCCGGAGTTTCTGCGGTCTTACAATGAATCCGGCTGTACTTTCGAATGTGGTTGCTTCACCTCTTCTTCCTATGGTTCGGTTGAAATAAAGGGTATATACAATTTCAGGTACGTTCATAATCGTATTGTAAAGAAGATATTATTTATTAAAAACTAAAACAAGAATTATATACCCATATAAAGTATTTCAGTGAAAAATATAATCATAGCTATCTAGCAGTAATAGTAGTAATAATAGTTTATTTATCCTCCTGTACGGCATTGTCATAACACATAATTGTATAGCAAGATGAATATAAGTAAGATAGGGAATAAATAAAATGTGTATAAATAAAGTTTATGTAAAAATAAAACATAGTTAACAACATTTGTGTATAAATAAAACATATATAAATAAAATGTGTTCATTGAGATGTTTTCTTAAATGAAATATCAAATTAAATGGTAATCACAAGTTTTGTTTATCATTACGAACCAGGCATAGGTATCAGCGGTCCTAACTACCATCTAAAAATGCCTACGGGACTCACCAACATATTTCAAGCAGAGATTTCTGTTTAAGAACCTCGAAAAAGTGATACGAGGTGCAACCATAGATGTATTCAGCGATAGCCAAGCAGTTATAAAGGCTATTAAAGCATATATATATATGAATCTGGCCTAATACACGAATGTGTATAGTGTATAGAATCTAAGACAACGTTATTCTTTGGCTAATGCTGCTCTGAAAGGCCATAAACAAGAACAACCGTAACAACAACCACGTTACTTTGCGGTGGGTTCCAAGCCACCAAGGGATCGAAGGAAATGAAAAAGCAGATAAGTTGGCCAAAGAAACAGCGAACATGCCTTTCATTGGTCATAGGGTCATAACCCCTTTTGTGGTCTTCAAGGGAGCCACATAAAATAAGCAATGAAGACATGGGAGGATAATCAAAAGGGCTCGCACTGGGAAAGTGTTCCAGGACAAAAACGAGCGAAAGCACTCATATCAGGCTCGCCTAATACAGCAGAAATAGTGCCACCGTTCAGCAAAGGGGAGAATCTAGATTACTGGCAAAATTTTAGACAGGTCATATATCCCTAGAGTATCACTTATTTAAACTAGGAAAAGCTGAAGATCAAATCCGTCGTCTATGCCAAGAAGATCTGGAGACGCCAGAATACATGTAAATGTGTTGCCATCAGTTGTACATAACACCAACATTTCAGTAGGCCACCTCTCACACCTACTAAACTAAAGAAAGAAGATCCTAGAGTAGTGCTAAGGTTCATTAAAATAATTAATAGCATTTGTGTATGTATAAATAGAACATATATAACTGAACTGTGTGTTTATTGAGATGTTTTCTTAGATGAAATATCAAATTTAATGGTAATCACAGGTGTTGTTTATTATTTTCAATGCTCCACTTACAAAATAATTTTGACTTACTTACGGTAAAGTGTGATGTGTTAGTGTTCCAAATTCTTTTGTAATAAATCCCCTCCAGTCGTTTTTCTTAGCTTCTTTAGTTTATTTTCCTTGGTTATCTTCTCCAAGGTGTTTTCTAGTTACTTTTAACAGTTTCTAAAACCATGGTCTTAAATTAAATTTCTAGATGAGGATTGCCAAAAAATGTTTTTTATCTGTTCACTTGTTTACTAGTTGTCATAGCAAAGCCAATCCAATGACCTGATACTTCTGTGGTTGGCCTAACGATTATCATTTCCGATGTTTTAGATGACGTGAATTTTGACTACTGGATTTCATATAATGTGTGTTCTGCATAACTCTTGCAAAAAATATTTTCAGCATGTAAATTATTGAAAATAACTTGTGACTTTGGTTATCCCTTACAAAGTAATATTAATGGAGTCTTTGTTTTTTTTAATAAAAAAATAATAATATAAATTATCGAATACCAGAATTCGAATAATAAAATAATTCGAATTCTGCAAATATTAAATTGAATTTTGGTATTTAACGAATATTAAAATTAAAATAATAAAAATGAATGAATTAAGGTGTAAGTGGACGCATTTCACCCCAATGTCCCGCTACAATATATACAGGATCCGCCGTTTAAACCATCGGTTAGCCGAATACTGGGAATTATCACTAACTGAATGCTTCGATGATATTTGATACTGATGCTTCAACTAAAAAAATTGGTAACACTGAATTACTTCCGGTTATACCGGAAACGAATGTCGCCTTGCTTATTTTAAATAGAATATCCTGTATATTTTTCCATCTTCTGGCAGCGCACATTATTCTACATAAGTTGTGCTAAGATTTCGCTACACCTGTGACCGTTTTTGAGAACAAGAGATTTCAATGAATTTTGACGTTTTATTGACAGCGGAACAGAAAATTAATAGTTGAGGAAGTCTTTAAGTTATAAGGTTGAAATTTTCTGGTTATGTAGTCAGTACGTTGTACTACTGTATAAAGTTAAAAAATAGTAAAGTTAATAATACAGAGCGATACAAAAGGTTATTGACCTAAATTATCCAATAAGACGCAATAACTTACTTATTTTAAATGGAACACCAACAACAATACTATCGGCGCATATGATTTGTCTGATTATTAACGTTGGCCACGAGCGGTACCGCGTATCGGCGTAGAATCAGTTCGGACCGAGAGGAACGGTACTATTACTTCGTCTGTGGAGCAGTACGGACATTTTCGCTGCCGGTCATTTGCGCAATTGTTTATCTGTCCAAGAAAAATTATGATTTCGTCAGCAAAACGACCGCGGTCGGACAAACTTCGAAAATTTATTGCAGAAATTCCAGACTTAATATATGAAGGTGCTAAAATTAAATGTGTAATCTGTAAAATCCCGTTAATGTGTTGGTCCAGACAACATTGTCTACGACACGTAAATAGTGAAAAGCATGCCTCCCAAAAAGAAATTGCGCACGAGACAATGAAAAATTTATATTTAATTTATGCGTTACGTTTATCGCATGTAATATACCGTTTAATTTACTAGACAAGGAACCATTTATCTGCTTTTGGAATAACTATTCGGAGTGTAAATTACCAAGTCGAACATCGTTACGAAGAATTGTGCCATCTGTGCGCGAATATATTGAACAAAAAATAAAATCGGAGTTGAAAGATCAAAAATTGTGGTTATGTGTCGACGAAACAACAGATCGGAAGAAACATTCTGTTCTTAATGTAATGGCACGCAAATTGGCACCTCATCAATCGGCATCTTCAATTCTATTAGTCTCCAAACGAATACAACAGTGTACTGCCGAAGTAATTTCAAAGTTAGTGTTAAATACATTGGACAAGTTTGAACTTTCAACAAACCAACTCTTGAAGTTAGTGAGTGATGGTGCTGCAAACGTGCTTTCTGTAGGCCGGTCTCTTAAAAAGCATTCTGCTAATTTGTTACACATTACGTGTAAAATTCATGCTCTCAATCTTGTGGGGGATAGTATCAGAAAATGTTATCCTGAGGTAGACTCTTCAATAGCGCATACCAAAGCAGTATTTGTCAAATCACCGAAACGTATTCGCGAATTTCACAGACTGTGCTCCCGTATACCAGAGCCACCAGAACCTATTCTAACTCGTTGGGGAACATGGTTGCAGGCCGCGTTTTATTATCATAAATATTTTGACAATATTAAGAACGTGGTTTTACAATTCGATACAAAGGAAGCTGCCGCTATCCAGAAAAGGCAGTCGAAATTTCAAGATAGTCAGGTTAAAATGGATTTAAAAATCATTCACGGCAATTACTTCGGGCTAGCAGATGCAATAGAAAAATTACAAAATCCTGCGGTGCCGTTAGAAGAATCTCTACAAATAGTGCAACATGTTCACGCACAGCTATGCGCGATTGAAGACGCAAAAAATGTTTCTGTTCTAGAAAATTTGAAAGTGTTTTTGAGAAAAATTCTGATTTTGGCACATTAAGACACATTTGTGAAGGTGCGTCAACAGAATCGTTAAGTTATTTGAAAGATTATTTTACTTACGCAAATATTACGTCACTAGATGTAGAACGTTCGTTCTCTGCATATAAACGCATTTTTTCCTCATGCCGTACTAGTTTTGCCAAAACAACAGTTGAAACATATCTAATGTTGCAGATATTTAACAGACATTATTCACTTTGTGATTTCACGGAGGGCTCTTAAAATGGTAAGTGTTTGAGCACGTGTTATTTAATTTTTATTTAAAAGATGAGCGAAATTATTTGCGGCAGCAAACATCTCTATTAGCAGAATAATTAATTATCTTTTGGAAGGAGAGGCTCTTGTGAGATGCAGTGAAATTAAGGACCTGGGAGTTACTTTTGGTAACAAACTCAATAGCAAGCTGTTCTTCAGTTTTCTTAACACACTAGTTATTGCACTCCAGAATGTTTGGATTATCCCTAACTTCATACATAATCATATGTATTAACACCCTTTTATGTAATTCATTGTACAAGTTGCTAATTAGGCTTAAAATGTCAAATCAACAGTTAAGAAGAGGAGTGCCAGCATGTCTAATTTACGGTTGTCAAATAATAGTAACACTGGAAACCACTTGGATGCAAGGTCCAAACGCAAGAGTTGCGTTTAATTGCAAATATCTCTTTTACTTTCAATATTAGACGTATTCATCATTATTTAAAAATTTTAGAAATATAAATTACCTATACGGTGGATACACAAAAGGTATATGGTGCAATTAAAAAATATTTCGTTTCTGGTGTTTGAATTTGGCAGAGTTTAGTGTACAATACTGAGTATTCTGTATACTTCCAACACGTTGTAATACCATATCTAAATACAGCCAAAGACGCAATTTAATCTTGTAAAGATTTAGGCTAAAATATATTTGCATGCTAGATTTTTTTACGGGAATGCATAGACGCAATGGTTGAAAACAAAATTATAAATATCTCGAGATCTGTTGAAAATAGACATATGAAACCCATATTACGTTCGTTTATTACTAAATGAAGAAACTAAAAATCTAACAAAATATAAGGTGTTATATTTAGAATCAGAAAGTAAGTTCTTGGTTCGCCACTTGATTGATCACCCTATATATCCAAAAATACCTTTGAAAGGTAGCTTAAGGTGTTTATTATATTATCTGAGAATATTAACCTTCTACAGTGTACACAGTAGGTACAATCTAGAACTCCAGACGATTGGAACATTCTCTGTAACATATATGGGCAACCCCCGGCCCCCGGGCCGGAGCCGACCCTTCACCAGCTTCAATCCGGCCCGCGAGAGAAATTCAAATAACGCGCCAAAAAAATTAAAGATTTAGCACACATAGTTTATTTGTAATTACCGTCAACCAACCTAAAACTGTATTTATTCAAATCCTAAAGACTAAAATCGATAAATAATATTATTAAGCGTACGCAATGGAACGCCACAGATCGAGTCAGAAATAGTTGTTAGAAAGAGACAAACAGATAAACATTCGGGAAGCCGCCCGATGACCTCGAAGCGCTCCATAGCCGACTGTTATTCATAACGCGGCTAGCATCTCATATTCGCGTACGATCGAAAGTATTCTAGTTGCTTATTGCGGGTAATATATAAACCGCTCAGCGCGCGTGTCAACTCATTACTTCTTAACAACCGATAAGAAAAGACGCGGTAAATATTCAAGCAAATTCAGCTCAGAAGAAAAAAAATCTATCAAGATGTCTGGTTTAAAAAAGCGGAAAGTGGACACAGAATGTCGTCAATTCCAAAACAAATGGACTGAAGAATACTTTTTTATCATGCACAGTGGTAAACCTATGTGTTTGCTATGCAATGAAACAATTTCTGTTTTAAAAGAATACAATACGAAACGGCATTACTCCCGCAAGCATTTCGCTCAATATAAATTACTTACGGGCCAGTTAAGAAAGGATAAAACTAAAAAACTCATTACCGATTTAGGGAAACAGCAAGAAATGTTCCATTCACAAAGATCAAATCTAAACAGTGTTGTTAAAGCTAGTTTTATAGTTAGTTCCAAAATAGCGAAAACATCGAAGCCGTATTCTGAGGGAGAGTTTGTTAAAGAGTGCCTGGTAGATGTTGCAGAACTTTTGTGTCCAGAAAAGAAAAAAGAATTTGAGAAAGTGAGCTTATCGCGACGTACTGTTGTTCGACGTATAGATATGATGGCTAGTGATATCAAACATTGACTGATAGACTGGCTGGTTTTCAAGCATTTTCGATTGCTTTGGATGAGAGTACAGATTTATCTGACACAGCCCAGTTAGCTATTTTTATACGAGGTGTTGATGAAAAATTTGTAGTGACAGAGGAATTACTAGCTTTACGGCCGCTATAAGGGACCACTACTGGAAAAGATATTTTTGCCGTGGTGCAAAGTACTTTTGAGCAATATGGTTTGCAGTGGTGTAAATTAGTTGGAGTGTGCACAGATGGTGCGCCTTCAATGGTCGGTCCACGGAAAGATTTTATCGGAATTCTGAAGGAAAGAGCAACCGCTATGAATGTGCAAGAATGTGATTTAATAATTCTGCATTGCATTATTCACCAACAAAACTTGTGCTCTAAGTCCATTCGACTGAAGAACGTTATGGATGTGGTAGTAAATACCATCAATTTTATTAGATCCCGCGGTCTTAACCATCGCCAGTTTAAAGCACTTTTGGATGAACTCTCTTCAGAACACGATGATGTGACATACTATTGCGAAGTAAGGTGGCTAAGCAAAGGCAAAATGCTAAAAAGATTTTATGACCTTAGAAAAGAAATAGCTGATTTTATGGAAATGAAAGAGAAAAATTTGTGATCCAACATGGCTTTGTGACTTGGCACTTCTGGTAGACATCACAAGTCACTTAAACGACCTGAACTTGAAGCTTCAAAAACAAGGGCAATTGGTAAATCAGCTGTACAGTCATCTTAAAGCTCTTCAAAACAAAATTCGCTTGTGGGAAACACAAATAAGAAGTAAAAACTGTTTTCATTTTTTAACATTATCCAGTCACGAAAACATTGATTACGGTCGCTATGCTGAAGAACTGAAACTACTGTCAGAGCAATTCACTGATCGGTTTTCCGATTTTAGGAATATGGATAGCACTTTCAATATTTTTGCAAATCCGTGTAAGTGTAATGTGGAAGATGCTCCGCTTCACCTACAAATGGAGTTGATCGAGCTTCAAGAAGACTCATATTTGAAGTCTAAATTTGATGATGTGGAACTAAGAGAATTTTACAGAACATACCTTTCCGAAGAAAAGTATCCGCAGCTGAGAGTTTTCACAAGAAAAATAATTTGCACATTTGAAAGCACGTATAAATGTGAGCAGTTTTTTTCAATCATGAAAATTAATGAAAATAAGCATCGTACTCGGCTTACAGGTGTTAATTTAGAAAACACTTTGCGCCTATGTACTAGTGATATTGACCCCAATATTGATCATCTTGTTTCTCAGCTTCAAACTCAAGTCTCTCATTGATTTTCATTTGATTTTTCTATCTTTTTTTGTTAATTTGCTTTTTATATGTTTGATTATGCTATTATAATTCTAATAAATAAAAAAATGTGTGAATTTTAATCGCCTTTTTATTCACTTCTACTTACTTATTTCTTACCTAAGGCCCGCGACCTGATTAAGTCCCGAAATTACGCCCTCAGTTAAGCAAAGGTTGTCCATACCTGCTCTACAACATCTTAAATAATAGAATTGGTTACCCATTGTTACTTAATCAAATAAGGTTCTATGTACCCCTTCCAGAGTTGCGCAAACAATACACCTTTTATATTTGTATTTAAACAAGTACAACTAATATAGTGTCAAAATCGCCCATAAGCTTTATGTGTGCAAATTATAATTCCGTCTGTCAATACTGATCTTAACTTTAATCCTTTACGAAATATCATTTCACAAGTGAAATACTAGATAGTATGATACTAAGACAATGTTTGTTTGGACGTTATTTGTTTTTTTATTTGCGTATATTTAACCGTTGTATAATTTTCTGTACTTAGCTTCTTCCTGTAGAAAATAAAGTATTATTATTATTACAAAAACATTTCTTATTACTTAATAAATTATCACTAAATCTAAGTTCAATTATTTGAACCGGTCTCAAAAAAGCCATACTAGCATTAATAAAATTACCTCACGAAAGAAAAATTAAATGTATGCAACCGCAATTCAAGGAGATTTCTTCCAGAGCGGATTTTATTTCAATCTTTATGTTTTTACCTGACGAACGAATAAATTCACTTTCTCGAAGAATCCCATTCGCTCGACGGAATACAAATTAGTATACAAGATTATTTCACGAAAATTTCCACGAATCAAACAGCCGACGGCGGTCTTTCGACCTATCACAAAGTCGAAATCTTTAAATGTGTTCAGGACCGAACGTCGATGTTAATCTCTTTTTTCATGTATGTATATCAATGCTCAAATTTCAGGCTAACTAGAGTATAACCGTGGTATATACGAGCGACGACCATGCGCGCGTATCAGGTCGTGTAGCGCCTTTTTGAAAAATACCTAACCGTATACGAATCATAACAATAAATAAAATGCAAGTCCGCATCACAAAGCTGCTGTAACTGCTGCTCCTGCGACAGTCCCTCTTCGGTACGCTTACCCATTCTCTTTTCCATAATTATGACATCTCTTCAAGTATTTGAGTCACGTCCGGAGATTTATACGAATTCTTTTATACTGCATTTATTGCCCATATTATTCGTTACAAACGAGAGATGCAGATAAGCAAGCGTTGAATCGTGTTTCTTTTGTCATTTATCCGTTATCTTTTCTATATGTGGATGTCGACTGGAGCTTTCGTAATTCTGTTATATGCTTGCGTTTGATGTTTATTTCTTGTTGCTTCTCTTTTGTTTCAAAAATGGCTTCTATACGCGGGTCTCGTTGTTCCTGGGTACTAGGTTTGATTTCACATCCTCAATTGATATCAAAAAACAAAATACGGTTGTAAGATACTAGCTTACTATAAAACATGTCCATTTCTAATATTATTAGCGAAGTGATAGCTTTATATTACAAAACTTTCGCGCTGTCGACTTTAGTAGAATAAAAAGTGTCAATTGATAATGTTGCCAAGCCATTAGCTTCAGCGATGAAGTTAAATACTTGGGAGTTACGTTCGAGAAAAATTGGCATGGAACCATATTTGCAGCTTACAAAAAAAGCCATTACGGCCTCACCAGTATGCCGAAGGCTGCTTGGTAAGAATTGGGACCTCAAGCCTTCAAAGGACCTTTTGGTCATATATATATACAGTTCTACAGGCCTTATAGGCCCATGGCTTCACATTTGTGCACTGCCTTCTTCGATCTTTCCCTATCACGTGCTAGCTCTTTCCAGTCCCCAACACCCATGTGTGCCAGGTCCTCCCTCACTGCTGTCATCCACTTTCTTCTCGGTCTTCCCACTCTTTTTCTTCCACCTTCTCCAGCCCTTAGAACTCGACTTGCATTCCTCTTCTCTGGCATTCTTAATACATGTTCTAAGTATCTTAATCTCTGGGCTTTGATCACTTGCGATATCTTTGGTTTTTCATACAAGTTCATTACTTCTTGATTTGTTCGTCTTCTCCACCCTGCTCCAGCGACTCTCACTCCTCCCAATATCTTCCTCAAAATTCTTTTTTCCCATATCTTCACTTTTGTTTCAATTCGTTTATTAAGTAGCCACGCCTCACACCCATATAGTGCTACTGGCCTAACTATTGTCTCGTATATTCTAAACTTTTCTAGATATGATCTTTGATTTCAACACTGTCCTGAAGGCTCCTACCACACTACTGCCCTTTGCTAGGCTTTTATTTATTTCTTTTCCCTCCAGATTGGTATTTGTTATTGTTACTCCCAGATACTCGCACTCTGTTACACTTTTTATACAGTACTCTTTACCTCATTCTCCAAAAAATTTTATAATTTTTTCAGTTCCCCCTACTCCGAGGATTTTTCCAGGATTAGATTAGCGTATAAGATAGACGTCTTGATAACATTTTCGATTTACAAAGTTGTAGCAGCATTGCTAATTTTTAATTTTTTTCTGTTTTTCATACTTCCTCAAAACTTTCGCAGTAACCCGGGTAAAATAAAACGATATATCCTTAATACTCAAATAAAAGGAACGATCCTATTCCGCTTGATGCCTTTGATGATTACATTCGAGCATTTCAATAGAGCCGCGGGCCATGTTTCGAAGTAGCAAGCAGCGTATACTCAGAGATCAGAGTATTGTGACAAATATTCTGGAAGAATAAGAGGGGAAGAGAGAATTAAAATTTCGTCGCATAGATATTATTTCGTTACGATATTGAATCGGTGAGAAATGAACAAGAAAAGGTATCGATATTACCGACACGGAGAACTCAAGGACTCTCAAGACAGAGATGTAATCATGAAATTCGTTGCCCCATACATAACATATCTTCATTTTGTACACGCAGGTCCTGTTTTGTAGTTGTTTGCTGTTAGTAACAATGGCATGTATTTAGATTGCTTGGATACGCTTTTAAATTTCTGTTAATGCTTCCAAGCTCTAATTTTGTTTGTATTTATAAAGAAAGAAGCAAGGAAGTATCAATACAAATATACATGCCTGGTCAAAACTACTATACTACCTTTATGCGACGTACTAGTAGTATGAAGAATATTAACATGGGTTGCAACAATCATAGTGCAATTTGTAACTTAAATCAGGATACACAGTCTGAATAGATTTATGTAGAAAAGGATATGGTGACAAGAACTCGCATTACGAAAGTTACTAGATAAGTTAAAAACTATTAAAGCTACAAATCATTATAGTAGGATTATTTAGAAAGGGAAATAAATTTAATGGTGGGCGCAGATGAAAAGTGATTACGGTGGCTTACCCACAGTTTACACGTGATCAATTCCTTCATGTCCAGCCTTTGATCAAGCTAAATTGACCTTGCCGTTCTGTACCTACTGCGCACACTCAAAGATAGATAATCAGCATCTGCAAGTGGAAAGATCTCCCACAGAAATCAAAGTACGCACAGATGTCATCAACTACACAAACATATGAAACTTCCTACGAATTTGCGTGTCACCCTTGAGCAAAAACCGTACGTACTAATGTTCTTTGTAGTGGCTACAAACAGTCGTCCTAAACTCATTTTTAAAGTCCACTTAGGAACTTGGAAGAATATCTTCAGGTTAAACGTGGGATTACAATTTCATATCATCTTATTTAATCATATAATAATGTTAATCGGGTACTTTGAGAAATAAGTATCAGTATTTTAGAATTAGTCAACTAGAGTTAGAAGCATATAGTCTGCACTTACAACTATGTAACAATCTATGTATTTTAGAATATTTTGAATTGATTAATTATCTCAACAGGATTGAAGATGTTATTGCTAAGAAAGTTTCAGATAAAGAAAAAGTTCTCAAGAAACCTGCCGAGATAATTAACCCAGCTGCATTAGTTAAAAACGAGTCACCGATGTCTTTTAGCAAAGAAGAGATCGATTTATTAAACAAAGGTTTGAAATACAACCTGAAATTTAATAAGCCTTCGGTTGAAGAAATTATAGTTGGCATAGAAAACGCGATCGGTAATTTTGATGATAACACAAAAAATTTTATTCGTATCGCTTGTAAAACTCAAATTTTGGAAAATATGCAAAAGAATGCGCCTGACATTGCACGGAAAGATCAAATCATTGCTAGAAAACTAAAAAACAAAAGTTGTTTTTATTTAAAGTCCGACAAGGGTGACACTGTAGTCATCTTAGACAAATAAGATTATTTTAGTCGAGTCAACACCACTTTGCCACAAAGTTCTTATTCAAAATTATCAAATTGTCTAAAATGATTACAAAAAGACCATGTTAGAATGTAAGGCTGTCAGTAGCGACAATTTAAGATTTAGACTAACGGTACTAAACCCAGTACTACCTAGGATGTATTGTTTACCTAAAATACACAAGCCCGGGAAAAGTATGAGACCCATTGTTTCGAATATCAACAGTCCAACTTACTTACTTTCCAGGTGGTTATCTGACAAATTGAAGCAGTTGCCCGTACAGTTTCCAGATTTGGCTATTAAAAATTCTTATGTGTTCATTGAAAAAACTAAGGACATTGAGCTTACTGACAAAGAAATTTTAGTATCGTTTGACGTAAGTTCACTGTTCCCTAGTGTTCCGGTTGATTTAACTTTGGAATATTTAGAAACACTTTTGTTAGATAACCAAATGGATAGAGAGGAAGTTACTAGCTTCATTTCTTTGACAAAACTTTGCATGAAACAAAACTTTTTCCAAATTAACAACACTTTTTATCAACAAACGAAAGGAACGGCAATGGGTAACAGTTTATCTCCATTTATGGCTAACCTCTTTATGGGTAAATTTGAAACCGACCTGAAGAATACTTTGGCTTATTTCCCTCGACTTTGGATCAGATACGTCGATGACATTTTTTGCATCTTTGACATCAGCAAATGTTCAATAACGGATTTCATAGAACAACTTAACTCAAAATTTCCCTCTATCAAATTTACCCACGAAGAAGAGAAGACAACAGGATTCCAAGCATGGTCTATAGGACCTAAGTCAGGGGAGCATACTGGCCAATTCATACGAGTAATCCTGTCTTCGTCAAGATATTCATTAACACGTCACTCAACATGCGGCCCTGCATTATCATGCACTAAGGATGTCTTCCTTCCACACACAAAGTTCTCTACGAGCTTCTAATGAAACGGCAGTCTACACCATAATTGAGTCTTCATTATGATTTACTTGTGGAATGAATGTACAGGGTGTATATCGTTCACCGTACGACCAAATTGCAACCTTGCTGTTCGATGATGTGGTAACAACTTTGGTCCATAATCTGGTATGCAGGACTTCAATCCTGCATCCGCTAACCTTCGGCGAACTGTCCACACACTTACATCAACACCAAGTTGACTTCTCGACTCAACGAACGTAGAAGTGCGCTTTGGTAATGCCCGTAATGTGGTAAAGCAATCATCAGCAGAGATTGTTTTTCTTTCCTTGCCGGAGCCTGGTCTTGGCGTGTATCTGCCAGTCCCTTAATGATCTAAATTATTAAGGTACTTGAAATAGCTAGAGATTTTTTACAAATAGGTATGGGGAATGCTAATAATTTGAAAAAAAAATGAGTCGTTGTATTTAAAACCTAAAGACCTAACTAAAATAATATATAGAAATGAAATATGTAATAGAAAGGCAACATTCCATTGAAAATAAGAAAGTTGATGGTGATGTCCGGTATAACCGGAAAAGCAACCATCTTGGAAATATTTTCATTGAGTTGGACATGGTTCAATTTGTTAAAATTTTCAGAAAAAAAGGCTTTCTATAACCCATAATACGTTCCTTTTAAGACTGGTACAATCAATCACCCTGTATATTTTAAAAGTTAAACGCGTAGTGTTGTGATAAATTTATTTCTCTAGTAAATGCAGATATTGGAAATTTTAAATTAAATTTCTTCATTTGCCGTACGATTTATCCAGTTTTGCAGAAGCATTTTATGTTATTGGTTTTTGTCTGTATGTGTATATGCAATTGCACTGGAATTATCTGCTTTTGTTAAAAGTTTACTATTAAAACTTTGTGAAATTGTTACATTTGTTTCAAAAAATTAATGAATTACAATTTTTAACCAAAATACCAATAGAAGCTCCTACCGCAACCTAATACGGTTCTGCATTTCGCAGAAGTCCCCTCATTCTACCGTAATAACTTCTCTCCTTGCGAAGAATTCCATCTGATAGAGAGAAGGGCGACATCTTCCTCCTACTCCATCTCCATCGAGAACCGGGGCGCCGCCACCGCCGCCGCCACCTCCTACGACGTGGCAGTCATCCCAGTTTATTGCTTTTAATATGTACACAATATAAAGTTTGACAAGTTGCAGCGGAAATTCATTCCCGAATATTGAGAATTTTACGCGAGAGGCGCGTCGGTCGTATCATTTCTGTGACGCGGTTTTTTTCGCGACGTCGTCGGCGTCGCGACGCTTCCCACCGACGACGCTTACGTACGACCGTGCTCCGTCGCGCGGATGACGTGATGGAAAGGCGCCCGGGAACGACCGTATAATATTATACAAGTTATTGTGTTGTCGCAATGCCTAAAGCAATTTATTTGAATTCAACTTTGATATAAATGAAAGATGGATTTCGGGATGGAATTGGCGGTGGGAAAGGGTGAGGAGGAGGAGCGGAAAAGGGGAGAAGGAGGTTACGTTGGTGAAGAGTAGAACGAACTATGTAACTGTGTGTTTGTGATTCGTACACAGTTCCATATATGCACGATGTCGCAATCGTAATTTCCGGATTTAGTATGCGAATCACAAATGTTTGATCCGTGTTGCACAAGCGGTGGAAGTTATTATTACGTGTAAGTTGAAGTACAAAAGACAAAAAAGATGCATTTTTCCATATACTCTTATAAGTTTTGACAGTATTACATATGATAATCCACAAGCTATCGTTGATGGTTTTGGGTCACAGTTTAGCAGTGTATATGTTGACTCTAGTCCAAATATAGATACTCCTCCTTGTCCTGGTTACTCAACTTGCATTAATGTTACTGAATTAACTGAAGTAGAAGTGGATGCTGCCATCAGGAAATTGAAGAACAAAATGACTGCTGGTCCGGATAGTATCCCAAGTTTCTTGGTTCGTGACTGTAGGATTATCTTGGTGCACCTATTAACAATCATCTGTAGCTTAGCACTTACAACAGCTACATTTCCAGATCTTTGGAAGTGTTCCAGAGTATGCCCAGTACTTAAAAGTGGATCGTCTTGACATATGAGAAATTATCGACCTATTATAAGTCCTAGAAGCCGTTCTTTACTCCCGCATCTATCCTTGCTTCAAATTACATCTCAATTGATTAGCGTGGTTTCGTTGTGAGAAGATCAACTGTTTCGAATCTAGCCATCTTCACGCAGTATACTCTTAACACACTTAACCATTTGCTACTACTAAAAAACTGGGGACATTTGGTTTCAGCAATGCGTTCATTTTGTTGTTTTCGTATTTAACTAATCGAATCCAATATGTATGCTACAATGGTTATAAATCTCATTTGTTTCACGCCACATCTGGGGTACCACAAGTTTCCAATTTAGGTCCCTTATTGTTTCTACTATTTATAAATGACCTAGCGGAACAGATCAACTTTAATTGATGTATTTGAAAAGTTTTTACTTCAATAACCACAGAAGAAGATTGATATCTACTTGCAGAGTCAGACAAATGTAATTACAAGATGGTGCACAGTTAACTGTCTGCACCTAAGCACTGCCAAGTGCAAAGTTGTAACATACACTAGGAAAGCGAATCCCGTAATCTTCAATTACTTTATAGACACAACCCTTACATTTTCTGTGCATAGACTCAGTGCCATATCTTCCGCCATTAAAGTGTTAGGATTCTTGATAAGGAACTCTTCTTCGTTTCATGTAAACACAATTAAATTACTGTACTTTACGTACGTAAGATCTAGGTTAGAGTACGGACCTTTAACATGGAACCCTCACTATGCTATCCATAAATTATTTATTGAAAACATACAGAGAAGGTTTCTAAAGAATCTCTTTTTTAAAGAAGAAGGCGTTTACCCTTGCAGAGGTTATGAACTTCAGCTACCGCTGCAAAAGTTCGGTGTTCTATCATTCGGGGTGAGACGACAACTACACCTTATAGAATTTCTACACAATTTGGTCCACAATAAAATTGATTCCTCTCGTTTGTTGGCTCAACTTTTTGTGGCACTGTTTTCAACCAAACAGTCTCCTACCTTTTATACACCGTTCGCCCGTCGAAATGCATTACTGAATTCCCCAGTTGTTTCTGTCGTTGCTACCCATTTTGTTTCTCCTGAATGGTGGGATTTTCTTCAGGTTTAGACTCTACTTTCAATTTAAGAGCCATATTTATCAAACATCTCGGCTGCTATCAGTCACCGTTATGGAATTACGTCCATTTTCTTTTAAAACGCGCATTTTTTTGCTCCACGTAATAGTAAAAATAGAAATTACTTAAACGAAAAACAAACAGCAAACAAGTAACAGCGGGTGAACGTCTCAGGAGCCTTGCAGAGAAAAATTAAAAACATATACTAAAGGCCACCTTCGATCTTATATCTAATAGTGTAGTCGAAATTTTTAGGTAACGTTTCGATCCTTTCTAGCCATCGTCAACTCTCTTATCGGATTTTCAACCGTGAGGTGAAGGCGAGGTTCTGCATCATAATAACCACGTCTTCATCTTTTGTTTTAATTAATTTAATTTAAATTTTAGTAAAAAATGTTTAATTATTGAAGATGTTATTCTGCCATTCTCTTGTTTGTTGGATATTATTATCTCCTATTTGTTTTTCTCTGATGAAGCCTAAATAAAGTATACGAAAGCTTAGAATCACATAGAAGAGAGTTTTTTATTCCGATCGGCTGCAATCCCCAGGATCTTTTTCTTTCCGTCTTCTAAACCGTTGCACTAGAGCTATATCCGGGATAGATGGTGAGCTAGTTTCCAAAGTAGGATACACAGAGGTAAGTTGTGAACAAATCTTAACCATAGTATTAGATCATCATTATCAATTAAAGCAAACAATACTTATACCATTTAGAGTACATAGAACAAAGAGTAACTGGAATTTGAGAATACTTATAACAAGTAAAACTTTCTTTTTACTAATTTCAATTTTGTGTAGTATACGCAGCGAAATATATTGTATGTTTTAGATCTACAAAATTTGCTCAAACAAGCTTTATCTATAATATACAAGTAGGCAAAAAATAACTTGCTTTTTTAAAGAATAAAAATAAAATTGAATCAAAATAACGGAGATATTTACCTTTCACATTACCTATTCCATATTTAAGTAGTGGGTGCCGTAAATTCTCGGCCTGATATAGAAAAAATAAACTTGGTAAAATATAACAATTTTTATTTGTCAATATAGTATCCCCTAACTTCAATACATTTGTAAAAAAATAATCTAAAGTTTTTCCGTCAAAATGTTTCATTACAGCTTTCTGGGATGAGGTTCATCAGGTCGTCGCCATTCCATCGATTCCTTTTTGGATCATAATACAGAACCATTGTTTCATCTCCTTTGACAATGGACTCCAAAATCGGTTTCGGATCCTTTCCATACGTGTTTAAAAACGAGCGCGTACATTCGACAAGACGTTCACGTTGGAGAGAAGGGCGAATACTTGTTTCAGAAATGTTAGACATCACTGCTAATTCCTTCTCTTTCAAACGGCGATCTGCTAATACCATTTCTTCAATAATTGGAATATGATTCTTGCCCCAAACGGAAACTTTTATACAGTGGAATATGAAGGAGATATCGCCATAAACGCCGTCTAATGTTATTTAATGTGATTAAGCGTATACCCTTCTTTTGTTAAAAATGTAATGACCGCGCGGTACTGAATTTTCGTTACCTGAAACATTTTCATGCACGAGTCACGTTGTCTGGCTGGCTACTAAAACTACTACTCTTCGAGCCGTAATATATATAATCTAGGCCTCGCACATGTGCAACTATGGTACGATGGAGATTGAACACGCTCGAACCTGTATAAGCCTGTCAGGCCGAGAATTTATGGCGCCTACCTCGTAGTTGTTAGCAAATTAGTCTTACTGTATTCTTGTTTCACTTTACCAAGAAAACTATCATCATAGCCAATACAAAATATTGTCAGTCATATAATAGAACCGTTAGAATAGCAAAATTTATGTTTTGTTGAAGTTCTTCCTCTTTATGAATTACTGTAGATCTGGAAATATGCCAAGAATAGGTAAAATTTTACACTTTTATAGCAAGTGAAGTATTCTCTTGATTTGCACCAGGAACAGTCTCTCTGCTGCAGCCCACACAGACGAATAATATTTATATAAAAGCGTCTACCTTATTGAACGTATCCCAGCTTATTTAATTGTAAAAATAACCACAAACATTTTAAGACCTTTTGATTCGTCGCGAGCGGTCCAAATAAACAAAGCAACCAACAGTGAAGTTACACACAACAATGTGTCCGATTCCCTGACGACATCTCACTATAATCGTAATTTCGTAAAAAAGTAATTTTTAACCGAGAATGTATATTCAATCTGTTTCATAAATAAGAAATATTAATATATAAAAAAATTTTATATTTATAACATTGCTATATTGGCATTTCACATCCACAATTCGTCTTGTGTAGATACATTAAAAAAAACTAAAAACTGTTTAGTTTTATTATTGTATTTTAATATCAATTTTTTAACCAGGTTATATATTTGGTTTTATTTATCAAATTAATGATTCCTGTTCGTTATCTTCTGAATGTGGTTTCGCTGGCTTCCTTGACTCCAATGTAAGTTGTTTTTCGTTTTTGTTCTACTGTTTCAATCAGTTGTTTAATTTTATGTTTGCAATTCTGTAGTAAACATCACTGAAGAAGCTTGATTGAAAAGGATTTTACAATACTACTCGCTGTTTCACCCCGTTATTCTCCAGATTTGTATCCTAGTAAAATTACAAAAAGTGTTTGAAAATCAAAAACCTTTATCAAGATCCATCTTTAGGATTATATAAAAATCTAGGAATTCAATAATAATCTTTAACAGAGTTTCACATTGCAATAGTAAACATTGTATCTACTGTTACAATTGAAACATACAGCATTCTTCTCTGAATGTAAGCAACACTTTGCCCATTCACATAAATTTCCGACTGGATTATTTTTATTTCATTCAGATAATTGTTATTATTGACTATATTTAGAAACATACAACCAGCTAAAAAAAGATATAGGGAAAATGTACACACCAAGGTATTCCAGTTCAAAATATATTGCAATTTATACAGCGATAACTTCAAAAACTAATTTAATAACTTGGCTAGATCGTAGGCGAATTAAATTGACGAAATATTGCCGCTAACTAATGGGAAACGGTACATCGTATGCCGGATTTCTATAAATTATCTGTAGTTCGTTTAGCATTTGATAGGGATAATTGCGAATTTTAATGGAAATGGCCGCCTATAATTGCTTTATTTCGTGTAAATAACATCTCCAGCTATTAAAGACGCACCGCCGCGTACCGCTGATGCACCGAACGAAATAGGAAATCGGTTTTAATCTATGGAAAACATCGCAATCGTATAGATGGCTCATTACGTCGCCTTGAATTGTAATTACCATACCAACAGTAGTTAGAAATTTATTAAAATTAGCAAACGATTCCGCTAATAAGCTAAACAGAGAGCGGTATGCAATTAATGCGGTACGATTGAAAATAATTGCATCTGTTTCTCTAGATTTTAAATTCAATTCTTTGAAAAATGGCGAACACCGTGACCGTGATACGTAAGAGCCCTAACTATACGTTGGGATGCAGTGTAATAATTCTACATTATTTTATTAATGTTCTTAATACATGATCGTTTGAAAGAGAATCTACTCATACTTTGGAAGAAGTATGTTCATTAAAAAATTCTTAAGAATGTAAGGATCAAAAAAAAAAAATAAACTGCAATAAGTAATTAAACTTTAAAAAAAGAACAAATTTTGACAACTAAAGGTTGGGACGCAAAACTAAATTAATTATAACTAATAACTTTATATGTGTTAGCATATATTTTAAAAGTTTGTTGTAAAACTCAGGAGTTAACGTGTCCCAGATTCGTTTTAATTTGACTCTTAAAACAGCAACTGTTCTCTGAGAATTATTCCTTAGGTATTTTTGCATTTCGTGCCACATATTTTCGATTACATTTAAGTTCGGGCTGCTTTAGGCCAAGTAAAAACTTTTATATTCTTTTGGGCAAACCATTGATCACGCGGTATGACACGAGACGCCATCTTGTTGGAAAATAAAATCGATGTCCCCTCCATATAATTATGCAATACTGGGCAACAAACTGTCCTGCAAAATTTCTTGATACTTTGCAAGATTTACCTTACCCTGAATCAATTTCAATAGGCCCAAACCGCAGGAAGACATACAACTTCATATCATTTGCCTTTCTTTCATTTCTAATCATCTGTTTTCGATTATGGCCTACATAAACGTTACTAAAAATAACTTTCTTTCGATCGTCAAGAGTCCAATTTGCTTTTGATTTTATCCAAATCAGCTGGTTTCGTTTCCGAACAACAGTTAGCAGAGGTTTTTCTATGGCCTCGAAAATTTCACTGTGGGAAATGATGGTGCAGAGTCCCCGTAAACAGGGTTCATCTCGGCTTTAATTTGCGTAGGCGTATTGCCTTTCAAATGCAAGAATTTAATAACGTCTCGAAGGAATTATCTTCCATCCACGCAATAGGTGGATACTCTGTATGTAATACTTAGTATATTGAAAGTGCAAACGTTTCCTCCAGCTCCTGCATGTGTGCTTCTTACGAAAGCGTGTTGTCTAAATTAGGTGATGGGCAGCCATTGATGTTATCGATTCATTTCTTGCAGATACTTTAAGATATTATATATTCCTTCAGTTATCATAGACCATTCATCTGGAACTCTTCCTGCTTCTCCAAATATTAAGGAACATGCAAAGTCGTTTATGCGCATGTGTAAGTATACAATAAATAATAAGGGACCTAGAGTCTATCCCAATGGCGCACCTCACAAAGCAGGTTTCAAAGTTAACGCCCCACGAAAAAGTTTCACCATCTGGCACCTCCATGACAAATAGAGCAAAGAAATACGTCCATTGCGCTTTAAGTGCTAGAACACTAGTGTGGAGTGCACCAATATGGCGCGTACTCCAGAATTTGGGTAAATAAGGTTACAGTAACTAAAATCTATGGTTTATTACGTAGATATTATTGTGTGATGTGGAATACAATGGAAGGTGTATATTGGTGGGGCAGAGGTAGTATTGTTGTTTGCGTAGTAGTGTTGTTGAAATTTGTTTAGAATATATTTTCCACATTTTTATCACATTAAACTTTGTGTACACGGATGGGTACGTGTGTAACTTTTTCAATGAAATTACTTGTGAAAGCAAAAACATTTAGCTGTTTGTGCCATTCGTTTTTTTACATTTCTAAACTCAAAACTATATTACATCACGGATAGTTACATATGTACATACCTTGGTATACTTACTGATTTTATACATAATATATAATGAAGATATGTAATAAATATTATGTAAAAAATATGCGTACACGGCTTTTTTATTGAAAAACATATATTTGTAATTCACATGAATGACTCTGTAAGATTTTCAGAGTATTCATTACATGTGGGATGTTTGCAAACAGAACAGGATTTTCTTGTTTTTCTTTGTTTCTTGTTCTGTGACCTGCACATATAACATGAACTGATGACAGGTTTATGTTCTTTTTTATCACCCTGCGGCTGAGCAGTACTCATGTGTGACACTGCTCGCATAATTGGATGCCCCAACATGGACCCCATGGCAATCTTTGTTGAAAATATTTTGGCAACATGTGGCATCTGGGATCCTTTTTCTACCGTAGGCATCGCCAAACTTTTAGCAAGATCCTGGTAGAAATGAACATTTGGCGACGTTTTTCAAAAATGCTCCCATTAGTGACTTTTTGAACATGCTTAGCGATATTTTGCTTGTATCATATCGCAACATTGGTGCTACTGCGTGCTGCAAAGTCATTTTAGGCCCACGTGTTTGTTTGTGATAACATATGAGACGTTATTATTCGCGAATTAGCATATTTTTTAGTGATTTGGTTGTAGTTTAAGTGTATTTCTGTAGAAACATATTATCGTCCCCTTAATACTACAACTAGGTAACTCAAAATTGATGATATTTGGAAATTATTTTTTTCAAAACCAAAAATAATGCTAATACAGCTCATGGTATTATTGGAATCATTCCCGGCAATCATTTTTTTCAAGTTTTTAACAGTTATGGTAGACATAGGACTAGCCTGTACTTTACAAGTACATTTTGTGCTTTAGAATTATCGCGGAAGTTACCTAGCTTCTGCATTAAAAAGATCCTAACAAATTGAAAGAGCACGTTATCCAAAATTCAAGTTACCTAGTTGTATTATTAAGGGGACATTGAATGTTTACCAAATGTAAGTTCGCCAAATTACGAGTAAAACGGAAAACCTTCCCAGAGAGTTGGGACGCAACTGAATTGACACCAATTTATACACCCCCAGAGTGATCTAACAGCATTAAACCGACTGCATCTTCTGAATTTGTAGAATTTTCTGGCGTACCAGATTTCATCAAAGAAATAACAAATATCAATATAATATATATATTTCAGTATTTTTATAGAAAACGAATTTATAAATCATTTGTCTGTTTATTGCATTTATAAATTATTAGTTATCCAATATGTCTGTAAAAGGTTTTCAACGCATTTTAATAAATGGGCTGGTGGCGGAAAGTGTGGTTTCCCAAAAGCGATCATTGAATAGTTCGTCAACAGTACCATTGGATATAAAAAAAACTATTTGCGCCTCCGTATGGAGTTCTAGGAGGATATGTGCATTTTACAGCTCAAAAGCAAAGCAAATAGGAACAAACCGGATTTGTTCCATATGCCAAGTTCCCCTTTGTTTGGGAAAAAGTAAGTCATGCTTTCAGGCCCATCACGTTAATTTATAACATGTATTTATAAATTAAAAAAAAAATAAATGTCTATAGCTTTCTTTCCCTTTAACAGTTTTGTGGTACATACACATACAATACAAGTAAAAAAAATTGCGGAAAGCTATAATTACTACACTAAGGTCCATTTTAACCCTAGTTTAAGTAAAATATGTAAAAACTTCACTTTTCTATCAAAAATTATAATGCTCCTTTTGTAGTTCCTTTTTCCTCTATACTTTTGCTCCTCAAAGAGTTAAAATATAAGAAAACGAAACACATTTTGTCTCCGAACAGTCAACTAAACAGCCAGCCGTTCGAACTCTAAGTTCTTCCATACGCCATGCAAATGAATGGTGACCTCGTCGTTCGGGGCGCACAGAATCCGTTCGATTCGGATCTATAAAATCGATCCATTGTGTTCGGCCGGTACGGCGGACAAATACGTATACATACATATAAATAAATTAATAAGGTATATTTTACAATCAAAGCGAACGCGCGGAGAACACCGCGGATCGTGAATAACTATTTTAGTTCTACCGTTTAGCGTCTTCGGCATCCGCACCCCGCCCTATCCCCTCCGTCCCTTCTCCTCCTACACCTCCGCCGCTTCCTCCGTCGGGCACGGTTTCTTTTTGTGTCCCAGTAATTCTCGTACAATGGGTCATTTGAATAATATGTATCGGATAATACTGACTTATAGCATTCAAATGTATATCAGATGCATTAAAGATTAACTTTTTTCACTGCGGCGATGCACCACGGTAGCTCTTGTACGTATGTAGAATATGTCGTGATGTAAGTACGTTGAAGGGCTTAGTAGAATCGACCGTCTATATAAGTAGCTACTAGTTGCTATCCTGTATAATACTGAAGATGACGTTATAAAAATGGAATGGTAACTGATGATCGGTTATATTCTAAGCGTCAATACCCATGCCGTCTTTTTTCTTCTACCAGTGGTCTTCAGAAATGTCGTTTGCTTTTAATATAAATACCTACAGAATACTGTTATACTTTGTCCTGTTATGAAGATAAAATTATGTAGATATGTTAGTGGTTGACTTCTTCATTCTCTTATAAAACGTCTATAAAGCGCTGCGGAATGCCGAAACTTTGCAAGTATTAGAAGGATTTTAGTTGTAAAATTTTTTTTTTACAATTTTAAAGAAAGATCAAGTTCATGTGCAGATTTTTTCACATACAATGTTCTTTAACACACGTCAGTTGGTCCACTTGCAACCAGTAGTATTACAATTCAAATAGGTGCAAGACTTACAAATTTGGAATGAATTGGGCATCTTGTAACTTGAAAAATTTAATTTTTGGAAGTGTAGTATTGCTTTATCTGTGGTCTTTCAAATTTTATTAAGTTTTAGTATGTTCAATACCCTTGTAATGTTCTCGCAATTTAAATATTTTTGTAGTTTCCACTGCGGAAAATTTCCATTACCCTTGTATATTTACCTTCGTAACTACTTTTAGTGTATCCTGCGTTGTTCATCTCATTAGAATCCCCATTCTGCATTAAAAGGATTTCGCAAATGTTGTTGACGCATCAGCGGATAGTGACGTAGGAAAGATTTGGGAGGTAATAGGGTGGTGTAAATGGCAAGAAGAGAGGAAGCTCGCCAAATATCCGACAAAACTAAATGGGCAATAAAATTATGCGAACAAAAAAGCTTAATGGAGGATCGTGCCTCCCATATCAGTCCCGGAGAATCGCTCATATATATGTATAAATAAGTCTATAAATTTAGCGTCTTAGAAGCGTCGGGCGCGTATATTGAAATATTTTGACCCCCTATAAACGCCTCGGTACGGTAGCGTCGGTATGCAGGATTATATAGAAGAGTAGGGTCTAGCGAATGGCGTGGAAACCAAACCACGCCAACCAATACGAAATGGATGTACTTACAGGGTCCGTTTAAAAATCTAAAATGAACTTTTGAGAATCATAGAGAGTTATGAAGTAAAGATTTTCCTCACCAATGCTGTTTCCTAAATTGTTGTACTTCAAATCGTATTAAAGTTATTCATTTGACCGCTTTGAATTTTACCATAAAAAATTCACATACATTGGTCGGGTTCCATAATTAACAAGGAATTCCGAAGGTTCAGATTTGGATGAAACTTTGTTCGCCGATAGAATGCCATTATATCCCAGCATATATTCTTTAACGACCCATTCTCAGGATTTTGAGTTCCAAGTCCTTACATTGTTTATATGTTTCTAGTTTTTGTATTAACACTTATGAAATTACAACAAATATCAAATTGTCTTTCTAATATATTTCTAAATATATTACATGGTCTTAATTTGCTTTCGAAAAAAAAAATTAGTAACGAGAAACCGAATACCCCGTATCGTCAGTTTCTTTATATACAAAGCGATGTTAAACAAGCAGAAAACAAATTTAGCTATACGAGGGAGACGCTATATATTTTGAGATGACACAAAAGTAGAGAAGTTAGAGCTGGCAACACTACATTTCTAAATACCACCATCTTTAAGTAGTAAACTTTGACTGTCAGCTGAGTCGCTGTTGTCATAGAGTGAACGTGGTAGGTACGATTTGTCATCGAAACATGGACTTGTCAAGAGAACATGTACGCGCAATGATTTACTACGATTTTAAGGTCGGTTTAAGTAAATAACAAAGTCTTGAACGATTACAACTCGCATTTGGTGATGAAAGTCCTTCACGTGCAACTGTGTTTCGCTGGTATAGCGAATTTAAAAGAGGACGGATATCGCTTGGTGATGAGAAACGTACCGGTCCTGTTCTTCAGTTACCGCTGGAAACAGAGTGTGAGACGTACGATCGACGAAGATCCAAGATGCACCTATCAAGTGATTGAGGCAACTCTTGGTGTTGGATCCGCAACAGTAAATTCAATTTTACATGATCATCTTCGGATGAAAAAAATTGTTACTCGTTGGGTGCCACACACGCTTACCGATTTCCAAAAAGCAGAGCGAGTAAGAATCGCTCGGGAAACATTGGAAATGTTAAATAATGGTGGACATCGCATTCTATCAAAAATAGTAGGAGGTGATGAAATTTACATCCCATTTTACGATATTCCTACCCGCCAGGAGAGCCGCGTGTGGATCCACGAAGATGCACCAACACCAACAATGGCCAAAAGGCAAAGGGCTGTCAAGAAAGTTATGTACGCAGTTTTCCTCCGTAGTGCCGGATTAGTAAAAGCAATGAAGCTGGAAAATCAACGTGCAGTCACAGCAAACTGGGACACCACAAAATGTTTACCTGCAGTTCTTGAGTCAGCCAACATTCGCGGATTAATGTTGCATCACGACAATGCATCGTCACGCAGTGCACAGCAGACAGTTGAATTTTTACGTGAAAATAAGGTAAAAGTCATTGAACATCCGCCCTATTGGCCTGATTTGGCCATGTGTGATTTCTGGTTGTTCTTCACCCTAAAGAAACATTTACGTGGTCGACGTTTCACGACGGAGGATGAGATAGATGAAGCAATTCATCTATTTTTTAAGAGCATTCCAAGAGATGACTGGCTTCACGCTTTTACGTTGTGGAAACTTCGGTTATAAAAGTGCATTGATGCAGGAGGAGATTATTTTGAACATAAATAAAATCATTTTCGTAAAAGGACTTGTAGTTTTCTTGTATCTCAAAATATATAGCGTGACCCTCGTATCCCAACGCAACTGTGCATAGTAGGAACGCTAGTTGTATATAATTATATATTTGAATTCATTTAGATGTTAAACAATAACAGTGAAGCAGAGGAGAAGCTGCTACAAGATGAAGGTTCGCACCTACAGAAGGTGATTGATCGATGCAAAGCTTGTGAGTTAACCAAGGCATAAACAAAGCAGTTTCAAGCTACGGAAGAGACATCATCACATGTCCACATACAAACATATAAGGTTCTCGCGTATGAGCGCCAGGCTTAACAATACGAGTATCTAAGAATATTGAAAAGCCTGGTGAAGGAAACTGATTGTTGGTTAATTATTTTGGCTGAATAATACCACGTCTGCATATTGTAGTGATGTAATTTAGAACTTCGAACATATGTAATTGTCAGCTCGTATAGTGTGTGGCGGATATTAGCTCTTTTTCAATAGCTCCTACTCTTTCCCAGGCCTACGATCTCTGGGGCGGGATTACTAGATACTTATTTTAAATCCAGCCAACGACGATTATAGGAGAACGGCCAACAGTCTATTCTTCTATTTATTTTCTTCAGATCGTAAATTTTCAAAATTAATGGAATATCTTTCTACAACAAGTGACAGTATAAATTCGAAGGTATTTCTAGCACAATTTCAAATATTAAATATGTTCCGTTAAGGTATCGTCCCGCATATCAGTAAAGTTTGTTACTTAAAAGTTGTAAGTGGTATTTTATATCACAGAGTAGTATAACTTCTCTCTCTATAACTCTTCTAGTTGCGTCACTACATGTATTCCATTATGCTACTTTTATAAATAAGTTTATTCATTGGAAATTCATCATCAAATTGTATTTGGAAAAGAATTATCAAAATTTGCTTTAGATGAAACAATCGTCATCGCGATCAAAACAAAGAAGCAGAGGGACGCCAATTAATTTCTGACTTTGAGTCATTTCTGACATTGTCATAAAATCCAGGTTAGTTTTTAATTTTCGTTAAATTCCATTAGTTGATCTCAAAGTTTATTTAAATTGGCGAAAAAGTGTTTTAGAACACTTCCGAACCCTCAGTTCGTGTAACTAATTAACTTATTTGCGAAAAATTAATTTTATTCAACAATTTTCCACATTTTGAACGTTTCAATATATATAAATCTCGATTATACTACACAAGATTTACTGCATCCCAAAAAAATTAATACAGCTTTTACGCACTTTAGAACTAAACACCCCAAAAGTTTGATCATTACTGTCGTCCTTTTTGGGTTAAAATATTTATCATTTTATCTTTTGGCACCAATTTGTTTAGTTCGGTAACACAATGGTGACTCCAACAATCTATCAAGAGACTAGTGCTAGGTCCGATGTTTAGGAAGAAAATAACTGTCAATTATGACATCTTATCAAAGTAGGTTTAGCATACTGAGAATGGATAGGGTGTATCCGGTTCTTCATTGCTTATTTCTTCCCGTTCATCTTTGTAACCAAGTGTATACTTCCAAATACGTTAGCAAAAAATATCTGTTGTAGTTTTCGAGGTGTTAAAAAAAACATGTTAACTTTGAGATGTCTGGAATACAACCGAGAGACTGGAATGCGCAAAAATGTGTTTTGTTTTTATACGAAAGTACTCTTACCTTCCATAAAGTTTTATCCAGATTTGAATATTCGGATTGCCAGTGTTTCCTTGTGAGTTATTATTAAATTGATTTTAAAAGCAATTGGAAAAAGTAGGTCTGGAGCACGGATGATTATGATTAATGGGTCGCCATCAAACCACGTTTTAAACTTGATAACAAGCCACCAGATAGCGATATACACATCGAATGCCGCATTGGTGCTGCCGTCTATAAATTGTCATTTGTTGTTTAGTCGAGTTGTTGTGACACAATTGGTGTGTTGGCTTGGACAGAATTTTGAAATGTCAAGACGACAGAAGATAAGGTATACAAACAACTAAAAATATATGCAGCGAAACGAAATCTAAAAATTAACAAAAGACTCTTTTCGAATACATAAATACTGACTTGTTACAGGAATTGTGTAATTTTACATCCTCATATTTGCAACAAGGATAGTAAACTCTACCTTGAGACAGGTTTGATGTACCTCAAAATATAAACTTTATAAACGTATCAAAATATCGTTGTTGCAATTATGCGCCATCGATCAAATTCAATTACCGCGACGGGGATCCTACCTCTTAATTTCTTGCCATAAAAGTAAATGCATGAAATAATGCAATTACGATTACACTTGGGCTTTCCAAATGTAATTGTAATTGACCAATCTGGGGTGAGTTTATTCAAAATTGTTTCCTATAAATTTGTTAGCAAATCGTCACACTTTTAGTCGTTAAAACTTTCACAATGGAGACCATCCTTAGTCAAAAAGGAAACGTTTTAATTATGAAAAATAATTTTAAATTTCGAAAATGCGGTAGTGTTACCAAATCAGGTGTTAAGGGGAGGTGCACTAATAAAAATTGTTCCGCGAAGATATGTATATACGGATGAAGCGAACACTACATTCTTGGATGAAAACATTGACCACAATCATGAATCTGATGCCACTCTGCACAGACGAGCTGTTAGCAATGGTTTAAAAAGAAGAGCATCCACTGAATTGTGTTTGAAACCAATTAAGAAAATTCATCAAGAATTGAAAGACCGCTCATCTACCGATTTGGACAAATTTACCACTCAAGACGTATACAGCATCCGGAAGTGCCTGTATCGAAAGCAGCCACAATCCCTGCCAGCGTTGCCAAAAACTATTGCGGAAGTACATATAGCACTGAGTAAGGATCAAATCACCACACTCAATAAAAGTGTTCTTTACACAATTATTGGCGGTACATGAGGTTAAAAATGGCAATTATATTCCACTGGTATTTTGTGCGCTACCCAATAAATTGCACGTAACATATGTTAAATGTTTTCAATTAATAATTAAGAAATGTCTTAAATAAGGGGTTCAATTTAAACCTATAAAAGTTATTGCTGATTTTGAAGATTCAATTCATAAAGCTGTTTGGATGATATGGAATCGCATTGAAATTGTCGGATGTAGATTTCATTTGGCTCAGACATGGATACGTAAAAAATAAACAACCCCAAATTGGCATATTTTTGCACTGGATTTTTGGTCTAATGTTTTTAAAACCTGAAATGGTAGGCGATTGTTTTGTTTTTGACATACGCCAATTCAAATAGATTATTCAGTCGAAAATTATATTGATGAAAATGCAAGATTTCCGCCAAATTTATGGGCTTGCGCTTCAGCGTCGTATGAAAGACCACAAATTGTTGTGAATCGTTTCATTCCGATTATAATAAATTTTTCTATAGTACGCATCCCAATATTTTTAAATGTATAGATGTTTTAAAACAATTTCAAATAAAAACTTATTTAAAAATTAACAGTGTACATTTACCGGTTAAAATAGCAAATAAAAATTATAGAGATCGTCTTAGCCATTTACAAAAATGGTTACAAAATTTCACAATGGTGATTTTGAAGCCACATTCGATTATGTAATAGCTGTATCCTAACATTTTTCTTATTTGTTGTGATATTATATATTATAACACATAAGTTAGTCATATGTTTTATATATTCTGTGTATAATATATATATTTTACTATCTAATATTTTAGTTTTTCAGTTTAGTTTAGTTTTGTTTTTTACAAACACCTATACAAATGTTGTATCTACATATAAACCTTTTAAATATATTTCTATGTTACACATGAAAAGATTGTCTAGTAACAATAACCAACAAATTAATGCTAATATAGCTCATGGTAATGGTGGAATCATTTCCGGCAAAAAAATAAAGCGAGGGAAAAGGGACAGCGTAAACCCGCGAACATGTTTCTGCCTACCCGGCGTCATCAGCGCGTTTCCGTACCTGTCCTTCTCCCTCGCTATTGTTTTTCACCTCTCGAGTATATGTTGCCATTCTCCATGATCAGGCAGACTCCTACCACCTATCGAGTAGCTCCTGGGCTGCTTAACGCAAAATGGCATGGCGCCATCGCCCGAGATATATCGTGATTCTGTTCGTGGAAAATGGCAACATATACTCGAGAGGTGAAAAACAATAGCGAGGGAGAAGGACAGGTACGGAACCGCGCTGATGACGCCGGGTAGGCAGAAACATGTTCGCGGGCTTACGCTGTCCCTTTTCCCTCGCTTTGTTTTTTGCCGGAAATGATTCCACCAATACCATGAGCTATATTAGCATTAATTTTTTGGTTATATTTCTATGTTCTACATTTTTTGTATGATTTATTATTTTAAACATTTAATCGGATATTAAGCTGACACCCCCTGAGGCCAGTACCGGCGCATGTCTGCACTATCCTCAATTACCTGCAAAAACTAATTGGCGCACCTATGCCCCCGTTTTCAGGTAAAATAAATTTTGTGGCGCACTTGTCCTACACCCACAGTAGCAAGTGTGTCATTACTAAAGCGTGACAAACGGTTGCACCCGCTGTGTTTACTATGTACATATAAGGAATCGAGTGGACGTTCGGTTATTATCGGTTGATCAGTTACACGCACACCGATCAACCGATAATAACCGAACGTCTACTCGATTCCTTGTATGTACAGCGGGTGCAACCGTTTGTCACGCTTTAGTCATTACTGTACCTAATCTTCCTTTGTATGTATGAAATGCATAACTCACTGTATTTTATGTTAATGTCAAAAGTATATGAATTTTTCAATGTACATTGATTACTTTTTAATAAAGTTTCTTATTTAGTTTGTTATTGATTGCTCTATTATGGCTAAGAAATATTTTCAAGTGTGTGCTAATATAAATGATTTCAAAATAAAATTTGATAAATTTTTATGATAAATATTGTGATTTAAGTATAGTAAATTATGATCTCTAATAATAGGAGAATCAACATTTCATAAACTACTGTATTTTCTCTCACAGTGATATTTATGGTGAAACAATTTCAAGTTTCAATTATGCCGAAATACCAATTTTGTACTAGTACATTCTTCAAACTCGCGCTTTTTTTGAATAACATTAATAACACACCAAAAGATGGCGCATTACTGCCTCAAAACATTCTCAACTATATGTACAGTTATTATCTATGGTCTGGAGTAAGCGCTTATTACTCTGTTTTTAATGGGTACATCTACATAGTAACACATACATAGTTTAATGAATTTCAAAAATTAACTAATTAGTTAAATCTAGGTTATGTAACTCTGTGAAGGACTATAATTTCCTAGTCAAATAATTGAAATCTTTAAATAAAAGACTTTTAACACAATTTAAGTTCGAAATAAAACACTGTTGGAGGAATACTAAGAACACAGCTCCATTATTACATCTTTTTACCATTCCTAAAGATCTGCTGGTGATTTTTAGGCGAACCCTGTAGTTATACGCCATATTCGCACCAACATCACGCCACGAAGAAGAGAAAAGATGGAAGGAAGTATTAGCGTCGAATGTCGGTCGTAGAGACGGCTGCGAAATAAATATTTTACGGCTTCTAATAGGGGCATCCATATCCGTACCGCCGATGGAACCATTTGAAGCCATTAAATTAAGCGGAATGTATCTGCATATCAATTCTTCGCGCGTATATATGTATTATAGGCATGATGGGCCTTCGACTATGGCGCTCAATTCCGCCGTCCGACATGTACACACATAAAAATAATTTAATATTCGAATATTTTCGTCGTAGACGGCGTTAGGTTCATCCTGAAGACGCGTTATGAGATGAGGTTATTGCGCCTATTGTGCATATCAAATACTTATATGGTGATTTGGTAGGCTTACAGTATAGATAACGGTGACATATGCAATGACAACATAAATTCCTTAAATTAATGTGTTTTATATTTATACAACCGAACAATTTATGATACGAAAATATACAGTAAGAGCGAGCGTACTATGATCAGTCAGCATAATCGGCATTTTTCGGAAATGCGAAAGCAAAGTCGTGGCTTGCACATGTACGTGAACGAATACCCCGCTTATAACGTGAGTAAGGTGCACAAATGAATTTGCGTTTAGGCAATTTTGTAAAACAAATGACAATCCACAATGACACTTAACACAGCACACGTTTAAATGCACTGAGTTCGCGTAAAATTGGGTGATCATAGTACGCTCGCTCGTACGGTATAAAAAGCAGTTGATACGATTGGTTCTCCGTAGTTAGCGCAGTGATTTGGGTCATGCTGATGTTAAATATTGCTAAATTAATACAGTTGCCTTTGTAGTGGTTAGCTTATAGTGCATGAGACTACAATTATATAATGATTGACGAGAGTTAGGCTAACGTAATAGTATTTGTAAATTTCCCAAAAAGTTTTCACAGCAAAATAACAATAGAAGCAGGAATTAAAGTTCTGTCGATTGAAACATCCTGGTCATCGGTCATCCCTAAGTAGAATGTGGACCATGATGACAGCTCTGCGGAGTATATACGCTTTGGAGCTAGTCGTAACCTTACGAGATTTCTACTGTGTAAATTCCCTCAATATGTGAACGGCAATTCCAGATTCTATCGGAACTACAGGTAAAATCTGCTACTTGGACCTAGTGGGACCTGATCGCACATACGCACAGCGCCTATCTGTACCAGGCAGGAGCGGTCCCTCTTGCCATTGGGCCATCGAGACGTATGTGTTGTTACACCTTAATTTGCAAATTTCTTAAATTCATATTAAAAATACTTCAAACATTTTATTTCGCGCCAATTCTTCTATTTCAACATATAACGAAACTGAACACTTGCAAAGGATGACTTCATCGCGCCTATAACGCATAGTATTTGTGTATACATGTTTTAGCTAAATGCATTCCCCTAATTTGTCCTAAGTATTGATCTTTATTATTTAATAAAACTCTCAATATTCATCCTTTCAAAATTCTACACCGCTAATAATCTTTATTTTAAACTCTTTTCGCCTATGTTAACAATAAATTTGAGTTATATTCTTAAGCTAATGAGTTATTCAGTAATTAACTGTTTAGGAACCAATCATTATCGTTTCTTTCAATTCTTTAAGCCCTGTAGCTTTGTTTATCAAAGAACATAAATGAAACTTTGTCAACATTCAGTATTAATTCCGCTTTACATTTTGATATCAGTTAAATTAAATTTCATCCGTAGTTATTTGTTGTAATTAACAATTACCCAGTTCAATAAACATACAAATACGTCGCTAAACACCGATCTCGCATACGTCATCATATCTTTGCTTCCGCATTGGTCGAATCAGATCTCGCGATCCCATTGGATTCTCGTAAAATATATAAATAGAGGTATTTTTCCTATCAAAGGCATGAGTAATGAGTTGTTTGGCAGAAGTTAACGTATCAACTAGTGATGTGAGTATCAAGGCTTTTGTCGTCGGACATAACCCCTGCTGGGGGATCTTCCTTGATATCCACGGTCTACGTTCCCGGCGATTATATGGTTTTGCGATTTAGTCGCCTTTGATCGTCGGGAATAACACTTTATGCGGATCTGGACATTGATTTCCTCCATGGACTTCCGATTTTGGAAATTGGCTTCTTCCATAGAGTTGCGGGATCTGGAAATCTATTTCTTCTATCGAGCTGCGTTCATCCGCTGTCTGCTGCCCAATGCTCATCACACATCACCCATTTCCCCGGTCTATCAGCGCGGCGTCCTTTCTGAATCAACGCCGTCGAGAAAGTTCTACCATCGTAACTAGCTGACCAACCTCCTCCTTTCGGCGTGTTTACCTGAGCCCTTTTTTTATGTAAGTTAACATAAGATATTTTCTGTAACGTTACGAACTATAATTAACATTTTGCTATCTTGGTCGAGTCATTTGGCGTATTTAACGGTCATTCTTTTTGGTTAATTATAATTCGTATTTTAAGATTTAAGAACTGCGCTTCACGCAAATGTTGCTGCCTATATTTTGAAATTTGGTAAATCACTTCATTAACTTTGTTGTTTAAATTAGTATTAATCTTTGAATATTTCTTTGACGCTTTTATTCATTTCTTTGTAAACTTTATCAATATGTATAGTTATTATTTTGGCCCTGAGATATTAATAGTCTTTTTGTAACATTTTGTCAATCTTTTTAATAGTGCTCTTTCATTCAATATACAGTTTGTTCAAATATTTGCTACATGTTCTGATTTTTTTTTGCACACTCCTTTCTTCCTTTCCCTCAAAAACTCTGAATGGTTTCCGACGGAAATATCGACCACCAGCGAGGCGACTAAGTTAAAACATTCAGTGGCGTTCTAGGAACATCGTAATTCTCACCAAGAGTTCAAATACCGGGTCATCGTCTCGGCGAAGAAATACAAAGAACCTTCACGACTTCAGCAACAAAAATAAATTTTAAACGCCGTTGTATTATTACACTCTGACTCCTCTCCTTCTAGCACTACGTTGAAATAGCAAAACTGAGCACTCTATCGCTTTAATTAATTTTCTCTTCTTTTTTTTTAACGCTAATAGTGTACGAGGATGGTATGAGAAGTACCCATGTTTGGAGACAGATAGCGTTTTGTGTCAATATCATTACTGTTAGCATTACCGACTGTGAGTACTATTCTTTAGTCGACGTCTATCAAAATTTCGAAGGGACTCATCGGTTGGTGTTGCTTTGAGGGTTTTTGAAAGTGGGCAAGTTTATGTATTTGTGGAATCATAGAAAGAGAGCAATACCTGTAAGTGATTCGATTTCATTTTTTGGATGGGAACCATGTGCAGAAATCAAAGAGACGTTAGATGCAGTTTATATAGATCATGCACCTTCGATAACAACCAGCAGAATGGTTTAATCAGAACGAATTTAAGCCTGGTCGAACATCCGTCTTCGATGAGGAGCGGTTAGGTTGTCCCATTGAGGTGACTGCGGACGATATTATCAATAAAGTTCATGACATCGTGATAGTAGACCGCCGGGTAAAGATTAGGAAGATTGCTAATATATATATATATATATATATATATATATATATATATATATATAAACAGTCATTGATGAGCCCGTTGAATGTATAATTCGGTCGCTGTGGAGCCCAAAATTACGTTGTTGAGCCCGGGGTCGGGCTCAACAACGTATCGAGGCGTATCTCAGCTTTAAATGGCTGGAAATAGTCAGTAGACCCTAAAACTTCAAATTTCGCGGGGGGCTCCATAGCGTACTATCCCTATAATTAAATAGACAAAATAGTTCCGGGAAGGACCATGTAGGGGGCGCCCTGATCAAATTTTATATACGGTATATACAAATAGATCAACATGACGTTGTTGAGCCCGAAATTTGGCAACAACTGCGTTGGGTTCCATAACATACCATTGATATCTAACTGTATGTTGGTAGCGGATTTATATATCGCGGTGGACTTTCTACTCTATAAGTATCATTAACACATTCGCTGCCAGGTGCATTTTTAGCGGCATCTACCGGAGCCGGTTAATTTTTTTGAAAAATCATTATTTTATTTTTAACTGAATATTACTAGTAATTATTACTTACATGATACAAGAAAATTTACCTCTTTTTCAGTATTTTTAATTTTTGACGGATCTTTCCGTCAGTGGCACAGTGCATTAAATTTGTACTTGTGTGCCAGCGACGGTATTTTCCGTCGGTGGTTGTTTGACTTTTATGGAATGGGCGATGTTTCAATTGAAAAAAAAAACAACAGAGTGAAGGTTATTCATGGTTTAATCACAAAAGAAAGCATCAGAACAAACATTTTTATGTAACTAATCGTAAATAAGTATAAAGGTTAGATATGGAATACAACTAAACACAAGTAACAAAAGAAAAAATAAAGCAAAAATCAATAATCATTGTTTGTGATAAATTTTGCAGCAGTTTAAACAAAATCCTGGGCATTGAGGACAATCGGGACATTCATAGACCGTATCCGTCCTTTTTCCCTCCGCACTGCATAACTTGCACCTTTTGCTAGGTATTTTTTGCTTCCCCGGTGGTACTTTGCGTTTGGTAACAATGTGTTCTGGATTCCTTGCAGCACGTTTTGGTGTCTCGATAGGAGGAAGCAGTTGTTTTATAATACGTAGACGGAATTCATGTAGTGGTATTCTGTTACCAGAGTATTTGTTATGCAGAGCATGGGCATTGAGAACAAGCATTTCTAATATATGGAAGAAAAGCTTTTTGTACCACCGGATGGTTTTTCTTTCACCTGTGTAGTAGGAAAGCATCTGATCTTGTTTATCTACTCCCGACATATGTTGGTTATAATTAGCAATTGGCAATGGCTTAGACTTCTTTTCATGTCGTCTGTTTTCAACCTCAATCATGTTGTTTTTAAATTCAGATGAGATATAATACACTTCTCTTTTATCTTTCCATTTGCCTATCATAATTCCTTTTGCGTACTTTGCAATAGTCTCACCTTTTTTTAATTTTGCCAATTGTACTGCTTTTGGAGTGTTTTTCCTGGATGCCCTAAGTGTTCCCGTGCAATGTGTTTTTTGGACTAGAAGTGCTCTAGCCAATTCAAAACTATTATAATAGTTATCCATGTATATATGGTGGCCAACGTTCAGCTTTTCTTGTAACAAGTGCAAAACAACTTTTTTTGTGTGTTTTGCGCCTCCTAAATGATCCAACATTCCTGTATATACTGCAAATTTTTGTACTATTCCACTAGGAGTGGCTAATATGTACAGTTTGATACCATACTTGTGGCGCTTATTCTGGATATATTGTCTGAATACGAGTCTGCCTCTCCACAAAACCATTGACTCATCCAGTGAAAGATCGCGTCCTGGATAGTACACTTCCGCTAACCTATCATTGAAAAAATCGATAACTGGCCGAATTTTGTTCAATCTGTCTGAAAAACTATCTTTTCCAAGGGGGACATTGGCAGAAAAGTGCAATGCTCGAAGAATTAGTAAGAATCTATTCCTACTGATTGCTTTTGAAATGGCTTCCTGGTGGAAAAAAGGGTCTTGCTTCCAGTAATCCTGAATTCTACGCATTTTCACGTTCCCCATATGGAGGAATACACCGAGGAACAATAATAATTCATCGATCGTCAAATCTTTCCATAAAGTTATCCGCGATTGTTCTGTCGTTCCCACAGAGAATAATATTTCCACGGCATTTCTATTGGTTTCTTCAACTATTTTCGACAGAAATTGATCAGTAACTAACAAACGAAAGAAACCTAGTGGGGTGTTCTCAGTCGGTAGAATTAGTAAGCGTTCAATTTTAGTGAAGGGGTGGCTTACTATGCTTGTGGGGTCATCATCCCAATTCAAAACTTCTTCGTCTTCTTGCTCTTCAATTTCTACTTCAACGTCTTGTTCTTCGTGATGCTCTTCTCTTTCTACTTCTGCTTCAGAGTCACCATACTCATCTTCAGTATTGTCGCCTTCATTACTATCGAACTCCGATTCACTCTCTTCTAAAACTCGCAACAATTGTTCATCTGTCAATGACCTATTTTTACTAAAACTTTGCGAATATGAACGTTTGGAAGGCCCCGGTGCATCAAGATGGTTTGACATATTTTAATTTGCCCACGCAAAAAAACCGCGCACAAAAAACCAAAACCAAACTTGAAAAACTACGACGCAATATCTTCACAGAGTGCCGGCACAAACAACCAAACGGTAACACGGTGCTACAAAAAGTCACAGCTCATAATATTGTAATAGGCGAGTGACGGCTAGTTCCGTCGGTGGCACCCAAAGAAGACCGAGTGTGACGGAAATTTCCGTCAATGGCAGCGAACGTGTTAACCTGAATGTTATTGTTCTCGATATTTTACTATCTGTATTAATATAACTAATCGTTAGCTTACCTCCTAATAAAATTATAACACAGCTTTCTGGTAAATTCAGCAAATGATTGTTTCATATAGACGCTATAATCATAAATTAAAATACTTGTTACGCCGAAATAGTTGATTTCTATTACCCTGGTAGGTGGAATCAGATACTGTAAACTGTTTATTTTGTCAGTTTCTTTGACCGTACAAATTTCAACAATTTAACTTCCTCAGTGATTTATATTTGAATAGTTGTGTGTTATATCAAAGTTATACCTTTTTCTGCAAGGTCTATAAGATTTGCATAATTCTTGTGTTATTTCAATTTAGATAACCTACACACCAACATATTTTACATATCGAATATAAGTGGGAACGGTAGAAAATAAATAAAACAACATGATAACTAAAGAATTACATGTGGAAGGAATGAATAATTTTTTTAAACGAGTGACGATGTGTTAGAACAAAATTATTATTGACGGTACCAAATGGGTATGTAATGTGAAAGTGGATGGAGTTTGATATCTGAAAGAATTAATATTCATGTTTCTGGTGATTTGAATTGTAGGGTGAGAAATGAAAAGGCAGATGAATGGTTGGTCAACAGAAGGAGGAAAAGATAAATAGTAACTGTATAAAATTAATGGAATATTACCTTCTGAACAACCTAGAGATAAACACCTATTTCCATCATAAAGAAATCTATACGATTACTCGACAAACATCAATTACAGAAGAAGCATAGTAAGTCACAGTTTAATAAAAAAAAAGGCAAGTGTGTGACGTGAAGATTAAGAGAGGACCAGAGACATTTCCCGATCACTACATGCTAATGGCAAAAATTAAAAAGCGTAAAGATAAGGAGGAATCTAAAAGAGCGAGTGAAAGTGATGAACATATAGATTGGGGAAGGAGAAAAGAGTATATAGATTCATAGAAGTACCGGAGACCAACGCAGAAATGCTAGAAAAGGAAAATATAAGTATAGAAAATCTTCTGAAAGCTGCCAGAGGAACATGTGAGTTCCTAAAAACAAATTCTATAAAGCAACAAACATTATAGTTAAAGAAGTTAACAAACAAACAAAAATAAACAAAATAAGATGGAAGCAATACTTGAGTGAAAGAATAATATCAAAATATGAAAGGAAATATAGAAGGAATAAAAAACGAAACTGAAAAATATAGTTAGAAAAATCAAGGAAGCAATTTGATACGAAAGTAAAGAAAGGATAGTAGAAAATGGCCTAAAAACACTGGAAAGCGTAAACAAGCCGGAATATGTATACGAAGAGTAGGATAAGATAAATTATTACGAATGATGCGCAAACGCATGATGAAACAATGCAGAGCGGAAAACAATGCCAACAAAAATAACTACACTGCAAAAAAACAGACCAGAGTATGGGAGGTTGTCAGGAAGTAAGGATAACAACATGAAAGAGGGGGAAGTAAAGAAGGCGGTGTACTTAGCAAAAATGGGAAAATATCAAGCTATAATAGAGTGACAGCAGAAAGTTATTTGCAGCATCTAAATTAACATGGAAAGGGAGCCAATTGCCAAGGGTTAGACGAGAGTCGAGCGGCCCTAAAAAGGGTTAGAATATTTGACGACACATTTGAACTTAGGGAAATGCAAAAGACCTTACTGAGCATATTTTGTCTTTATCAATTTGTGTCAAGGTGTCTGAATGTGCCTGTTCAGATGATATCATGATTATGACAGGAAGTCAAAATTTTAATACATATGATAAGGTACCACATGAAATGAGAGTTAATACCCGAAAGATAAACGTAACGTTAACCACTGAAAAAGGAAAATTCAAAAAATAGTTGGGAATACTGTGAAAACTTATCATGCGATGGAATAGAACGTTGATAAGCAAATAAAAATTTCCGCGACAACTAAAATGATACTGTTTGATACTATTTGTAGGGCAATACTAACTTATAGTAGCCACAGGGATACCAATAAAAACCATGAAGAGTAAACTAGAATCTTTGGAAACAACTCTTTGGAATTACAAGAAAAGACAAAACGAAATACGGATGTAGAAGGACTAGATATAAATTTAACATTAAGCTAAATTGTTATGGCGTATAACTTAATATATTGAGGTGATAAGAATGAAATGTGTCGCTTGCTCTTTTTGTATAGGTTATGTAACGTCTTCCTCTGGAGAAAGGCGTGAAACAAATTTCAGCTTTTTAATGAATGCAGTTTTTTAATATTTATTTTCTGTGTCTTTTCCCTAAAAATATGGACTACAAATGTAACATTAGTCAATTGCTCGTATTGACTTGTTTGTGTAAGAATGGAATATCAAAGTGGTTAGCGATGAATGCAATATATTGTATAATCATTAATTATAGATTGGTGGGATCATCGCTTACAAATAGACAAACAGAAAAAAAATATGGGAGGCCAATGAAAACAAAAACAGGAAAATCCAGAAAAACATGGGAGAATGTTACAACTATTACAAAACTATTCGGAATCGAGGAGTCACAGTGACGGAGACTAAATGTGCGACACGAAATAGCGATAGGAAACAATGTGTGCTGATGGGACTAATCATTCGTGCAAAATTATTTAACACATGATAAATTCAAGGAAAAACAGCAGCCAAGAAAAATAACAGCTATTAGACATTTTCCAAAAAGCAAGGCAGTCTGTTAATAGGTACTGTATCACATTAGCTGGCGCAAAATTATTCAAAGGCATTATGTGAAAATGTACGGCGGGAAATTTGGGAAAAATCGACTTCATAAATTACAACTATCAAATCTGGCTTTGTTTCAACCCATACATTTCCCATGTCCTTCCTTCAAATGATTTCTAATTGAAATTTTTAAAGTACTCCCGGTTTTTCCTCTTTTTAAGGTAACAAACTGTAACAGTAATTCACTATCTTAGTTCATTCCGTATAGAAGCAAGGCATTGGCCTTGCTTCTTTCTGGTTTTCCTTATTTCACCTTTCTATATCACATAACAACAATGATACATATAAATATTCAATAATAAACGCATTGCAAGTAAATCACATTTACAGCGCAAGTCAGTTGCGCATTCCACTTGCGGACGCTGCATAAGATAGATCGTAGCTTAAAAGAAAAAAAGAAACACAGATTGGAGGTTTGGCAACGTTGCGGGGCTCCATAACGTACCTAAGATATAAACAAATATACAGTCGGGTTCCAAATAATACCGTTGTTATATCTGGGTTCCATAAGGACATGTTCATACCTAACTTTTTAATTTATAGGAATTTCTTACCCCTCTCTTGGTGCGCTGGCTTATATCAAATAGAATTAAAGAGGGAGCTGAGGTATACTCTTCTATCTCATCGTTTAAGGCCGGGATCATCAGCGACCCGACAATATATCGGGCTCATTAACGTACTGTTTACAAGTATATATATATATATATATATATATATATATATATATATGTATATATATATATATATATATATAAACATCTCAACTGAACGTGTGCAAAACATCCCTCACGAAAAATTGAGTATCGGAATGCTTTCGGCGTGATGGGTGCCGCGTGTGCTATCGAAACGTGCGTCCAGTACGAGTAAAGTACTGTGGTAGAGGTTTTAGTGAACTGTTTCAATGTGTAAAACAACAAATGTCACAGAAGTGCAACACAAGTTATATTAACAGGAAAAATTTGTATACAATGTTTAGTAATAAAAAGGATTTTATTTATTTAAAGAATGGACGAAATGTTTACAAGTGTAGTATATATATGCATGCATGTCGTACGCACAAACTTTTTTTGGATTTACGCATGTTCTATCAAATTAATGCAGAATTTACTGATCTTTTTTGTTGTGAATGGCGACACTTGAGTATATACAACAAACTTTTTAGTTTAATTTAGACATTATTTAGACATAAATATTAATTTTGAGGTTACGAATGGTGCTTAAGCATTATACTGCTCTGAAAATGTGGTTTATTTTTCTATTAATTTAAATGTTTTAAGCTGGCCAAAACAGCCAAGTGAAACAAGTGCATTTTATTTTATTTGGTACGCTAGCCGGTTTAAATTATATTCATAAAAATACTCTAATTTTATCGTAAGATCTTTATGTTATCTACCTACTCGTGAAAGAAACATACCGCATTAATAACTTTCATTCCTCTACTTAAGTCCTTTCAACACTTATTCCAACTTTTGCCTACTATCTTATACCCCCAAAAACGGAAATGTTCTTCAGTGTTTCCTCAAATGTGAAACGCGTTTCCCTGAAATGCTTTGAAGTTCTTAAATAAAAGCAAGTTTTCTCAATGCCAAGTCATGCCTATAATATGGATACTTAAATTTTATGAATTGGTAATCAGTAGAGAGCGGAATTATATGCATCGGAAATCGACAAAATATGCGCATATATATGCAGAAAAATTCTTCGAAATCTGCACAATTTTTGATAAATATGCAGTTTTATGCACATATGCTTCTGATACCGATTAACTTCTTGTTAAATGTTATAAAACAAGAATAATCACAACGAAGCATTTTACAAACGTTTATTGTTCTTACATTATTCCCACTTACATTTCAAAATCACAATTATATAAACACATATGTACTTAAAATTTGCTAAAATACATACTTAAACACTACATATTTTTATTATTAGAACAATTTACAATTAAATGCTTTTCTAAATTTTCTAATGAAAAATTATGTCGCCTATCTGTGAGAATGCATTTATATATCGAAAAACTTCTTTCAACATCAACGGAAGTTATTGCTACGTACTTTAATGCATTCATAGTCTCAGGACTTAATTCTATATTTGTTTGTGTTACATCCATTTTTAGTTCACTTTGGTATCCTACATTTTTATTAATTATTTCTTTAAACTTTTGACTTATTGAGTTTCCTATTCTACCCGGAATATTTGAAACGCCATTTTCTAAATCATTGATTAATTTAACTGATTCAGTTAGTGGCAGCGATTCTTTTTCAAGTTTCGTTATTGTCAAAGAAACAAATTCATAAATGGCTTTAATAAATATCAATTCATTAGGCAAAGAAAAGTATTTCAAAATTTCTTGACATTTTGCAATAGAATTGCAGTTGTCAGTAGAGAACCCTGAAATAATGTTTTTGATCCCTAGATAGTGGTTTGCATAAAATATTGCGGCATTTAACCAAGTACCCCATCGGGTAATGACGGGTTCAGGTGGTAAAGGAGTATCCGGCAGCTTTTCTCTATAAATCTGAACTCTCAATGGTGACTTTAAGAAAATTTTCTTAACGTTATGATTAATGTATTTACTGCTGGAAATTGCTGCCGAATTTCCTCAGCCACCCCATGTAATCCATGAGCCAAACAAGTAACATGTATTCAATTAGGGTACAAAAGTTTAAGCTGTTGACCCACTTTAATCATATATGCCGCTGCATCGGACAACAAGCAATTAAATACGATCTACCAGGCTGTTTATTATTTAGATGACCAATTAATAAATTTGCTATATAGCGGCCACAGGAATCTGTCGTCAACGGTAAAATATATATATTCGTTTTTAATAATTTCTCTAATGCTATTGATCGTTTCAGAATAAATATCGGTTACATAACATTTTCTGAGCAAACTTTCATTCAGAGTACTCTTTTGGCAGTACTTTTCTAAAAATTGCCGAAAACACGGATTTTGCAGCTTTTTGAGCGGTATATTGGCATTATGCATTTCAGTTGCAACATGTTGGGAGACTTGAAATTTGCGTTCACATGGCTCCTGCAAAGAAAAAAAATATCACCAAAAACTTACAAGAAAATCGCATATGGCTGTACAATTCTAAATTCTAGTGTATTATACACAAAACAAAACTTACCGTTTTCCCATGTGCCTTGCAGAAAACTCTTTCATCCGTTAGAATAAGTTCAGGAACATTTTTGATCCACGAAATAATTAAACTTGTACTCACTTTTGGTATTTTTCACTACTGCACCAATCTACTTCAACGTCTGGTTATACAATGAATAAGAAACATTTTGGTAGATACTTAGACTTCCTATGAATAAGACAGTTGCCGGTATGGGGGTTGTTGAAAATTATATGATAATTTTATCTAGTGAATTTGCGGCAGCCCACCACCTGAAGGATGGCGGCTTCTTTGCGAAGTAGGCTCTTTGTCGGTGGGGAGGTCCAGCGACAGAAGAGCCGACTCCGCATCTAATACAGACGTGTCCGATAAAATGTTCGTTGGTAAAAGTTTTGTTGTATTACAGGAAAACACTAATGAAGTTCAAGGAAAAAGTTATTTTTGTTCTAAATTTGCTAAAAATGCAAGAATATGCTCTAGTGTGCAAAAATATGCAATAATCGCTGAAATATTACAAAATTACTAAAGTATGCGAAATATGCAATAATTAATCTACGTCAATCAATTCGAAAAGTTGGTATTCGCATATATACTGAAGCATTTGCTTGTCATATGAAAAATATGGGATGTGCAAATTGCATAAATTCCGCTCTCTAGTAATTAGTAATTTTCCGCTAAACTAAGAATGCTGTTTTCATTTTTATTGATGCTGAAAAGCTGTTATAAACTTACTGCATGGATTTCAGGTTAATAGGGAGGTCTCGGCAATGTTCCCAAGTTTTGTCCTCAGTGATAATTCGAGAAAAGGAATTTCTGTGCCTCTTCAAGAAAGCCAAATTTTCCTTCCTCAGCAGTTTTCGCTCATCTATAATCGTGGAATTCACTGCGCAGACGGTCATGAAAAATGTTCAAGGCACTTGTTTCGGACATGCAGACTTTGTTGCCCATAAAAGAAACCTTCAAACGTCAATTTTACATCAAATTTTCAACTTTTCTCAGTATCTCTTCAGTTTGGGCTTCCAAGGGTAGTTCGTACTTTTGGGTATCGTTGATGGCACAGAGAAGTACTCTGTACTATCAAAAGTGTTAACAACCAAATTTAACTTGAAAATAGGGTGTGGTGACCCATCTTAATTTCATTCATTTTATCAACAAGTAAGGGTCCTACATCTAGAAAAGCAGTACAAACTAGGTATCTACCATTTGCAAGTAGTAAAGTTCTTTGGTCAATATAAACATATTTTTGTATAGATTACCCTACGTATAAGAAAGTGTAAGCATTTTGTTTTTGAAACAAGCTTTTCGATTAAAATTTAAACATCCTAACAGTTAACCATTATCATATGGATCATGATACATATTGTGTAGTAGGTGTACTCTATTGTCGGATTAACCTTATTACTCTGGTTGTTAGAAGAATTTCAAGCGAAGCCGTAACAAAACAAGATAAATACTAACATCCTAAATAGGTAAAGAACATTCTATCGGTACAATACCGGCTTATTATTATGGCGAAAAGTGCCAAGCCCGTGCATGAGAAGGATGCGTACTTAACAACGAGAAACGCGGGATATTATTGAAGAATGTAATCGAAGGCTCGCCCCTTATAGGCGATCTTATAGCGGTGATCGCCGACCGCGAGCCCGGCCAGACTAAAAAAACAATAATTGATAATAAACAGTATACTTAATGACAATATTAAAAATGGCGGTCGCCGGGTGACCGGTGGAGTCCTCCGCGGTCGAGTCCTACGGGGTGCCAACCTCCCAAGTAGAAATACGGTAGCAGCAACAATGCTCGGCTATTAGTCCGTGCCACTATAAGTAATGTAATATTGTCATACACGGGGACACGGGTATTTGTCAGCTAAATATTCAGGAATTTATCGACTCCGTGAGCATCCACACAGTACACGATATCATATATATACACCATTGTTCATAAGTACGGTGAAGTACAGAGTTTAACTGCCGATTGGTGACAAAAAAAAATAGAAGAACAGAAGAAAGAATTCCAGGAATATTAATTAGTAAGAGGCTAGGATAACACTGTACGTTGAAGTTCCAGTATCTGGTTTACCATAAAAAGTATGATTCTTTACCAGTGAAAGAATTATATTCCAAAATGGTTTTTAAATGCCATTTTGACAAGTAAGTGCGATAACCCGCAACTCGTTACTGGTTTGCGTAGTAACTTGATATGCCTATTTATACACTGAGAAACCCATTTAGTTGAGTCAACCAAATACAACAAATAGTTCATCCACCAAAATCTACAAATCATGTTGATTCATACAAAATATAGTTATATTAGTAAAACAAATGGTTGCCACTGTCTTTCCGTGTATGTATTATCGACGAGGAAAACTGCAAGAGAATACTAGTACCCATCTATTATATCAATGAATCTGTACATATATATACTGCATAATCTAATATGTATATAATACATTGTGCAGCCGGATAGGTACCACAAGAGGAAGAACTTTTTTATTATGGATTTATGAAAAAAACTTTAGAAAGGTTTTTACTTGTTTTGAAACTAATAAGAATTCCGTAAAACCGCCTAAATAAAGATCCTTTTTAGATCAACAGATGTTCTATTAATACTCTGCTGATATCTGCTTGCCATTGATCGTAATACTTTTCACGTCGTGTTGGGGGCTGCTATTACACGGTATTTAAATGTTAAAATGATACTCATTACTAGAGCAACGCAAACTGCGCTGAAAGCCAGTGGCTGACGCATAAAAGTTTACACAAAATAAACACGGCCGGGACAATTCGGTATAAGCGTCAGTATAACTGCGACTCGAAAGCCGATCTGTTGTGTATGTATCTACGCTGTCGTATACTATATCGTAGTTCTACGTTTGTTTTGAAAATGTTCCCTACGTCGCGAAAACGACCAAAGTTGGACATAATAAGAGAATTTATTGTAGAAATGCCTGATTTAAAGTGTGATGACGCTAAAATTCAGTGTGTAGTGTGTAAAATAGATTTAATGTGTTGGTCGAAAAGTGATTGTCTACGGCACGTAAATAGTGCAGGGCATGTTTCAAAAAAAAAATCCACACGAGATTATGACAAATTTAAATTTAATTTATGTGTAACCTTTATTGCATGTAATTTACCATTTCATTTACTAAGGAAGAAAGCATACGTCTCGTTTTGGAATGAATATTCAGACTTTAAGTTACCAAGTGAGAGAACATTACAGAGAGTTGTGCCGTCTGCTCGTGAGCATGTCGAGAAAAGAATTAAATCGGAGTTGCAAGATAAAAAACTGTGGTTATGTGTGGACGAAACAACAGATCGTAAAAAAACATTCTGTGGTTAATGTAATGCTACACACAATGGAACCACATCGACCGTCACCCTCAATTTTACTAGCTTCCAGACGAATACAACAATGCACTGCCGAAGTAATTTCAATGTTGGTGTTAAATACATTGGAAAAGTTTGAACTTTCAACAAATCAACTGTTGATGTTTATGAGTGATGGTGCCGCAAACGTGCTTGCTGTAGGTCGATCTCTTAAAAAACATTGTGCTAACTTGTTACATATTACATGTAAAATTCATACTCTCAGTCTCGTAGCAGATAGTATCAGAAAATGTTATCCCGAGGTAGACGCTCTAATTGCACATACAAAAGCTGTGTTTGTAAAATCCCCAAAACGTATTCGGGAATTTCATAGACTATGCCCCGGTATTCCTCAACCACCACAACCTATTCTTACTCGTTGGGGAACATAGTTAGAGGCTGCATTTTATTATCTTAAATATTTTGAGAATATAAAGAACGTGATTTTAGAATTCGACCCAAAGGAGCTATGCGCGATAGAAGACGCAAGAAATGTTTGTGTTTTAGAAAGGTTTGAAAGTGTTTTAGATAAAGACTCTGATTTTGGCACATTAAGACAAATTTGTGAAGGTGCGTCAACAGAACCGTTAAGTTATTTGAAAGATTATTTTACTTACGCAAAGATAACGTCACTAGATGTAGAACGTTCGTTTTCGGCATACAAAAACACTTTTTCTTCATGCCGCACTCACTTTGCCGAAACAACTTTGGAAACATATCTAATGTTACAAATATTAAATAGACATTATTCACTTTGTGATTTCACGGAGGACTCTTAAAACGGTAAGTGTTTGAGCACGTATCACATTTAATTTATTTTGTGTAAACTTTTATGCGTCCGCCTCTGACTTTCAGCGCAGTTGCGTTGCTCTACTTATCAATCAACAGGATGTGAAAAACGCTACAATCAAAGCAACTAGGTATACATACAATTTTTCCATCAGTTTACAAAACATAAACAATTGCAAAATTAATAAGTGCAGTTGTAGATTTTCTTCTTGCAGAATGCATTAATAAGCTTCTTTGTTAAACAAAATCAACGAAAAATATACTTTTATCATACATTTAGCTTGTTATTTTTTACGTGTGGTGACGGTGTGATGGGATATAAGAGCCTTAAGGCTTGTTATAAGCTATGGAGCATCTTAGTGTGTAAAATGGTGTATATAAAGTGTTCCATTACTTTGTTACTAACGCTCCCTTGCTGTAAGGGTAAGGCGTAATTAATTATTCCTCAACATGTTAATGGTGACTTGTACTGACCTGCTAGAAAATGCTGCCACTTGACTCTAGTGCGACTCAAACACACAACGTCTAACTTTGTGCCTGTCAGGGACAGGCCCTCTTACCACTGGACCAAGTTTCTAAAGTACGTATTTCTTTATTTAATAAATAATATAAAAACATATTTTTTCACATACAATTTAAAGTTAATAAAATTGTATTCATAGCACAAGTTTCTTAGTGGTACAATAGATCTATATACTTCTCGAAGCATTTTCTTTACTTGTATAACAGATTCATGTTATTTGTCAGTTCCTATCCTCACAAATATTACCCTTTCGGTTCTACGTTAAGTAAATACTAGACCATTCACATAGGTACTATAAAGTACATTTGACCTTCGATTCGTAATTCTAGTGGTATTCTACTTGGTCATCGGCACATCTGCAACAAAAGAGATGGACTAACTCTTGTTGAGTAACTACCTCATGACGAAGCAGCTCTTCTTCATCGAGGCATAGATCGTGGAGTTATATAAATCCAAAGAACGGTGTTTTCGGAAAATACCACGAAGCAAAACGATGCAAACGTCTTAAAAGAAAAAAATATATAAAAGATAGTATTTAACTGTACTTGCCAATTCTGAAGCCCGATGAAATTTACCACACGATATTCATTTGCGGATAGTACTTAAGGTTCCTTGACACTTATAAGTTGCATCTAATGTTTTAGATTTTGACAAATTTTGTAGATGACGTTCAAATGTTTGAGTAATGTACTACTACTATTTTTTTTGAACCTTGTACAGAAATGAAAATAATAAGTGCTATTATAAATATGAAAAGAATACATATTCCTGTGGCGTTGATAACTATCCTACACATGCTATTGAAAAACTGTGCAGAACTCATTGTGCTACCTTATAAATTATTGTATGATGGAAGGAAGTTTTCCTAATACTTTAAAAGTTTCTAAAATTATTTACTTATTTAAAAAAGGAGATACGGAATGGATTAATAAGCGTCCCTATTCGGGTGTTTTGTAACACCATTGAGAATGCAGTTTTCCAGAAGATAATGAATTCTCTTTTGAAACGCTGTATGACTAATAGGAAGCAGTTTATAAAATACTTAAAAAAAAATCCACTCAATTTACAATGGATACCCTAACGGCGTACGGAATAAGGAAGGATTCTGATACCTGTATTATGTATTGTTATGTTCAATATTTACATCGAAAATCAGCTGCCAGTCAGAGGTTTTGGGTATTCAGGATAGCCACACGATAGTAATGAAATTCCCTCTAGCGGAGAAAAAGCTAACTTCGAAAGCCACAATTTTCCCCCCAGACCGGCTGGCCTTGGAGTATGGACGTAAAATCATTAATTTAAGTCCAAATGACGACGACCTTAGTGGAACAAGGACAAAACCTTTTTTTATTTCCCCTAATTTTGCAACTCTTCAAAATTCATGTAAAATTCTCCTAAAACAAACATCAGAGTAAATTCAAGGATATTTCTAACATTATTTCCTACATTAAATATGTTTCGTTAAGGTATCTTTGTTTTCGGTGGTAAAATTTGTTATATTTATATTGTCGGTTGTATTTTGGAGTATAGAGTCATCTAGTTGGGTCATCGAGTAGCGTCACCACATTCATTCTCTCATGCTGCATCTAAAAATAACTTTATTTATCAAAAATTCCTCGTGAGATTATATTTGGGTAGATATCATCAACATTATCTGTGGAAAGAAACAATCGCCATCGCGATTAAAATAAAGTCGATGAGGGACACCAATAAATTAATCAATCCTGGATAAGCTTTAGTTGAGTTAACCAGTATTTTGGCTGCAGTCTCAAGTTAAAGTGTTCGATATAGAAATTAGAAAGTAAATTCAAAATCGAAGAGAAGGCTCGAGGTTAGAACAGGCTGATTTCCTGTAAATGGCATAAGGAACATTGTGTTTATATGTCATCTTTTTAAAAATCAAGGTTAGTTTACGTTTTCAATTTTAATATTTGTCGATTTCCATTTATTAATTTCAAAATTCATAAATAATTGCCAAACGAGTATCGAAGAATACTCCCGAATCTCACAAACGAGTTGAAAATTTAATCAACTTACAAAATTCCAATTTTTTAACAATTTTCCCTGAAATCAAACATTTCAATATATTATACTCTAAAGATGTATGTGAATTTATAACTAGCTTTCACGTTGGCTTTTGCCGACGACATATCAACTTTAGCGTGCTATGAAAATCAAAACATCTCGTTTCAATTTTCAGTTGCAATAATAACATAATTATTTGAACCAGTCGCATTATTTTTTCTATGACTGTTGTTACCAGACTCATTTTTTCTTCACTGTACTGCTTTCTTTTATTTTTACAAATTTGACGTTGATTTCTTCTTGGCATTCTAAGACAGAGGAAGGAAAGCTTTTATAGAAAACATATGTTAAGAAGCGGACGTGAAAAGATAAAATAGTGGTATTCCATATTCCCAACAATCCACATTGTAAACATTTTAGATTAGATTTCGTTATGTACTAAGAAATAATAAATGGCAGTAATATTTTTGTAAAACCCATTTTACATACTAGTTAATAGTAGCAGTCACTTAAGTAATATGCTGCAAAAACAAATAATCACTTATATGTACTTACCTGTTAAAGCTTCGAACGTACTCAGTTTAAAGTGTCACTTCCGTCAAACGGTGGAAATGCTAAATTCGTTCATAGGACACTGTAACCTTAATAAAAGTTCACGACTCGTTTGATAGATGTGACTACATGCATTATAGAGAAACCTTGGGTAATCCATATTACCAACATATTCCACATTTGCATCTTTTACTCTACATCAATTAACAAAATGTTTTTGCGCAAATAGGAAGAAGACGGTATGGGCGCAATTTTATCTGTGGAGTGGAAAGTCTACAACGCTTCTCGGTATTTACTTGGATATATATTTAAAGTGGAAAGGTCATGTAAATTATGTATGTAATAAAATAGTCTGAAATTGATATGCCATAATAATGCTTACAAACTGCCAGTAAGTACGTAGTGCAAACCTTTTATCATGCATCTTGAATTCAATATTAAATATGCGGTAGCTTGTTGGGGTGCTCTTTTGCGAAACCAGCAAAGTGTTTAAAATTGAGAAACGTGCAAACAGATGCATATTTGGTTTAGATGTGAGTAAATCTTGTAGGCCAAAAACAACCTAGGCAGATTTTATTCTGAAATGCTCACCATCAATGCCATACATGGCATGAAGCTGGCCTGCATAGGATGAAACTATTTTAATGGAATCCTTATCATACAAAAGCAATTATTTATAACAAATTACAGGAGAACATTAAAAGTACTAATAACACCATTAAATATAAATATTCCGAAATTTTCTTCGTATTCAATTGTTCTTGTATCTCAATTATTCGGCACTGCCCCAACCGATCGCGAATTAGCGATAATTGAGAAAGCCTATCACCTTAAGGACAAGCCACTTTTTTTGCTTTTTTACTCAGTAGATTGATAAATTTAACAAGTTTAGTAACAAACTTATGAACGGCAGTGTAGATTTAGTAGTTAGTATCATATGTATGTATTACGTACTACGTGTAATGTTTTATATATGTAAATGTTGCCTAATGATCCGGTCGTACGGCTATAGAGGACGCTGCGATCTTTATTCTTCTTCTTGTCGTTGTTCTTCTGCCTCCTCCTCGCGGCCTTTTGCTCCTATCGCGTTCGACGATCCGTCTTGCTACGATTTTTTCCAGTGGGGTTTCCTTTTGAACGTACGTCATACTGAAAAATGGGCGTACACCTACTTACCTACCGATTTTCTTTTAAACATGTTTGAAGTACAAAAGGAAGAAGGAAGAGGAGGAGGGGATTTTATAGAAGAAAGAACTAATGTATGAGAATAGAGAGCATGAACAGATGTTTACACGGACCATTCATTGAAATCGTGATCTTGATGTTCGCTTTACATTAATATTGATTGCATATAATCTACAGGGATATTTAGCTATAAATATCCAATGTATTTTTTTCTATTTACTTGATTAAAATTATAAAATGAATAATTGCAAAAACACATTCTTTACCGAGAGGTGTCTCAAATTAAGATATGCAATGAATAATACAGAAAACTCAAAACAATAAACAAGTAACAAATAAAACCCACGTTGATAAGAGAATTTTTGAATCTAATCATTGGGATATGAAACAGTTAACAGTAGTGAAATCAATGGTGTTTTTGATTACATTCCTTGTTAACAATATTAGGCAGTGTTAATTACTGCTACACAATGCCCTAAACAAAAGCATGCAGTAGTGGCCCTGTCCTTGTATATAAATCGTCCTTTTAGCTTGGTGAATCACAAGATTACCTCACACTAACACCTAAGTTGTGGGGACAGGTTGTTCCTGTTAGTAATAATACATCTTTATTGTCCAACAGTCAAAAACTAATTACAGGACAAATATAATAGATACGTTGAATTTTCAAAGGTACAGAGCTACTATTTGAAGGTTACGTGTCATGTGCGTTAGAGGAGCCTTAAATAGTGCGTTCGTTCTATAACTAGGAATACGTAGAAAATCAGTTGGGGGAGGGGGGGGGGGGTGTTATGCTCAGGCACTGTTATTGCTATAAGCGCCAATAGATGCGATAAATCCATTTGGTTATTTAATAGATTACAAAAAAATCGTGCACTATAACGTTCTCTACGACTAGAAAGCGATGTGAAGTGATGCCTTTGTAATAGTTGGTTGTAATCTGTGTCTCGTGCAGGGTAAGTACCTAATTTATACGACAGATGTTTCAGAAAACGTCTCTGTATCTTTTCTAATGTTAGGTTTAAGTACGTGAAAATCGGATACCACACAACCGAGGAATATTCCAGTTTACTTCTTATTAATGCATTGAACAATGTTTTTAGCGGAGCTGTAGTAGTAAACGAACGGCAAGATCTCAACAAAAACCCTAGGGTTTTAGACGCTGCGATGCATGCTCCGAAAATGTGTTCCGAAACGAGAAGCTGATCATCAAATATTACTCCTAGGTCCTTCATTGTTAATTTGCGTGAAACCAGATTGCTGCCTATGTAGTAACTTTTGTGTATAGGATTCCGTACCTTAGAGTATGATACAACAGCACATTTGTTTACGTTTAGTAATAGACCATTGTTCATACACCACTTATACTTCCAGACTATCTTGTAAACTATCTGCATCAGCAATAATCAGTAATACCAAAATCTAGTAGGTGGCAAGATAAAAATAAAGGAGTGCTTTAGAGCACAACCTTGAGCCCATTGTTGTTCTCTATCCAGACCAACAACTTACTCTCCAGCTATTGTACAGTATAAGCGCACTCATGTACATGTCAACGATACAAACACAATCACAACAGACTCAGATGTACCTCAACTGACGTTAAAAGCTGCAGCAACTGCTGTTCGCGAAATACAACATCTGCATGTGGTTAATTGCGTGAAATTTAAAATGTTAAGGCACAAAATTACCATATTAATAAACATGTTACTGAGCACTACTTCCAATGACACTGATTTGTTTGGAATATCGAGCTGTTCTCCAAATTGAGAGTGTGAATGTCTACCAACTAACGTGGTATACTTCCAGCTTTGTATTGTACTGTGTAAGGATACAGAAACCGACTTTTGAGAAAGCCGGATTTCAAATTCCAGCATTTCTAAAAAAACAATTTCAAAGCCGAAGGTTGAATTTTTACAGAAGAAAAACATATTTCCATTTCAAGACTTACCCTCGAAAGTGGCTTGGAAGAGACTGAGAACACTTGATATGCGGGCGAGAAGGTCGTGGATTACACTTCAGTTGCAGGACCCTGAAGCAATCAACACTTTTTTCTTGTGTACCATTCCTATTGTGAATGTTATTAGAAACTATCACTTGGGGTTAGTTTAAATGTACACGGGCGCTATTCAATTGTAGTATCCATCTAAACCTGAAGAGCTTCGCACTATATTGGCTCTTGTACAGCAGGATTTTAACAGTACTTCAGCAATATCTACTCGCCATTCGTTATGAATCCTGCGAAATCAATTATTGTGGTATCTGGTGGAAGAAACCTATTCACCAGCGGGTTGATCTCAGGATTGCTGGTACTCCGTTAACGACACTGAGTAATACGTTTTGTTGTTTATTTACAGAATTCACCTTTATTTGTTGTTGATAAACAAATTCAACTCATAAACACACCCAATAGGACATTTATTGCTTCAGGGATAAAAAATTCTTGAAAATTCATGAAAACTTTAGAACAGAAGTTTAACAGCAAAAAAGTATGTAATACATATAAACCAATTTCTTCCTAGTACGTAGTAATAGTACATAATGTGGTATTTAGTAATAGTAAGATGTGCAGATGTAAATAATAAGACAAAACTTAAAGAAAATATTTATTAAAATAAGCTACAACTACGAAGTAATTTTCATGTCATACATTCATTATATGAATATGTTAAATATCTAACCGAGAAAACAATATCTACAATCTATAATTACACCACTTGGTAGCTGATAACACTACGTCGTCCTTCTGCTTCCTCTTTCGGCATCCTAAGAATTCCCTCTCAACACTTGCAAGGTCTTCTGGGTTACTAGAAGCGTGTACTGCAACTGTCTTCTCCAGATTCCTACCAAACATCTTCGCAGGCCCCGTCCTAGCCACCGTCACTCCTAACGCTGGATTGATTCTCGTCTCCATCTCCAGTTTCTTCTTCTCCTTCAATAACATCCTCAGTCTTCGTCGTAGTGTTGGATCTCCCAACGTAACTTCTTTGCATCTCTTGTAAGCCTTCATGACGTTCAACAATGATTCAGGATCTAGATATCTGAAACATGAAATAACATTAGTACAAATACAACATACAAAGTCAAACATTACAAATTAAAAGTACTTACCTGAAAATCGTAACGATCAGCTCCACTGGTAACTCCGTCAATCCTGGTCCGGTTAGCTGGTAGACAAACACTGGCAAAATCTCGAACAACATCTTGGCACTTGCTCACTATTCGATTATCTGGAAAGAACTAACTGATCTGGCTAAAATTCGAGGTATTTATATTACCCGCAAGTTAGTCAGGTGTAACCGCTCCGGTTCATTGATGCGGAAACTTGTTGGTTGAATTAATTCGAAAATTTCCATGTGACTCATGGTGGCGATTCAAAAAGGCATGATCTTGATGTTAGTCTTGTTTGACTACAAAAGGGCAATCGACACTTTGGATCATAGCTTATTCTTAACATCCCGGCTTTTACTGGAGTGTCTCCTGGTGCGGTTTCATTATTTTAGTCTTATCTGAGTGGAGGTACCCAAGGTGTTCGGTGTAGCGGTCGGTGCTTAGCTTTTAGGCGTCCTGTTTTCAAAAAATATGTACAATCATGTAAAGTTTAGATGTACACCGACGATATCCAATGGTATTATTCGTATAAACTTGAAGAGCTTCGCAGTGCTTTGGCTCTGGTAGAGCAGGATTTTAGCAGTTTTGCGGCAATATCCTCTCGGCATTCGTTATGAATCCTGCGAAATCCTATATTGTGGCACTTGGTGGAAGAAACCTAATGTACGCTCTTCATCTGCGGGTTATCTCAGGATTGATGGTACTACCTTAAGTCCCATTGAGTAACACGTTTTGCTGTTTATCTACAGAATTTACTTTCGTTGTTGATAAACAAATTCAATAGATTCAACTCATAAACGCATATTATTTACCTAATACATACTTTATATTTATTACTTTTAGGAATAAAGAATTTTCAAAAATTCATATTAACTTTAGAACATCTCAAGCTAAGCAGCAAAAAACAAGTAATACTTGTAAACCAGTTTCTTTGTGGCATGTAGTAAATAATAAGATGTGCAGATGTAAATAAAAAGACAAAATTTTACCTTAAAGAAAATATTTATTAAAATAAGCTACAACTACGAAGTAATTTACATGTCATACATTCATTATATGAATACGTTAAATATCTACAATCTATAACTACACCTCTTGGTAGCTGATAACACTACATCGTCCTTGTGCTTCCCCTTTCGGCATCCTAAGAATTCCCTCTCAACACTTGCAAGGTCTTCAGGGTTACTAGAAGCGTGTACTCCAACTGTCTTCTCCAGATTCCTACCAAACATCTTCGCAGGCCCCGTCCTAGTCACCGTCACTCCTAACGCTGGATTGATTCTCGTCTCCATCTCCAGCTTCTTCTTCTCCTTCAATAACATCCTCAGTCTTCGTCGTAGTATTGGATCTCCCAACGTAACTTCTTTGCATCTCTTGTAAGCCTTCACGACGTTCAACAATGATTCAGGATCTAGATATCTGAAACATGAAATAACATTAGCACAAATACAACATACAAAGTAAAACATTACAAATTAAAAGTACTTACCTCAAAATCGTAACGATCAGCTCCACTGGTAACTCCGTCAATCCTGGTCCGGCTAGCTGGTAGACAAACACTGGCAAAATCTCGAACAACATCTTGGCACTTGCTCACTATTCGGTTATCTGAAAAGAACTAACTGATCTGGCTAAAATTCGAGGTATTTATATTATCCGCAAGTTAGTCAGGTGTAACCGCTCCGGTTCATCGATGCGGAAACTTGTTGGTTGAATTAATTCGAAAATTTCCATGGGACTCATAGTGGCGGTTCACAAAGGCAGGATCTCGATGTTAGTCTCGCTTGACTACAATAGGGCAATCGACACTTTGGATCATAGCTTATTCTTAACATCCTGGCTTTTACTGGAGTGTCTCCTGGTGCGGTTTCATTATTTCAGTCTTATCCGAGTGGAGGTATCCATGGTGTTCGGTGTAGAGGTCGGTGCTTAGCTTTTAGGCGACCTGTTTTCAAAAAATATGTACAATCATGTACAGTTTAGATGTTCGCCGACGATATCCAATTGTATTATTCGTATAAACCTGAAGAGCTTCGCAGTGCTTTGGCTCTGGTAGGGCAGGATTTTAGCAGTTTTGCGGCAATATCCTCTCGGCATTCGTTATGAATCCTGCGAAATCGTATATTATGGCACTTGGTGGAAGAAACCTAAGGTACGCTATTCATCTGCGGGTTATCTCAGGATTGATGGTACTACCTTAAGTGCCATTGAGTAACACGTTTTGCTGTTTATCTACAGAATTTACTTTCGTTGTTGACAAACAAATTCAATAGATTCAACTCATAAACGAATATTATTTACCCAATACATACTTTATATTAATTGCTTTTAGGAATAAAGAGTATTTAAAAATTCATATTAACTTTAGAACATCTCAAGCTAAGCAGCAAAAAACAAGTAATACTTGTAAACCAGTTTCTTTGTGGCATGTAGTAAATAATAAGATGTGCAGATGTAAATAAAAAGACAAAATTTTACCTTAAAGAAAATATTTATTAAAATAAGCTACAACTACGAAGTAATTTACATGTCATACATTCATTATATGAATACGTTAAATATCTACAATCTATAACTACACCTCTTGGTAGCTGATAACACTACGTCGTCCTTCTGCTTCCTCTTTCGGCATCCTAAGAATTCCCTCTCAACACTTGCAAGGTCTTCTGGGTTACTAGAAGCGTGTACTGCAACTGTCTTCTCCAGATTCCTACCAAACATCTTCGCAGGCCCCGTCCTAGTCACCGTCACTCCTAACGCTGGATTGATTCTCGTCTCCATCTCCAGTTTCTTCTTCTCCTTCAATAACATCCTCAGTCTTCGTCGTAGTATTGGATCTCCCAACGTAACTTCTTTGCATCTCTTGTAAGTCTTCACGACGTTCAACAATGATTCAGGATCTAGATACCTGAAACATGAAATAACATTAGTACAAATACAACATACAAAGTAAAACATTACAAATTAAAAGTACTTACCTCAAAATCGTAACGATCAGCTCCACTGGTAACTCCGTCAATCCTGGTCCGGCTAGCTGGTAGACCAACACTGGCAAAATCTCGAACATCTTGGCACTTGCTCACTATTCGATTATCTGGAAAGAACTAACTGATCTGGCTAAAATTCGAGGTATTTATATTACCCGCAAGTTAGCCAGGTGTAACCGCTCCGGTTCATCGATGCGGAAACTTGTTGGTTGAATAAATTCGAAAATTTCCATGTGACTCATGGTGGCGATTCACAGAGGCATGATCTCGATGTTAGTCTTGCTTGACTACAATAGGGCAATCGACACTTTGGATCGTAGCTTATTCTTGACATCCTGGCTTCTACTTGAGTGTCTCCTGGTACGGTTTCATTATTTCAGTCTTATTCGAGTGGAGGTATCCAAGGTGTTCGGTGTAGCGGTCGGTGCTTAGCCTTTAGGCGTCCTGTTTTCAAAAAATATGTACAATCATGTAAAATTTAGATGTACACCGACGATATCCAATTGTATTATTCGTATAAACCTGAAGAGCTTCGCAGTGCTTTGGCTCTGGTAGGGCAGGATTTTAGCAGTTTTGCGGCAATATGCTCTCGGCATTCGTTATGAATCCTGCGAAATCCTATATTATGGCACTTGGTGGAAGAAACCTAATGTACGCTCTTCATCTGCGGGTTATCTCAGGAATGATGGTACTACCTTAAGCGCCATTGAGTAACACGTTTTGCTGTTTATCTGCAGAATTTACTTTCGTTGTTGATAAACAAATTCAATAGATTCAACTCGTAAACGCATATCATTTACCTAATACATACTTTATATTAATTGCTTTTAGGAATCAAGAATTTTCAAAAATTCATATTAACTTTAGAACATCTCAAGCTAAGCAGCAAGAAACAAGTAATACTTCTAAACCAGTTTCTTTGTGGCATGTAGTAAATAATAAGATGTGCAGATGTAAATAAAAAGACAAAATTTTACCTTAAAGAAAATATTTATTAAAATAAGCTACAACTACGAAGTAATTTACATGTCATACGTTCATTATATGAATATGTTAAATATCTAACCGAGAAAACAATACCTACAATCTATAACTACACCTCTTGGTAGCTGATAGCACTACGTCGTCCTTGTGCTTCCTCTTTCGGCATCCTAAGAATTCCCTCTCAACACTTGCAAGGTCTTCTGGGTTACCAGAAGCGTGTAATGCAACTGTCTTCTCCAGATTCCTACCAAACATCTTCGCAGGCCCGTCCTAGTCACCGTCACTCCTAGCGCTGGATTGATTCTCGTCTCCATCTCCAGCTTCTTCTTCTCCTTCAATAACATCCTCAGTCTTCGTCGTAGTATTGGATCTCCCAACGTAACTTCTTTGAATCTCTTGTAAGCCTTCACGACGTTCAACAATGATTCCGAATCTAGATATCTGAAACATGAAATAACATTAGTACAAATACAACATACAAAGTAAAACATTACAAATTAAAAGTACTTACCTCAAAATCGTAACGATCAGCTCCACTGGTAACTCCGTCAATCCTGGTCCGGCTAGCTGGTAGACCAACACTGGCAAAATCTCGAACAACATCTTGGCACTTGCTCACTATTCGATTATCTGGAAAGAACTAACTGATCTGGCTAAAATTCGAGGTATTTATATTACCGGCAAGTTAGTCAGGTGTAACCGCTCCGGTTCATCGATGCGGAAACTTGTTGGTTGAATTAATTCGAAAATTTCCATGTGACTCATAGTGGCGGTTAACAAAGACATGATCTCGATGTTAGTCTTGCTTGACTACAGTAGGGCAATCGACACTTTGGATCAAAGCTTATTCTTGACATCCTGGCTTTTACCGGAGTGTCTCCTGGTGCGGTTTCATTAATTCAGTCTTATGCGAGTGGAGGTATCCAAGGTGTTCGGTGTAGCGGTCGGTGCTTAGCTTTTAGGCGTCCTGTTTTAAAAAAAATATGTACAATTATGTAAAGTTTAGATGTACACCGACGATATCCAATTGTATTATTCGTATAAACCTGAAGAGCTTCGCAGTGCTTTGCCTCTGATAGAGCAGGATTTTAGCAGTTTTGCGGCGATATCCTCTCGGCATTCGTTATGAATCCAGCGAAATCATATATTATGGCACTTGGCGGAAGAAACCTAATGTACGCTATTCATCTGCGGGTTATTCAGGATTGATGGTACTACCTTAAGTGCCATTGAGTAACACGTTTTGTCGTTTATCTACAGAATTTACTTTCGTTGTTGATAAACAAATTCAATAGATTCAACTCATAAACGTATATTATTTACCTAATACACACTTTATATTTATTGCTTTAGGAATAAAGAATTTTCAAAAATTCATATTAACTTTAGAACATCTCAAGCTAAGCAGCAAGAAACAAGTAATACTTGTAAACCAGTTTCTTTGTGGCATGTAGTAAATAATAAGATGTGCAGATGTAAATAAAAAGACAAAATTTTACCTTAAAGAAATATTTATTAAAATAAGCTACAAACTACGAAGTAATTTACATGTCATACATTCATTATATGAATACGTTAAATATCTACAATCTATAACTACACCTCTTGGTAAGCTGATAAACACTACCTCGTCCTTGTGCTTCCTCTTTCGGCATCCTAAGAATTCCCTCATCAACACTTGCAAGGTCTTCTGGGTTACTAGAAGCGTGTACTGCAACTGTCTTCTCCAGATTCCTACCAAACATCTTCGCAGGCCCCGTCCTAGTCACCGTCACTCCTAACGCTGGATTGATTCTCGTCTCCATCTCCAGCTTCTTCTTCTCCTTCAATAACATCCTCAGTCTTCGTCGTAGTATTGGATCTCCCAAACGTAACTTCTTTGCATCTCTTGTAAGCCTTCACGACGTTCAACAATGATTCAGGATCTAGATATCTGAAACATGAAATAACATTAGTACAAATACAACACACAAAGTAAAACATTACAAATTAAAAGTACTTACCTCAAAATCGTAACGATCAGCTCCACTGGTAACTCCGTCAATCCTGGTCCGGCTAGCTGGTAGACCAACACTGGCAAAATCTCGAACAACATATTGGCACTTGCTCACTATTCGATTATCTGGAAAGAACTAACTGATCTGGCTAAAATTCGAGGTATTTATATTACCCGCAAGTTAGTCAGGTGTAACCGCTCCGGTTCATCGATGCGGAAACTTGTTGGTTGAATTAATTCGAAAATTTTCCATGTGACTCGTAGTGGCGGTTAACAAAGACATGATCTCGATGTTAGTCTTGCTTGACTACAATAGGGCAATCGACACTTTGGATCAAAGCTTATTCTTGACATCTGGCTTTTACTGGAGTGTCTTCTGGTGCGATTTCATTATTTCAGTCTTATGCGAGTGGAGGTATCCAAGATGTTCGGTGTAGCGGTCGGTGCTTAGCTTTTAGGCGTCCTGTTTTCAAAAAATATGTACAATCATGTAAAGTTTAGATGTACACCGACGATATCCAGTTGCATTATTCGTATAAGCCTGAAGAGCTTCGCAGTGCTTTGCCTCTGGTAGAGCAGGATTTTAGCAGTTTTGCGGCGATATCCTCTCGGCATCGTTATGAATCCAGCGAAATCATATATTATGGCACTTGATGGAAGAAAACCTAATGTACGCTATTCATCTGCGGGTTATCTCGGGATTTATGGTACTACCTTAAGTGCCATTGAGTAACACGTTTGTCGTTTATCTACAGAATTTACTTTCGTTGTTGATTAAACACATTCAATAGATTCAAATCATTAACGATATTATTTACCTAACACATACTTTATATTTATTGCTTTTAGGAATAAAGAATTTTCAAAAATTCATATTAACTTAGAACATCTCAAGCTAAGCAGCAACAAACAAGTAATACTTGTAAACCAGTTTCTTTGTGGCATGTAGTAAATAATAAGATGTGCAGATGTAAAAAAAAAGACAAAATTTCATCTTAAAGAAAATATTTATTAAAATAAGCTACAACTACGAAGTAATTTACATGTCATACGTTCATTATATGAATATGTTAAATATCCAACCGAGAAAACAATACCTACAATCTATAACTACACCTCTTGGTAGCTGATAGCACTACGTCGTCCCTGTGCTTCCGCTTTCGGCATCCTAAGAATTCCCTCTCAACACTTGCAAGGTCTTCTGGGTTACTAGAAGCGTGTACTGCAACTGTCTTCTCCAGATTCCTACCAAACATCTTCGCAGGCCCCGTCCTAGTCACCGTCACTCCTAGCGCTGGATTGATTCTCGTCTCCATCTCCAGCTTCTTCTTCTCCTTCAATAACATCCTCAGTCTTCGTCGTAGTATTGGATCTCCCAACGTAACTTCTTTGCATCTCTTGTAAGCCTTCACGACGTTCAACAATGATTCAGGATCTAGATATCTGAAACACGAAATAACATTAGTACAAATGCAACATACAAAGTAAAACATTACAAATTAAAAGTACTTACCTCAAAATCGTAACGATCAGCTCCACTGGTAACTCCGTCAATCCTGGTCCGGCTAGCTGGTAGACCAACACTGGCAAAATCTCGAACAACATCTTGGCACTTGCTCACTATTCGATTATCTGGAAAGAACTAACTGATCTGGCTAAAATTCGAGGTATTTATATTGCCCGCAAGTTAGTCAGGTGTAACCGCTCCGGTTCATCGATGCGGAAACTTGTTGGTTGAATTAATTCGAAAATTTCCATGTGACTCATAGTGGCGGTTAACAAAGGCATGATCTCGATGTTAGTCTTGCTTGACTACAATAGGGCAATCGACACTTTGGATCAAAGCTTATTCTTGACATCCTGGCTTTTACTGGAGTGTCTTCTGGTGCGATTTCGTTATTTCAGTCTTATGCGAGTGGAGGTATCCAAGGTGTTCGGTGTAGCGGTCGGTGCTTAGCTTTTAGGCGTCCTGTTTTCAAAAAAATATGTACAATCATGTAAAGTTTAGATGTACACCGACGATATCCAGTTGCATTATTCGTATAAGCCTGAAGAGCTTCGCAGTGCTTTGCCTCTGGTAGAGCAGGATTTTAGCAGTTTGCGGCGATATCCTCTCGGCATTCGTTATGAATCCAGCGAAATCATATATTATGGCACTTGATGGAAGAAACCTAATGTACGCTATTCATCTGCGGGTTATCTCGGGATTTATGGTACTACCTTAAGTGCCATTGAGTAACACGTTTTGTCGTTTATCTACAGAATTTACTTTCGTTGTTGATAAACACATTCAATAGATTCAACTCATTAACGATATTATTTACCTAACACATACTTTATATTTATTGCTTTTAGGAATAAAGAATTTTCAAAAATTCATATTAACTTTAGAACATCTCAAGTTAAGCAGCAACAAACAAGTAATACTTGTAAACCAGTTTCTTTGTGGCATGTAGTAAATAATAAGATGTGCAGATGTAAATAAAAAGACAAAATTTCACCTTAAAGAAAATATTTATTAAAATAAGCTACAACTACGAAGTAATTTACATGTCATACGCTCATTATATGAATATGTTAAATATCCAACCGAGAAAACAATACCTACAATCTATAACTACACCTCTTGGTAGCTGATAACACTACCTCGTCCTTGTGCTTCCTCTTTCGGCATCCTAAGAATTCCCTCTCAACACTTGCAAGGTCTTCTGGGTTACTAGAAGCGTGTACTGCAACTGTCTTCTCCAGATTCCTACCAAACATCTTCGCAGGCCCCGTCCTAGTCACCGTCACTCCTAACGCTGGATTGATTCTCGTTTCTATCTCCAGCTTCTTCTTCTCCTTCAATAACATCCTCAGTCTTCGTCGTAGTATTGGGTCTCCCAGCGTAACTTCTTTGCATCTCTTGTAAGCCTTCACGACGTTCAACAATGATTCAGGATCTAGATATCTGAAACATGAAATAACATTAGTACAAATACAACATACAAAGTAAAACATTACAAATTAAAAGTACTTACCTCAAAATCGTAACGATCAGCTCCACTGGTAACTCCGTCAATCCTGGTCCGGCTAGCTGGTAGACCAACACTGGCAAAATCTCGAACATCTTGGCACTTGCTCACTATTCGATTATCTGGAAAGAACTAACTGATCTGGCTAAAATTCGAGGTATTTATATTACCCGCAAGTTAGTCAGGTGTAACCGCTCCGGTTCATCGATGGGGAAACTTGTTGGTTGAATTAATTCGAAAATTTCCATGTGACTCATAGTGGCGGTTAACAAAGGCATGATCTTGATGTTAGTCTTGCTTGACTACAATAGGGCAATCGACACTTTGGAACAAAGCTTATTCTTGACATCCTGGCTTTTACTGGAGTGTCTCCTGGTGCGGTTTCATTAATTCAGTCTTATGTGAGTGGAGGTATCCAAGGTGTTCGGTGTAGCGGTCGGCGCTTAGCTTTCAGGCGTCCTGTTTTCAAAAAATATGTACAATCATGTAAAGTTTAGATGTACACCGACGATATTCAATTGTATTATTCGTATAAACCTGAAGAGCATCGCAGTGCTTTGCCTCTGGTAGAGCAGGATTTTAGCAGTTTTGCGGCAATATCCTCTCGGCATTCGTTATGAATCCAGCGAAATCGTATATTATGGCACTTGATGCAAGAAACCTAATGTACGCTATTCATCTGCGGGTTATCTCAGGATTGATGGTACTACCTTAAGTGCCATTGAGTAACACGTTTTGTTGTTTATCTACAGAATTTACTTTCGTTGTTGATAAACAAATTCAATAGATTCAACTCATAAACGTATATTATTTACCTAATACATACTTTATATTTATTGCTTTTAGGAATAAAGAATTTTCAAAAATTCATATTAACTTTAGAACATCTCAAGCTAAGCAGCAAGAAACAAGTAATACTTGTAAACCAGTTTCTTTGTGGCATGTAGTAAATAATGGATGTGCAGATGTAAATAAAAAGACAAAATTTTACCTTAAAGAAAATATTTATTAAAATAAGCTACAACTACGAAGTAATTTACATGTCATACATTCATTATATGAATACGTTAAATATCTACAATCTATAACTACACCTCTTGGTAGCTGATAACACTACCTCGTCCTTGTGCTTCCTCTTTCGGCATCCTAAGAATTCCCTCTCAACACTTGCAAGGTCTTCTGGGTTACTAGAAGCGTGTACTGCAACTGTCTTCTCCAGATTCCTACCAAACATCTTCGCAGGCCCCGTCCTAGTCACCGTCACTCCTAACGCTGGATTGATTCTCGTCTCCATCTCCAGCTTCTTCTTCTCCTTCAATAACATCCTCAGTCTTCGTCGTAGTATTGGATCTCCCAACGTAACTTCTTTGCATCTCTGGTAAGCCTTCACGACATTCAACAATGATTCCGGATCTAGATATCTGAAACATGAAATAACATTAGTACAAATACAACACACAAAGTAAAACATTACAAATTAAAAGTACTTACCTCAAAATCGTAACGATCAGCTCCACTGGTAACTCCGTCAATCCTGGTCCGGTTAGCTGGTAGACCAACACTGGCGAAATCTCGAACATCTTGGCACTTGCTCACTCTTCGATTATCTAGAATGAACTAACTGATCTGGCTAAAATTCGAGGTATTTATATTACCGGCAAGTTAGTCAGGTGTAACCGCTTCGGTTTATCGATGGGGAAACTTGTTGGTTGAATTAATTCGAAAATTTCCATGTGACTCATGGTGGCGGTTCACAAAGGCATGATCTCGATGTTAGTCTTGCTTGACTACAATGGGGCATTCGACACTTTGGATCATAGCTTATCCTTGACATCCTGGCTTTTACTGCGGTGTCTCCTGGTGCGGTTTCATTATTTCAGTCTTATCCGACTGGAGGTATCCAAGGTGTTCGGTGTAGCGGTCGGTGCTTAGCTTTTAGGCGTCCTGTTTTCAAAAAATATGTACAATCATGTAAAGTTTAGATGTACACCGACGATATTCAATTGTATTATTCGTATAAACCTGAAGAGCTTCGCAGTGCTTTGCCTCTGGTAGAGCAGGATTTTAGCAGTTTTGCGGCAATATCCTCTCGGCATTCGTTATGAATCCAGCGAAATCGTATATTATGGCACTTGATGCAAGAAACCTAATGTACGCTATTCATCTGCGGGTTATCTCAGGATTGATGGTACTACCTTAAGTGCCATTGAGTAACACGTTTTGTTGTTTATCTACAGAATTTACTTTCGTTGTTGATAAACAAATTCAATAGATTCAACTCATAAACGTATATTATTTACCTAATACATACTTTATATTTATTGCTTTTAGAAATAAAGAATTTTCAAAAATTCATATTAACTTTAGAACATCTCAAGCTAAGCAGCAAGAAACAAGTAATACTTGTAAACCAGTTTTTTTGTGGCATGTAGTAAATAATAGATGTGCAGATGTAAATAAAAAGACAAAATTTTACCTTAAAGAAAATATTTATTAAAATAAGCTACAACTACGAAGTAATTTACATGTCATACATTCATTATATGAATACGTTAAATATCTACAATCTATAACTACACCTCTTGGTAGCTGATAACACTACGTCGTCCTTCTGCTTCCTCTTTCGGCATCCTAAGAATTCCCTCTCAACACTTGCAAGGTCTTCTGGGTTACTAGAAGCGTGTACTGCAACTGTCTTCTCCAGATTCCTACCAAACATCTTCGCAGGCCCCGTCCTAGTCACCGTCACTCCTAACGCTGGATTGATTCTCGTCTCCATCTCCAGTTTCTTCTTCTCCTTCAATAACATCCTCAGTCTTCGTCGTAGTATTGGATCTCCCAACGTAACTTCTTTGCATCTCTTGTAAGTCTTCACGACGTTCAACAATGATTCAGGATCTAGATACCTGAAACATGAAATAACATTAGTACAAATACAACATACAAAGTAAAACATTACAAATTAAAAGTACTTACCTCAAAATCGTAACGATCAGCTCCACTGGTAACTCCGTCAATCCTGGTCCGGCTAGCTGGTAGACCAACACTGGCAAAATCTCGAACATCTTGGCACTTGCTCACTATTCGATTATCTGGAAAGAACTAACTGATCTGGCTAAAATTCGAGGTATTTATATTACCCGCAAGTTAGCCAGGTGTAACCGCTCCGGTTCATCGATGCGGAAACTTGTTGGTTGAATAAATTCGAAAATTTCCATGTGACTCATGGTGGCGATTCACAGAGGCATGATCTCGATGTTAGTCTTGCTTGACTACAATAGGGCAATCGACACTTTGGATCGTAGCTTATTCTTGACATCCTGGCTTCTACTTGAGTGTCTCCTGGTGCGGTTTCATTATTTCAGTCTTATTCGAGTGGAGGTATCCAAGGTGTTCGGTGTAGCGGTCGGTGCTTAGCCTTTAGGCGTCCTGTTTTCAAAAAATATGTACAATCATGTAAAATTTAGATGTACACCGACGATATCCAATTGTATTATTCGTATAAAACCTGAAGAGCTTCGCAGTGCTTTGGCTCTGGTAGGGCAGGATTTTAGCAGTTTTGCGGCAATATGCTCTCGGCATTCGTTATGAATCCTGCGAAATCCTATATTATGGCACTTGGTGGAAGAAACCTAATGTACGCTCTTCATCTGCGGGTTATCTCAGGAATGATGGTACTACCTTAAGCGCCATTGAGTAACACGTTTTGCTGTTTATCTGCAGAATTTACTTTCGTTGTTGATAAACAAATTCAATAGATTCAACTCATAAACGCATATCATTTACCTAATACATACTTTATATTAATTGCTTTTAGGAATCAAGAATTTTCAAAAATTCATATTAACTTTAGAACATCTCAAGCTAAGCAGCAAGAAACAAGTAATACTTCTAAACCAGTTTCTTTGTGGCATGTAGTAAATAATAAGATGTGCAGATGTAAATAAAAAGACAAAATTTTACCTTAAAGAAAATATTTATTAAAATAAGCTACAACTACGAAGTAATTTACATGTCATACGTTCATTATATGAATATGTTAAATATCTAACCGAGAAAACAATACCTACAATCTATAACTACACCTCTTGGTAGCTGATAGCACTACGTCGTCCTTGTGCTTCCTCTTTCGGCATCCTAAGAATTCCCTCTCAACACTTGCAAGGTCTTCTGGGTTACCAGAAGCGTGTAATGCAACTGTCTTCTCCAGATTCCTACCAAACATCTTCGCAGGCCCCGTCCTAGTCACCGTCACTCCTAGCGCTGGATTGATTCTCGTCTCCATCTCCAGCTTCTTCTTCTCCTTCAATAACATCCTCAGTCTTCGTCGTAGTATTGGATCTCCCAACGTAACTTCTTTGAATCTCTTGTAAGCCTTCACGACGTTCAACAATGATTCCGAATCTAGATATCTGAAACATGAAATAACATTAGTACAAATACAACATACAAAGTAAAACATTACAAATTAAAAGTACTTACCTCAAAATCGTAACGATCAGCTCCACTGGTAACTCCGTCAATCCTGGTCCGGCTAGCTGGTAGACCAACACTGGCAAAATCTCGAACAACATCTTGGCACTTGCTCACTATTCGATTATCTGGAAAGAACTAACTGATCTGGCTAAAATTCGAGGTATTTATATTACCGGCAAGTTAGTCAGGTGTAACCGCTCCGGTTCATCGATGCGGAAACTTGTTGGTTGAATTAATTCGAAAATTTCCATGTGACTCATAGTGGCGGTTAACAAAGACATGATCTCGATGTTAGTCTTGCTTGACTACAGTAGGGCAATCGACACTTTGGATCAAAGCTTATTCTTGACATCCTGGCTTTTACCGGAGTGTCTCCTGGTGCGGTTTCATTAATTCAGTCTTATGCGAGTGGAGGTATCCAAGGTGTTCGGTGTAGCGGTCGGTGCTTAGCTTTTAGGCGTCCTGTTTTCAAAAAATATGTACAATTATGTAAAGTTTAGATGTACACCGACGATATCCAATTGTATTATTCGTATAAACCTGAAGAGCTTCGCAGTGCTTTGCCTCTGATAGAGCAGGATTTTAGCAGTTTTGCGGCGATATCCTCTCGGCATTCGTTATGAATCCAGCGAAATCATATATTATGGCACTTGGCGGAAGAAACCTAATGTACGCTATTCATCTGCGGGTTATCTCAGGATTGATGGTACTACCTTAAGTGCCATTGAGTAACACGTTTTGTCGTTTATCTACAGAATTTACTTTCGTTGTTGATAAACAAATTCAATAGATTCAACTCATAAACGTATATTATTTACCTAATACACACTTTATATTTATTGCTTTTAGGAATAAAGAATTTTCAAAAATTCATATTAACTTTAGAACATCTCAAGCTAAGCAGCAAGAAACAAGTAATACTTGTAAACCAGTTTCTTTGTGGCATGTAGTAAATAATAAGATGTGCAGATGTAAATAAAAACACAAAATTTTACCTTAAAGAAAATATTTATTAAAATAAGCTACAACTACGAAGTAATTTACATGTCATACAATTCATTATATGAATACGTTAAATATCTACAATCTATAACTACACCTCTTGGTAGCTGATAACACTACCTCGTCCTTGTGCTTCCTCTTTCGGCATCCTAAGGATTCCCTCTCAACACTTGCAAGGTCTTCTGGGTTACTAGAAGCGTGTACTGCAACTGTCTTCTCCAGATTCCTACCAAACATCTTCGCAGGCCCCGTCCTAGTCACCGTCACTCCTAACGCTGGATTGATTCTCGTTTCTATCTCCAGCTTCTTCTTCTCCTTCAATAACATCCTCAGTCTTCGTCGTAGTATTGGGTCTCCCAGCGTAACTTCTTTGCATCTCTTGTAAGCCTTGACGACGTTCAACAATGATTCAGGATCTAGATATCTGAAACATGGAATAACATTAGTACAAATACAACATACAAAGTAAAACATTACAAATTAAAAGTACTTACCTCAAAATCGTAACGATCAGCTCCACTGGTAACTCCGTCAATCCTGGTCCGGCTAGCTGGTAGACCAACACTGGCAAAATCTCGAACAACATCTTGGCACTTGCTCACTATTCGATTATCTGGAAAGAACTAACTGATCTGGCTAAAATTCGAGGTATTTATATTACCCGCAAGTTAGTCAGGTGTAACCGCTCCGGTTCATCGATGCGGAAACTTGTTGGTTGAATTAATTCGAAAATTTCCATGTGACTCGTAGTGGCGGTTAACAAAGACATGATCTCGATGTTAGTCTTGCTTGACTACAATAGGGCAATCGACACTTTGGATCAAAGCTTATTCTTGACATCCTGGCTTTTACTGGAGTGTCTTCTGGTGCGATTTCATTATTTCAGTCTTATGCGAGTGGAGGTATCCAAGATGTTCGGTGTAGCGGTCGGTGCTTAGCTTTTAGGCGTCCTGTTTTCAAAAAATATGTACAATCATGTAAAGTTTAGATGTACACCGACGATATCCAGTTGCATTATTCGTATAAGCCTGAAGAGCTTCGCAGTGCTTTGCCTCTGGTAGAGCAGGATTTTAGCAGTTTTGCGGCGATATCCTCTCGGCATTCGTTATGAATCCAGCGAAATCATATATTATGGCACTTGATGGAAGAAACCTAATGTACGCTATTCATCTGCGGGTTATCTCGGGATTTATGGTACTACCTTAAGTGCCATTGAGTAACACGTTTTGTCGTTTATCTACAGAATTTACTTTCGTTGTTGATAAACACATTCAATAGATTCAACTCATTAACGATATTATTTACCTAACACATACTTTATATTTATTGCTTTTAGGAATAAAGAATTTTCAAAAATTCATATTAACTTTAGAACATCTCAAGCTAAGCAGCAACAAACAAGTAATACTTGTAAACCAGTTTCTTTGTGGCATGTAGTAAATAATAAGATGTGCAGATGTAAAAAAAAAGACAAAATTTCACCTTAAAGAAAATATTTATTAAAATAAGCTACAACTACGAAGTAATTTACATGTCATACGTTCATTATATGAATATGTTAAATATCCAACCGAGAAAACAATACCTACAATCTATAACTACACCTCTTGGTAGCTGATAGCACTACGTCGTCCCTGTGCTTCCGCTTTCGGCATCCTAAGAATTCCCTCTCAACACTTGCAAGGTCTTCTGGGTTACTAGAAGCGTGTACTGCAACTGTCTTCTCCAGATTCCTACCAAACATCTTCGCAGGCCCCGTCCTAGTCACCGTCACTCCTAGCGCTGGATTGATTCTCGTCTCCATCTCCAGCTTCTTCTTCTCCTTCAATAACATCCTCAGTCTTCGTCGTAGTATTGGATCTCCCAACGTAACTTCTTTGCATCTCTTGTAAGCCTTCACGACGTTCAACAATGATTCAGGATCTAGATATCTGAAACACGAAATAACATTAGTACAAATGCAACATACAAAGTAAAACATTACAAATTAAAAGTACTTACCTCAAAATCGTAACGATCAGCTCCACTGGTAACTCCGTCAATCCTGGTCCGGCTAGCTGGTAGACCAACACTGGCAAAATCTCGAACAACATCTTGGCACTTGCTCACTATTCGATTATCTGGAAAGAACTAACTGATCTGGCTAAAATTCGAGGTATTTATATTGCCCGCAAGTTAGTCAGGTGTAACCGCTCCGGTTCATCGATGCGGAAACTTGTTGGTTGAATTAATTCGAAAATTTCCATGTGACTCATAGTGGCGGTTAACAAAGGCATGATCTCGATGTTAGTCTTGCTTGACTACAATAGGGCAATCGACACTTTGGATCAAAGCTTATTCTTGACATCCTGGCTTTTACTGGAGTGTCTTCTGGTGCGATTTCGTTATTTCAGTCTTATGCGAGTGGAGGTATCCAAGGTGTTCGGTGTAGCGGTCGGTGCTTAGCTTTTAGGCGTCCTGTTTTCAAAAAATATGTACAATCATGTAAAGTTTAGATGTACACCGACGATATCCAGTTGCATTATTCGTATAAGCCTGAAGAGCTTCGCAGTGCTTTGCCTCTGGTAGAGCAGGATTTTAGCAGTTTTGCGGCGATATCCTCTCGGCATTCGTTATGAATCCAGCGAAATCATATATTATGGCACTTGATGGAAGAAACCTAATGTACGCTATTCATCTGCGGGTTATCTCGGGATTTATGGTACTACCTTAAGTGCCATTGAGTAACACGTTTTGTCGTTTATCTACAGAATTTACTTTCGTTGTTGATAAACACATTCAATAGATTCAACTCATTAACGATATTATTTACCTAACACATACTTTATATTTATTGCTTTTAGGAATAAAGAATTTTCAAAAATTCATATTAACTTTAGAACATCTCAAGCTAAGCAGCAAGAAACAAGTAATACTTGTAAACCAGTTTTTTTGTGGCATGTAGTAAATAATAGATGTGCAGATGTAAATAAAAAGACAAAATTTTACCTTAAAGAAAATATTTATTAAAATAAGCTACAACTACGAAGTAATTTACATGTCATACATTCATTATATGAATACGTTAAATATCTACAATCTATAACTACACCTCTTGGTAGCTGATAACACTACCTCGTCCTTGTGCTTCCTCTTTCGGCATCCTAAGAATTCCCTCTCAACACTTGCAAGGTCTTCTGGGTTACTAGAAGCGTGTACTGCAACTGTCTTCTCCAGATTCCTACCAAACATCTTCGCAGGCCCCGTCCTAGTCACCGTCACTCCTAACGCTGGATTGATTCTCGTCTCCATCTCCAGCTTCTTCTTCTCCTTCAATAACATCCTCAGTCTTCGTCGTAGTATTGGATCTCCCAACGTAACTTCTTTGCATCTCTTGTAAGCCTTCACGACGTTCAACAATGATTCAGGATCTAGATATCTGAAACATGAAATAACATTAGTACAAATACAACACACAAAGTAAAACATTACAAATTAAAAGTACTTACCTCAAAATCGTAACGATCAGCTCCACTGGTAACTCCGTCAATCCTGGTCCGGCTAGCTGGTAGACCAACACTGGCAAAATCTCGAACATCTTGGCACTTGCTCACTCTTCGATTATCTAGAATGAACTAACTGATTTGGCTAAAATTCGACGTATTTATATTACCCGAAAGTTAGCCATGTGTAACCGCTCCGGTTCATCGATGCGGAAACTTGTTGGTTGAATTAATTTGAAAATTTCTATGTGACTCATGGTGGCGGTTCACAAAGGCATGATCTCGTTGTTAGTCTTGCTTGACTACAATGGGGCATTCGACACTTTGGATCATAGCTTATCCTTGACATCCTGGCTTTTACTGCGGTGTCTCCTGGTGCGGTTTCATTATTTCAGTCTTATCCGACTGGAGGTATCCAAGGTGTTCGGTGTAGCGGTCGGTGCTTAGCCTTTAGGCGTCCTCCTTTCAAAAATATGTACAGTCATGTAAAGTTTAGATGTACACCGACTATATCCAATTGTATTTCGTATAAACCTGAAGAGCTTCGCAGTGCTTTGTTCTGGTAGAGCAGGATTTTAGCAGTTTTGCGGCGATATCCTCTCGGCTAATTTTCAAAGCGGTATTAGATTCTGTATCAAAAAATAAAGCAAAAAGATATTGCAAGTGCTATTGCTAAAGTTAATAGTTTAAGAGATATTTTATGAAAACCTCCTTAATCTTAAATATCGCATTGTTTAATATCAGTTTTAGTTTGCCATGGTTAAACAATTGAAGGTAGCTGCCAAATGTACTGTCAACAGTAGTAAGTATTTAGAAACGGATTGCTTAATTATTTCAAACAAAGGTGAGTACACAAGATCTACTCGATCAATAAGCACTTGTTTGGGATTAATTTTATTGCTTTTGAAGATCTCTAATGACTACTAAATTTAATCCAAAACCTTTGTCTGTGATATGTAGGACATTTATGTCTTCCAAGTTTGGAAATACGTATCCTGATACTAGGATGTGATTTGAAAAAGTAGAATCCGTTTTTTAGAGACTAAGTGCTCTAAGGTGTTCTTTATGTCTAACATTAAATGAACGGCCGGTTTGACCTATGTATGTACAAGCCGTCATAGTCCGGACAAATTCGCTTATAAATTCCAGATTTATCCCAAATACCTGTTTTATCTTTGGCGTTAAACAGTAAATATGAGTTTCTTGGTTGTGCTTTGAAACTTTTAAATTACCTTTCTGTAGTCACAGGACAATTTTTTCGAATATATCTCTAAAATATGTGATCGAAACATATTTTTTAGTGTTGGTTTTTTTAATGTGTGGGTAAACGCTATGGTATGCTAGTTGTAGTCCTACAACTAGCATACCAATCGTCAATTCGTTACTTTTGGGCTTTTTAATATTAATGTACATGTAATAAATTGTTATCTTGTAACACGTTGCCTGCTCGTGCGCCAAAATGTAACACGTTGCCTGCTCGTGCGTCAAAATCTAACACGTGTGGCTGGCGGGTGTCAATTACGTAACGTTATGACTCGCTCGCAGGTCAAATATGTAAACACTTATTCGTTTTCGAGTCAAAATTTAACTTACTAGTTCAACTCTAACAATCACGGAAAATATACTCGTGCCAACCTCTATCCTAGGTGCTCCCTCTCTGGACAGATTCTGGAAATTCGGTAACTCAGAGGATGTGAATAAACGACTCACCTTAAGATTCTCTTTGTGCTTTATCTTATACTTATAATACAAGGGAAAAGCAATAAAACATTCTCTTAAATTATCTTATTCGTCGTTGCTATCTTACGGGATGAATTCGCTTGTATGCCCAACAAGTTAACCGACGCATCTGCTTATAGATGTCGCCTTCCGGTAACAGTGTCAAACAGCTAACATGTGTTTGGACGTTTGTAGTTCGGTAAACAACATCGGTAAGTTTGTTTTGTGTTTCAACCCGGGTAGCTTCTAGCGGAGACCAAAGTAGGTTCTAGTGATTAAAATATCTGCTTACAGTACACGATCTTTGAACACTTTTGTAGTACCAAGGTCTCAAACCAACGTTATGTGTAAAGCGCCGCTATGTTGCATAAAATAATTTTAGAATTCAACATAGAATCCAAATCTGACATAAAAATGATACTGTTCTATTTAAAATAGGGAAGTTGATGACTACTTCCGGTGTAAGAGAAAGATGCTGACGGTTGTAAATATTTTGGTTGAGCTAGCTTTAAAGGATAATTTGTGTTTGTAAATTTTTAAATTTCTATTTTACTCACTTCCCCATATACTTTTAACCAAAGCTCGTCGTGACTTACCCTGTATAGGTACTGTATATCGTTACTTTTTCGTACGTTTGTATCACGTTCGAAAAAGACACATTGAAGTGTCGATACTGCAGTGACGTGTTTTTACAATTAAATAAAGTGATAAAATACATAGTTAAGTGTTTTAATTATTCTCATCAAAATTAATTTTCCAATATTTTTTCTAAGATAGGATACATCCACGAACATATAACCTCCTCGATACGGCGTAATGTAATGCACTACTGTAAAAACCTTGTTTCGCGGGAAATAATTTGCCAATACATTTATTTAACGTTTATTAAACGCCAAAGCAGCATATTCTTTTACTCAGGTCCTGGAAATTCGTTTTTGATTTCAGTATTCAAAAAGTGCTTACCTACAAAAACTTAACCTTAACTTTGCAGAAGTCGAATATGCTAGTAGATATTAAGAAAACTTAAAAGAGATAAAAACTTACCACAAGCTATCCGTGATGCTGCTGGACGATTTCGATATGGTGATGTGATTGTGTACAGACTTGTCTCTCCTCTCTATCCTTGGAACAATAACATTGGAGCATTTTACTGAAACCAACCACCATGAGTCACGTGGAAATTTTCGAATTAATTCAACCAAAACGTTTGCGCATCGATGAACGGGAACGGTTACACCTGGCTGAGTTTCGGGTAATATAAATACCTCCGATTCTAGCCAAATTAGTTAGTTCTTTTTAAATAATCGAAGAGTGAACAAGTGCCAGGATGTTATTCGAGATTTTACCAGTGTCGTTGTACAACCTAGCCGGACCAAGACTGACGGAGTTACCAGTGGAGCTTATCGTTACGATTTTGAGGTAAGTATCTTTAATTCTTAATGTTTTAGTTTGTATATTGTATTTGGACTAATGTTATTTCATCTTTCAGATACTTAGATCCTGTATCATTGTTGAACGTCGTGAACGCTTACAAGAGATGTAAAGAAGTTACTTTGGGAGATCCGATACTACGACGAAGATTGAGGATGTTACTGAAGGAGAAGAAGAAGCTGGAAATAGAGACGAGAATCAATCCAGCGTTAGTGGTAACGGTGACCAGGACGGGGCCTACGAAGATGTTTGGAAGGAATATAGAGAAGACGGTTGCAGTACACGCTTCAAGTAAACCAGAAGATTTTGCAGGTGTTGAGAGTGAGCTCTTAGGCCGCCGGAAGAGGAAGCACAAGGACGACGCAGCGTTACCAGCTACCAAGAGGTGTAGTTATAGATTGTAGATATCGTTTTCTAGGTTAGATATTTAACATATTCACATAATGAATGTATGACGCGCAAATTACTTTGTAGTTGTAGTTTATTTGAATAAATGTTTTCTTTAAGATAAAATTTTGTCTTATTATTTACATCCACACATCTTACTATTACTATATGCCATGAAGAAATCGGTTTATAAGTATTATATATTTTTTTGCTGTTAAGATTGAAATGTTCTAAAGTTAATATAAATTTTGGAAAATTCTTTATCCATAAAATATATCCCAATAAATGTCATTGCTTCAATTGATTGAAATATGTACTAGATAAATTATATGTGTTTATAAGTTGAATCTCTTGAACTTATTTATTAACAACAAAAGTAAATTCTGCAGATAAACAACAAAACGTATTACTCAATGGCAGTTACCATCAATCCTGAAATCAACCCGCAGATGAATAACGTATATTAGGTTACTTCCACCAAATGCCACAACGTAGTGATATCATAGTATAATATGATTTCGCAGGATTCGTAGCGAATAACAAGAAGAAATCGTTGCAAAGCTGGAAAAATCCTGCTCTACAAAAGTCAGAGCAGTGCGAAGCCCTTCAGGTTTAAATGAATAATACAATCGAATATCGTCGGTGTACATCTACACTTTGCATGATTGCACATATTTTTTGAAAACAGGACGAATAAAGGCTGAGCACCCATCGCTACACTGACCACCTTGAGTACCACCACTCAGATAAGACTGAAATAATGAAACCGCACCGAAAGATAGTCCAATAAAAGCCAGAATGGCAAGGATTAAACTGTGATCCAAAGTGTCGAATGCGCTATTCTAGTCAAGCAAGACTAACATCGAGACCATGGCTTTGTGAACATGAGTCACGCGGAAATTTTCGAATTAATTCAGCCAACAAGTTTCCGCATCGATGAACCGGAACGGTTACACCTGGCTGACTTTCGGCTAATATAAATACCTCCGATTCTAGCCAGATCAGTTAGTTCTTTTTAAATAATCGAAGAGTGAACAAGTGCCAAGATGTTGTTCGGAATTTTGCCAGTGTTGGTGTACAAGCTAGCCGGACCAGGATTGACGGAGTTACCAGTGGAGCTGATTGTTACGATTTTGAGGTAAGTACTTTTCATTTTTGATATTTTAGTTTGTATGTTGTACTTGTACTAATGTTATTTCATGTTTCAGATACTTAGATCCTGAATCATTGTTGAACGTCGTGAAGGCTTACAAGAGATGCAAAGAAGTTACGTTGGGAGATCCAATACTACGACGAAGACTGAGGATGTTATTGAAGGAGAAGAAGAAGCTGGAGATGGAGACGAGAATCAATCCAGCGTTAGGAGTGACGGTGACTAGGACGGGGCCTGCGAAGATAGGAAGGAAGGTAGGAATCTGGAGAAGACAGTTGCAGTACACGCTTCTAGTAATCCAGAAGACCTTGCAAGTGTTGAGAGGGAATTCTTAGGATGCCGAAAGAGGAAGCACAAGGACGACGTAGTATTATCAGCTACCAAGAGGTGTAGCTATAGATTGTAGGCATTGTTTTCTAGGTTAGATATTTAACATATTCATATAATGAATGTATGACATGTAAATTACTTCGTAGTTGTAGCTTATTTTAATAAATATTTTCTTTAAGATAAAATTTGGTCTTATTACTTACATCTGCACATCTTATTATTCACTACACGCCACAAAGAAACTGGTTTACAAGTATTATATTTTTTTGCTGCTTAGCTTGAGATGTTCTAAAGTTAATACGAATTTTTGAAAATTCTTTATTCCTAAAAGCAGTAAATATCAAGTATGTATTAGGTAAATAATATGTGTTTATGTATTGAATCTCTTGAATTTGTTAATTAACAACAAATAAAAGTACATTCTGTAAACAAAAAATAAACGTTTTATTCAATTGTATTTGCCATCAATCCTGAGATCAACTCGCTGGTGAATAGTGTATGTTCTTTCTACCAGGTACCATAATAATTGAATTTGCAGGATTTATAACGAATGCTGAGTAGTTATTGCTACAAAGTTGCCAAAATCCTGCTGTACAAGAGCCAAAGCAGTGCGAAGCTCCTCAGGCTTACGTGAATAGTGCAATTGAATATCGCTTCTGTACACTAAAGTTTCGGTACACTCCGCATCACCTAAGTTATGCATTAACTAGTCCGAAGCAGCTATTTCGAGGATGCGTGGGTCGCCATTATCAATCTGATGACCGAATGATGTGAGAAAAAAAACTCTAGCAGATCTATTATTGCTGACATTGTTGATTTCTTCTTTTTGAGCTATCAGAAACATTTTTAATAAGGTAGATATTAATGCAATGATTCTGTAGTAGTGCGTAAAACAACATTCACCATCGGAAACTTTAACCACATTTCTTAAATTCAAAATTAATTAGATGCATTAGGTATCAGTGATTCTATACTACCTACATGCACTATTTAAGATATCGTGGTAAACGTGGTAACCATTGTGACTTATCGTACTTCAAAATTTCCACATGCAACATTTCCATCGAAGCGAAAGACATTTTGGTGGATATTGGAATCAGAAAGGTTATTACCTAATTTTATTCAATTAGCAAACTTTGGTTGTATTATTTCGAAATAAGAGAGAAGATGGTATAGACAAGTATTGACTAAACGAGAATTTTCCTAAAAATAAAGTAAACCAACCATTAAAGTATAAACACCATTTATTGAACCAATTTGGATCTTTTCATTTCAAAATTATGAAGTTATAGAAGAGGATTTGAGGAACAAATAGGATTTGGACTTGAATTGAGTGCGGCGTCGATGCAAGACTTTTGCAAAGGTCATTGAAGTGCGTCATTGTCACTTGAAGAACTACAGTGAGTAGTTAAAAATGCATTAGCATGGCCAAATAAACACAAAAATTAAAAAATATTCAATGAAATAAGTTTATGAAAACAGCCGTCGGTTAAGGATTGATTCGGGAAACTGTAAAATTTGTAAAACGAATATAATTATCAGAATTAATAAAACTCTTTTGGCATTAAAAATTGTTTAATTTTCATTTCACTCTGTTCATAAAATAGCAAAATTTAGGTAGATTCCATACATTTAATATTTGAAGCATCGTATATCCCCGAGAAGTGCATTTTTTCAAGAGCTTCATTACAATATATGTATTTCAATTTTTCGTCACCACCTAACAATTTTCTTATAAGTTACTTGGTTTCAGAATTCTCCTTCCTACGCGTAATATTTGTTAATCAATGAGCGCAAACAATATAATACCTTTTAATTTTTCTTTTACAACAGATGCTATTAAAAGGAATCGAATATCCTCTGTCCCACACCAGGCTCAATTCTCCACCATCGTCCATCCTGTTGATCGTCCGGAAACCTCAAGTTCACCCTTCCACAAACAGATAGATAGACTGTCTAAAGTGGCTATGAGATCTCCAACTGTATCTAAAATATATAGTATACAGGAGGGCAGAAAAAAATAAAGAAGAATAATGTCCTTTTTTGCTGGCGGTCCTTTCGAATCGCACCCAATACATCGGCAGTTTATTTTATTCGTTTTCACCCCCTTCGAGCCTATCGTTCACCGTCCCATCTCCTTTTTCCTTCCCATATAGAGTTGTTTTGTTTCCGTGAGGGATGGGTGGCAAAGAGGTCGGTTGAGGGGGGCCACGGGAAACGGGTGCCGGGATATTTATCTCTTCGAAAAGTGGAGACGTCTGCTCCGGAACAGCCCTATCGTGTCGATTGTCCCGGAAGAATTTCTCGGATTTGATTTATGTGAAACCGGAATTTAGGGGCATGGATGTGAGAGTTTCCACTCGAAGCTTGTTGTAGAAGAGGCGGATATATATCATTTAAAGGAGAAGGTGGGAGGTGGCGAATTGAATTGCCAATCGTGTAGAAATAAATGTGCGAAGATGTTGATGGAAAAAAATTAAAGGAATACGTATGCAATACGTTTCGCTGCACAAAAATCATAAATGATAATGCAACTTCTGTGAAAAAATGCGTGGACAGTGATTTTTACCCACTTGAGAAGCTATTGAAGCCTTCAAAAACTATGTCTTGGAGATACTACCTTCAGAGTGGAAAAGTCGTTTCGAGAATTGGTTGGAACGCATGTAAAAGTGTATAAATCTGAATGGCGAGTACTTTGCAAAACAATAGACCGATTTGTACCAATCTTTCATTGTTTTTGTAAAAGCTTACAAGATACCTTTCGTCATACAACACTAAAGGATCGGCACACTTCGCACCATACTAATTATTAATTAATTTGAAACAGCCATATCAAGAATTCGTAGATCCTCATTTTCAACCGTATGAGCGAATGATGTGAGAAAAAACTCTAATTCTAGCATGTCTGTTCTATTCCGACTCTCAAGAAAAATATTTGCAAGTACCTACTTTTGTCGCCTATACACCCTAAAACCAAAACATGCGAAATATACGGAAAAATAGGTGAAAGGGTCTCTTGTAATTGTAGCACGAATCGTAAAACATGCGTCAAAGAAGCTTGAGTAAGAAAGCGGCCCGCTCTCTTTATCCATCAAATTTGTGTCCCTTTTTATGTAAATAGTTTCATAAACGTCTAATCCCCGCGACGAAGTTACATTCTGAATCAATTTCAGATTTTATAATTTCATATTATGTCCGGTTTCGTTTATGTGTTGTACTACACTTGACGAATTAACCTTCCCGTCTCTGTACCACCTGATGTGCTCATTGAACCTAGTACCCATCGCTCGATTCGTTTGACCAATATAGGCTTTATCACAGTCACTACATGCAAAAGGAACACAACGGACCGAGTCTTTTTGATTTATTAGGTGAACATATGTTTTGCGTTTCGTGCTACAATGACACGAACCCATTTCGTCTATTCGTCCGTATATTTCGCACGTTTTAGTTTTAGGGTGCATGGACGGCAAAAGTAGGTACTTTTAAATTTTTTTCTCGAGAGTAGTGACAGAACGGGCATGTTAGAATTGGAGTTTTTTTCTCACATCATTCAGTCATACGGTTGACAATGAGAATCCACGAATCCTTGAAACGGCGGTTCCGAATTAATTAATAATTTGTGTGGTGCGGAGTGTACCGATACTTTAATATTGTTGGCCATACTACCCCACAGTCCTTGCTTTTTATTATTGATATTCCTCGTATTTTATTCAAATTTACTCCCAAATCCACATTTCACAAGAATTAATAGCCATGCAAAGGTTCTAAAGAAGGTTACTTCTCAGGAAAAAAACTATTAAAGTGATGGAGATTCTGCTTCTTCGTGTTATTAATTATTTATGACAGTGACTTTAGTCCATTTTAGCACTAAAAAGTTATAAAATTTTGAAGAAAGATATGTATTAAAGATTAATCTCCGTTGTTAGCATTATTTTCATTAGACGAAGTTTTCAACTGTGTAAATAAGACACAAGTTCAACACCCAAAGAAACCAGATAGGTAAGTACAGAAATGCAAGTTCTGTTAGACAACCTCATCAGATACAATTTGCTCACCATCCTTCGTTCTTCGCTTAGATCTAGATCATCTCGATTGTATGTCACACGAAATAAACATCGGGATAATCGTTAAAATCTCGGTGACGGTTTGTAAAACACGGCAGGTCGCAGTAGTGACCTGGAAGACTGCCCAAGGGCTGTCTAAGGGATCTTAGTTGAAGTAGGCATGTTCTCTCTACCTACATATATCACGATAGCGGGTATCAAGCTGAGAGTAGCCGGCCAGAGCAACAAGTTCGAATTGGCTACCGTCCACCCCATGTTAGAAAAACCTTACCTTGTGGAGGGACGGTTGTATTAAGTAAGGTCAGCTTAATTTGGAGGAAACATTTTAATAGCGTATTTACACAAATTTTTATCATCCAGCAGGCACCCACAATTTTCCAAAGATTTCGTTATATTTATATATACAGTGCGGTACTAAAGTGTCCCTCCCACGCTAACTTTTGAACGACACAAGCCAGCGTTTTTAGAAAAATTAGGTCGATTTCTATTCCCTGTGGACTTTTGCCGTTATCAGCATTCCAATTGTATTTCCGGCTTCACCGGAAGTGACGTCCACTTTCTTATGTTAAATAGAACACCCTATATATTTTGACGTTACTGGAAAGGTAATCGAAAGACCAATTCAACGATACCACATATGTTGTACTTTAACTTAAGAAATGTGAATATATGCAGCAATAAAGATTTTGGTAATCTGTTTTTGTTCTTACGCAAAATTGGCAGGGAAAGAGCACCAAATTATTTCTTGTGACGCCAGACTAATCCAAAGAGCTCGTTGCTAAGCAATGTAATCATAACAGCTGCCAAGCTGTTAAATATCAATTCTAAAAGCGTAAATTATTCTTGTTATTTATTGTTATTATCACCTGCATTTGTCACCCGTTCCTTCTTTGTTCTCGTTATTATTTTCTCTCATTTTAACTTGTTCTGTTAATTGTTGTTATTTCTTTACTTTATCGAACTTCATTGCAATTAATTAATTGGTAAGTTTGTTTAAATATATCTGTTTTAGGGTCACATTATCTTCTGCTTAAGCAGTTCGCCCTGTTAATTTCATGCTATCACTGCTTATTTAGCGCAAAGTTTAAATATTTCCGGCTGTACAAGGATGGTGTTGATTATGTTACACATTGTGCTAATTGTTGCCAAATTTACCGAATATTAAAATTAGGTACTTGGTATTTATCTTACGTGGTCCATGCGGAGGCCATTGTAAAATCAACAACATAAAAAAATTGAAACTTAAGCACATTGCCTGTCAAAAACTAACAAATTTAAACAAACTTACCACAATTAATTAATTACAATAAAGTTCGATAAAGTGAAGGAGAAAAAACGATTGACAAAACAAGTTAAAATGAGAGAAAATAGTAACGAGCACAAGGAATGAAACTATAACAAATGCAGGTTATAATAACAATAAATAACAAGAATAATTTACACATTTGGAATTGAGATTTGACCGTTTGGCAGTTGTTAAAATTACTTAAATTAAAGTATAACATATGTGGTGGATTGGTCTTTCGATCACCTTTCCAAAAATGTAAAAATATACAGGGTGTTCTATTTAAAACAGAAAGCTGACGTCGCTTCCGGTAAAACCGGAAATACAATTGAAGTGCTGATAACGGGAAAAGTTAGTTCATAAAAAATAGAAATCGCCCTATTTTTTTAGCATGGGGGGACACTTTAGAACCGCACTGTATATATGGGGTGCAAAGAAAATTCGATTAATTACGAATTCTTCGTTTTGCTGTATTAAAATGCATAATAAACTTAGGTCAAGTGTTAAGCCTGAAACTTAGATTAAAATTGTTTGCAAAATCCGTCTGCCAAACATGACGGTCCAATCCATTTTTAGGAATTATTTTTTAGAAATAATGAATGGATGACAGACAAGGTTCTGACATTAACACATTTCTTTAAAAAGATTGTTTAAGTTCTTGGGAAATGAGCACACCACGTTTTGGTAATTGTTATAAAAGACTTAATAAAAAAAAGGTGAATCAAGTTGAAGAACATGGCACTAACGCTAAAAATTACATCACAAGAAGCACCAGCAGTAGCGTGAAAGAAACGTTGTTTTACTGTACGGACATTCATTGTACAACTTAGCATTCAACATATGCTTAAGGAAATACTGCAGAAATTAATTGCTCGACAATAGCGATAGCAGTAGATTAATAGTGAAACAAGTTACCAACATCCACTGTGTACAGACGCGTTTACGGCTCATCGGTGTACCTTCGTGGAAGGTGGTAGCTTGACTCAATTAACCTTGTTTGTTAAATATACTCAACACTCCATATGGCTTAAAACAACAGCATACAATCGGTTGAACCTTTTGAATAGGACCAACTTTAAAATGAATGTTCAAACAACTTACACTGGAATGTTGGTGGAAACCAAAAAAAAAAAAAAAATAGCGTCAAGCTATACAATCCCCAGTCCTCTAACAAAGCATTGATGGCCGTGATAGATGCCAGAGATTTTACCTAGTTTTGAAGTTACCTGGGTACAAAAAGTACATGTATTTAAGTACGAGGGACGTTCAGTAATTAACGAGACAAACTGCATTAGCGGGAAAACTATTGAATATTATTAGATCAAACTTTCCGTGGGTCAAGTTGGCAACCTTTAGGATAAATTAGGCCAGATGTTTGAAAGAAATAAAAGCAAACATAGCCTCTCTTGTTCATTTCAAAATGTCGGCTCCTCTCGAAACGTGTACAGTGGAAGAGCAACGTTCAGTGATAAGATTTTTGCTATTCGAAGGTGTCGATTTAGGACCATAGTGGTGAATCAACATTTCATCGCAGGTTATAACACGGTCTAGAAACCTTCCGTTAAAAACCATCGGTTGAGCTCAGAACAAATGCGGACACGGGTGTCTTTACGGACTTGAATCAACTGTCTTGGAACCCATCTCGAACACGTTTTGCGATAATTCAGCTTGTCATGAATGATTGAGTACACAGTTTCAACACTAACATTACACAAATTGGCTATTGTCACGATTTTTATACGTCTGTCATTGATAATAAGGTCATTTATGCGATTTTGTAGCGCGTCGGTCGACATTTCAACTGGTCGTCCGAAGCGATGAATATCGGTGACACTTGTCTCGATTTAAACTGTTCAATCCACCTATACACGTTTCCGCGGCTTAAACACTTTCCAACATACCGTTTCAACATTCACGAGTAAATTTCAGCCGGCTTCACACCTTCGGATAACGAAAATTTTATCACTGAACGTTGCTGTTCCAGCGTACACGTTTCGAGAGGAGCAGACATTTTTGAAATGAACAAAAGAGGTTATGTTTGCCATTATTTCTTGCTGACTTAATTTGTCCCCAAGGTTGCCGACTTGACCACAAAAAGTTTGATCTAATAATATTCAGTAATTTGCTCGCTAATGCAGTTTGTCTCGTTAATTACTGAACGTCCCTCGTACATATACAAAAATAATAATCACACGCTTATGCATGCGTAGAATCAAAAATGAACACGTGTGCATAAGGAAATAAGTATTCTTGAAAACGGAAAGCAAGATAGATACAAACTCTGATTGTGCAAATCTGAATGTGCGTTGAATTGAATAAAAGATGTCTTTACGGAACTCTATTCGCGTCTGTTGTGTGTAACGAACTTTGTGGTTGATCTAAAAGTAATGTTTTGGAGCACAACCAACACAAATACTGATTTGATTTAACAAAAATAATTGAACCAAAGTTAGTGTGTTCTGTTAAGTTGCAAGGTGAGTTAGATAGATTCGCTAAAGTGTTGAATGAACGTATTTTTAGTTGAATGAATACAGAAATGTGCAACACTTCCTGGTTTGTTGGATGAACCAACTCCTTTCTCTCAGTGTAAGAACAGGCTAAACTGTACATTAGGATTTTTCTTCCATTCTTTGTTATCACTTTCAGTAAAACATTTTGTACGTTAAGCTACTTGTTTATGAAAGAAAAATACAGACTGTTACTCTTATTATACAGCTTATCCACCTAGTGCGTGAGCGGAAGATAATTCCCTTCCTGAGTAATTGAGAAATAAAAATACTTGAAGAAAAGTTCTGCACAGCATAAAAGTATGTTCAAGTATACCGGTTGTTCAGTTTCCGCGACGTACGATATAATTTTGGTCTTTTAAATACGTTTTCAGATGCCTATTTTCAATTCATGTCAACTTCCTTCAATATTCCATATAACCATTAATTACAGTTTTTGAAATGATTGATATAATTTGGGATTTCCCTGAATTTTCGTTATTTTCTTAATGGCCTTAGACGCAAGCGCGATGATTCAAATTTTATTGTAACTTTTCCAGAATCCAATAGAGTACCTCTTTCAGAAGTTCTTTTATAAACGTTTTCCTAGATCTAAAATGCGTCCTTCTTTAGTAATATGATGATGAAGCTATGCAGACAGCTTTTTCGTTTAAAAACAAAGAGTTCTATAACGAAAAACTGAAGATTTTCATCAAAACAAATCTATAAACATTAGTGGAAATAAGTAGAGAGCTGTTATAATTTTGATTAGTAATACTCGTGCAGCACATCAAAACAATTTTCAATTTGCGTTTCCCAAACTAAAAGATAAAATACCAATGACTAATCAAACCCATGTTTAGAAATCTCCATGTAACAACTGTAACGGTGCCTACATAGGACAATATGACATTTAAGTTACGGAAAAAAGGTTATAGATATCAAAACAACATTACAGCTTTAAAAAAACATGCAATAAACACAGGACACACGATTAATTTTGACAATGTATCTATACGCAACAAAGCAAGAAGTATACTAGAAGTGATTCAAATCAACAAACACAAAAATACTGTCAATGACAAAACTGAAATCGAAAGATTATTCAAAATTTATTATCCCATTTTGTTCCCTTTAGAGCAACGCAAACTGACGCATAAAAGTTTACACAAAATAAACACGGCCGGGACAATTCGGTATAAGCGTCAGTATAACTGCGACTCGAAAGCCGATCTGTTGTGTATACATCTACGCTGTCATATACTATATCGTAGTTCTACGTTTGTTTTGAAAGTGTTTCCTACGTCGCGAAAACGACCAAAGTTAAGAATTTATTGCAGAAATGCCTGATTTAAAGTGTGATGGCACTAAAATTGAATGTGTAGTGTGTAAAATAGATTTAATGTGTTGGTTGAAAAGTGATTGTCTACGGCACGTAAATAGTGCAGAACATGTTTCAAAAAAAATTCCACACGAGATTATGACAAATTTAAATTTAATTTATGTGTTTATTGCATGTAATTTACCATTTCATTTACTAAGGAAGAAAGCATACGTCTCGTTTTGAAATGAATATTCGGACTTTAAGTTACCAAGTGAGAGAACATTACAGAGAGTTGTGCCGTCTGCTCGTGAGCATGTCGGGAAAAGAATTAAATCGAAGTTGCAAGATAAAAAACTGTGGTTATGTGTGGGCGAAACAACAGATCGTAAAAAACATTCTGTGGTTAATGTAATAGTACGCACAATGGAACCACATCGACCGTCACCCTCAATTTTACTAGCTTCCAGACGAATATAACAATGCACTGCCGAAGTAATTTCAATGTTGGTGTTAAATACATTGGAAAAGTTTGAACTTTCAACAAATCAACTGTTGATGTTTATGAGTGATGGTGCCGCAAACATGCTTGCTGTAGGTCGATCTCTTAAAAAACATTGTGCTAACTTGTTGCATATTACATGTAAAATTTATACTCTCAGTCTCGTAGCAGATAGTATCAGAAAATGTTATCCCGAGGTAGACGCTCTAATAGCACATACAAAAGCTGTGTTTGTAAAATCCCCAAAACGTATTCGGGAATTTCATAGACTATGCCCCGGTATTTCTGAACCACCACAACCTATTCTTACTCGTTGGGGAACATGGTTAGAGGCTGCATTTTATTATCTTAAATATTTTGAGAATATAAAGAACGTGAGTTTAGAATTCGACCCAAAGGAAGCTGCGGCTGTCAAGGTAACCCGCTTGAAATTTCAGGATAGTCAAGTTAAAACAGATTTGAAAATTATTCAGAACAATTACGTGGGACTAGCGGATGCGATAGAAAAACTACAAAATTCTTCGGTGTCGTTAGTGGAATCTTTGCAAATAGTGCAGCATGTTCACGCACAGCTATGCGCGATAGAAGCAAGAAATGTTTGTGATTTAGAAAGGTTTGAAAGTGTCTTAGATAAAGACTCTGATTTTGGCACATTAAGACAAATTTGTGAAGGTGCGTCAACAGAACCGAAGTTATTTGAAAGATTATTTTACTTACGCAAATATAACGTCACTAGATGTAGAACGTTCGTTTTCGGCATACAAAAACACTTTTTCTTCACGCCGCACTCACTTTGCCGAAACAACTTTGGAAACATATCTAATGTTACAAACATTAAATAGACATTATCCACTTTGTGATTTCACGGAGGACTCTTAAAACGGTAAGTGTTTGAGCACGTATCACATTTAATTTATTTTGTGTAAACTTTTATGCGTATTCAGCATATTCAGTTTTACCTTGTCTTCACATTGACAATTCGTGAAAGATTTTTACACTTAAACAAAAAATTCTTATGCGTGTGTTGCTTGGCTGGGAGTCGAGATTCTCGTATGCGTCTTTTGGTTATGCGGCGAATAGTTGATTTTTCATAAAAATGTTTAGTTAAATCTTATTAAATTATACTAAAACCGTTTAATAATTGTTTCAATCTTCTAAATTATTATGCTGTAAGATTCATAATTGCAAGTAATATAAAACAATTTTTTAACGAAATAAGAAATGGTGTTTTGAAGAAGGCTCTTAAACAATATATCGAAACGTAATCATGGTTTTATTTTTACAAATGTCGACCTTAAATCTTTAAATATTCCCAAAAGGCCGCTACAATCAAGAATTGAATTTAGGGAATGTGAACGAATAAAATTTTAGAAGAGCTTCTCTACTAGCAGACTCTGTCAAAATATACAGGGCGTTCCGTTTGAAATAGCATGAATCAAGCATGACAATGTGTTCGATGGTAGCCACTAGTTGATGTAAAAATGTTTCGATGTATTGAAGAATCATTCAAATAAAATTTAAATCACCGATCTAGAGTGTACAACGTTTAACATACTAGTCAAAGAAACAGCGGAATTTCGCAAAAACCCGAAATTATGTCAACTTTCCAACTAACGGTGGCATAAGACTACAACAACACTCTGGGTTACAATTCACATTGGTTACCATTTTATTTGCACCTAAACCATTTGTAATGTTTCGACAATCTTTGAACATTTGTTCGTTAAAGAAATAGGCAATTCGCTGCAAGTTATTTTCTTAAGATATGTCATACTAATGTAGGTACTATGTAATTGTAAAAAATTGTGTAGAAATTGGGACTTTAACTATATACAACTGAATTAAAAGGTAATTCGAATGACCAACATTACACTAAAACTGATTTTTTTCCCGTAGGCGGAACAAATAGAAAAGGTACATCGTTTATTACATGATTCACATTCGCCCAGCCAAACATATACCGACAAGATTCCAAAAGCCATCAACATTTGACATTTAATAAACGTCAATCACAGTCCACAACGAAAAGAACAAGAAAAACGAACGCATTCCACATCGTATTCACGGCGATCCCGGGCATTTCGATTAGAATTTCAATCATGTCTCGCGGGCCGAACACTCCGTCCACGGGAACGACATCGAATAAATTAAAAACAAGAGCGAAAAACAGAAGAAAAAAGAAAGCTGGAGGAGAAACCGACCACCTCTCAGGCTTGAATGGCCATCAAAATCTTAATAAATATGTATTATCCGTTCTATATACGCCGTTTAATAATAGAGGTTCGGTTTCTCCTCCTGTGTGTACGCTTGTTATTCCTCGATCCACGTGTCCACCTTTATATATCGTGTCAGTCAGAATGATATTGATACGGAGTTAGAAAAGGAGCTGGAGATCGTGTAGAAGGAGCTCTGCCGCGTCTTTCTCTGTTTCTATGAGTGAAAGGCGTATCGAAAAGCAATGGAAGAATAACCGAATGGATCTGAGGTGGATCGAAGTGAAATGAGGCGTAAGTTGGCACCGCGTGATTTTTTTTCTGATGCGGGATTGCGGTTGGTGGTTGATGGACGGGTTTAGCCAAGCTGAAAGGCGTCAAAAATCCACATCGATTCTAGGGAATTCGAAAGATCTTGGGACGGTGTTATTCTGTATACAAACAAGAAGCCTCCAGCTGCGTTTGTAGATCTAACAGAAAATATGATTCGACAACTGATATCTGATTATCTTTTCAATCGCAGGATACAGAAGCGGGAAGGAAATGGTTATTTTAACTCTGAATTTTAAAGTACTCTCGTAAAAATTTGGATTCAAGGATACTTGGTTTACAATTGAATCGCTTACTGTCGACTAAGTCACTTTTAGAAATTTTGAGAGAATCAACAAGAAAAGTCAGTATATAATGGATATACTTATATTTATATTCCTCGTTCCTTTCTTTATCATTATATGAAACGAAAAAAATAAGAAAACTATGTGTTTATTTGTCCTTCTAACAACGAACAAGAAAAACAATATTTTCTTTAATAAAACTAGTTTATTTTTATGAATATAAAGTGTCGCAATATTATTGATGCAGGTACAGGTTTAGTTGGCCAAATGTTTATTATATTATAATAAAAATAATATTCCTATGGCACATATGACACCAAATTTTTCAGGTGTTCAATTTTTGAAGGTAAAATCTGCACTTGATCTTCAGCACAGACTCTCGCTGTAGGCATGTCACTACTATTTTGGTTGTCCTTCGGACTCTTCAAAGTAAAAGTGTCCAGCATGAAACTACTGTTCGTAAATTCAAATGCTCCGACGATTCCTGGTGTCTTTAAATCATGCTCAAAATAATGACACTTAGAAATCATAAAATTAACTTTCTTGGTCTTGTTAGCAGACTTGGATTCCAAAGAACAAACTGTTTTTTATAATAACGCGACCACCAATCATTAAAATTTAAAATCCCTTGTGTGCTGACTTCCTTAATTGTAAAATTTCGTCTCGAATTAGCTTGTATTATTATTTCTGTGTTCTGATGCAGTGAAGAAATTCTACCAAATAATCTTTGGTCTCTGCAAGAGCCATACAAATTCTGATAAGAGTGGTGGTTCTTATTCTGCCCCGGACGGTTGTCATGGAATAATCCCAATTCCTTGGACTTTGGGTTTGCAACGTAGTTGATGTAGTCAAGTAGAAAGGAGCACACCTCATCTGGGCCTTTATTAGCCTCACCTTCATGTTAAATATAATAAAATGATTTGTTGTTAGTTCTTCTCGTGTGTACTTCTAGCTCCGCTTCAGCGGCTTTTTTAGCAGCGTTACCTAATGAGACACTTTGTATTTTCAAATTCAATATTTCGTAAGGCATGTATGTGTGCTGAAAGTTATTGTGAATGACTAAAATGTAATGAAAAATGTTCATTAAGATATTTTATGAAACATCGAATCTGGATGTTTTTCCATGAATAACTCGTATATTATTTTAACATTTGGCTTGGAATCCAAGTAGTAGTAATCTCTGTTAGAGTAGTGGGTCTGCTTAGCAAGAAATGATTCTATGTGTATGCGAATACGTTTAATTTCAGATTCTGGCAAACAGTTTGATTTTACAGACTTCCCTCTATCATAACGAGGCGTTGTCTTGGGTTCTAATAACATTTAGAGCTTCTTAACATGTTTCACTGTTACTGCATGTAAGCTTTAAAATGTTCTTAAGCATACCTTTACCCTGTGCTGATTAAATGTTACAAAATGGTATAACGAGTTCGTTTTGTTATTTCCACGAGAGTTTCTTACACGTTTTCGGGAAACTGGTTTTCCTTTAATCAAACCTTGCAGGTAGATATTTTGCTCATCCTTTGTTTCGAGTTTGTACAATTTATTAAAAATTATTAACTTTGCATCACCGGTAAGCCTGTTAAAACACTTCATAGGACACCTACAATAATTTACCAACGCTATAGGACTCTTGGTTAAATTGTGATTACAACATTAATAATCTTTAACCTAATCTATAATTTGTTAAAATACAACATAGCCTATTTTATTGATCCAGCTGACTTTTCTTGGAAAATTACTAATTTCCAGGAGTTCTTCGAATTACTCGAAAGATAAAGGATACAAAGTAATGCGTTCCGTCTTTATTTTTCGGAATAAGGTATGTGAATATGGTCAGATATTGGGGTTGCTATTTAAAAAGAAATGATTTGCTTTTTAGTTGAGTACGTCTTTGATTACTAACGACGCATCGTCTGCATATAAGCGAAGCGGTCGTTGATAAATATAACAAAGGGAAGAGGCCCAAATACAGATTCTTGAGGAGTACCGTGCTCCACAGTCCCCATGCCCAACCTCTATGAAGCCATCTTGACGTATTGCTGTCTATACGTGAAATACAATGATGCCTGCCACACATTCCATAAAGGTACAACTTGCTTCTCAGGAAGCCATGATCCACTGAATCAAAAAGCTTGACTTAAATCACAGCAAGTCACCACCACACCAGTTCTTGCCCATCTAGTTCGTCCATTTCACATCTCATTACCTCGGACAGGCCCGTTGTAGCTATAATAATGTTCTTTTCGTAAAAAACACTTAACCAATCCATTAGTGATTACTTGTTCAAACACTTGGGGGGGGGGGGGGGGTTATAGAATAGATATAGGCCTGTACTTTCGAGGGTTGTTTACAGTCACTGGCCAAATTACTTGAAACACTCAATATTTTGTAGTTTCTTCATAAGAAAATATAAACTATATATGTATTATATTTTTTATTTATAAAATATATTGTAAAAATATGTAACATATGTAAATATTAAATAAGTAATTAATATTTAGTCCATAACCCATGATTTTTAATAACACCCTTAATTTTTCGGGGCATATTCTGAATGCAAGATATGATTGTCTCTTTTACATCTTCATCGTTCTCCCATACATCCTTTATATTCTTCATTAATGTTTCCTTTGTAGGGTTTTCTCTTTCATATACCTTACTTTTCAGTCGATTCCATACGTTCTCGATGGGATTGAGGTCCGGTGAATTTCCGGGCCAACGTAAAAGAGGTATGAGATTGTCTTCAAAGGATTTCTTAATCTTTTTTGCCACATGGCAAGGAGCATTATCTTGCATAAATATACGGTATGCGACGTCCTGGCTTAAAATACGATAATAACGTGTTTTTTAACACATTTATGTACTGCTCTTGACGCATTGTACCTTCTACAAAATACAAAGGGCCGGTTCCCTCTCCACCAATCACTCCCCAAATCATTACCTGCGGAGAGTGTTTCACAGTTCGAAGAACCGTGGACACTGTGAGACGTTCGCCAGGTCGTCTACGAACAAATTGTGCTCGCTGCACTAACACACAGAACGAGCACTCGTCACTAAAGAAAACCTATTAAATAATGCAAATATTAATTCAGTAAAAATCATGTTGTTAAGTTATTCACCTTTTTCCAATTCTCGTTTGTGAAATGTCGATATTCTCTTGCAAAGTTGAGACGAGCATATTTCATTTTTTCTGTTAAACGCGGCTTTTTTACAGGTCTTCGGCCCATTAGGCGATTTTCGCGCAATCGGCGCCTGACAGTTCTGCTCGAAATCTCTATTCCTCTCTCTTGTAAATTTTTTTGAATCATACTAATTGTAGCAAATCTATTGCTCAAAGCCTGATGATCAATTTCACGGTCACATCTCTTCGAACTTTTTCTTTTCCGACTTTGCCCGTCTTTGTGTCGATGTGCTAACTCCTTCGTTTAAGTTTCTAGCTAAACGCGATACAGAAGAAGGAGATACTTTCTGTAATTTTGCAATTTCTCGTTGTGAATGTTTGTTTGATTGTAGAAGAGCTTGTAGAGCTTTTTGTTCACTTGTTAAATCTTTCTCGGGCATTTTCTACAAAAAAACCCAAATATTTCAATTTTTTTCAAATTCCAAATAATTAATTATTAAGAGAGATATAGAATAACAATTTTACCTTTGCAATAACGATATATCAACACAAAACACTTAACGATACTCCACAACTTAGCTTCTATACGGTTATGACGAAGTATTTTAAAAAATATCGATGCATTCTCTAAACTGTGAACTCGCTAAATGTAAGTTGATAACTGAAATATTTATATATACGTACTTTACTCTTCTAAGTATCATTTCTCTGGTATTTTTACTTATTGATACAATAATCTAGTCCCCCTATAAACGATCGGATTGAAAGCAAAAGGATATCACTATAGTAGGATGGGAATTTCCAGGTAAAAGGGTTGATTTATGACATGTTTCAAGTAATATGGCCAGGAACTGTATATCCCCATTCCTATATATTGGAATCACCCTCGCCATTTTCAATTCTTTCGGGCAAACACTCTTGTCATACGTTTATTTATAATAGATATCATTGGGTCCGCAATGCAATTAACTACATCTTTAAAAATCTTTCGTACCTTCCGATTTAGTTTTGTTGATTGATCAAATAAATTCTCCTTTTGTTACAGAGCTCAGATAGCAAGTTGCTGTTCTTCCTGTTTGTAGCTGACGGGCTAGAAGACTGTGCACCTCGGCCTCTGAAATATTTGTTCATACCATTAAGGTGAATACCTAGATTTACCTGTTAACTCTTTAATTATATTCCAATTATTCCCATTATTTCACTATTAGCTCTGCAATCGTACCAGGTTTCATTCAAATTGATGAGTTATATTTGCGAATTTTTCCTTATAAGACAACTATTAGTTTCCGCCTTCTACTGACATGAAGCATATAACATAATTTTAATTTGCGGACACAAACATTTTGGTCAAACCTTCAATTTTGTTTGGAACCAATCTATTTGTTTGAAATGCGTACCAGCAATTGCAATGCGTAATACGTTGAACGTTAATGAACGCACGCACAATATATCATCTTGTTGCAACAGTGCATGGCACTGATTTACAACGAAAGCTTTATATATTCGAATTCTATCTATTTTTGGGAAGCTCTCCGGCAATCCCGTAAATCTGAGGCGACATATCGCGAATACGAGGTTGTGCGTCTAGTCGTATGCACAGTCCGTCAGTTCATCCATCCGGCCAACCGAGATCCGTCTCGAGCTCCGTCGTTTTATACGAGCCGGCTTTAACAACCGCCGGCTGAGCGATTCTTAAATTATAGATTAATAACGTTTTGCGGACTTCCTTTGAATCGAGATGGCGCATAAATTATAAGCCATTAAGTTGTACTTTATGCCGAGCACTGTCTTAAAATCATTAGTCAGCCTTGGACAGTTTTAGGAGCCCGATTTATATAAGCGCGTGTATACGATATAGGCAGGCACGTTCTACGCTCGTATGACCGTTGAGAATTTAAATAAAACCGTTCTGCCGTAAATCTAGACGATGACGATCACATACGTACCTACGAGCATCCGCTAGAAACCAGAAAATGATTTAGAAATGTAGAAAGCAGCAGTACGCTCTATCTATATCACTATCTGGATCATGTGTTGGCCATGTTTTAAGAATAATATTTAGATTTTGGTTGTTTCTGAAATTTGTCGTATCTTGCTTATGATATTAGCTACACAAAAAATGAAAAAACCGAATACGTGCTTTTTTCTGTATAATTTGTTGATGTAGTGTTTTCTGTTCTATAGTAATAATGAAGCTATGATACGAATTTGCCTTTCCCCTAATTACGTTTCTTTTACTCTTTATAGTCGCTTTATCGTAGTACAGAACAATCCACATAGAGTGCAGTATAGGTAAGGCAAAATTATATGAAGAAAAAGTATATCTGTAACACTAATTCTGCAAATAACTATAAATAAGCAAAACAAGCTATGAATAGTATTGTTATGTTCGACGTTGTATCTATGACAACAACAACTTCTCTCAGTTGTCACTTCGGTACTGACTAAATGTCAGGCTGGCCACTCGTTGGTAACTAAATATCCCTCTTGCGGGGAAAATTGGAAATTTCTTCGTTACTATCCCCCCTCAACCAACCGTCTTTGGAGCGAGGACATTATATATAAAATATAAGTCCAGATAATGACGAGTGTTAGCAGTGGATTTTCTCGTTTAAAGCTTGTTGGTGACAGTTTGGAGCACAGAATCATCAGCATACAACCTCCTGGTTAAGTCACTGCATTCGTTCTTGTATGCTGTTTGCAGAAATAATATCATTTGATCAAAAGTCATCGAAAAGTTTCTATTTGGGTTAAATTATCAAAATTGGCTGTGAAATAAAACAATCGCCGGTCTTTCGCGATTTAAAATAAAAGAAAGATGAACGACGCCATAATTTTTCATCAATCTTTATTCGGCCTTGGTTGAATCAAAGTGTGTCTTAAATCCAATCCCAATATAAGTGTTCGATTGTGTATTCAAAGTCTTTATTAGAAGAGAAAAGGGTTAAATATCCAGAGCAGGCAGCTTCCGGTAGTGGGTATATAAACAGAGGGTTTATATACATTGGCTTCGTTAAAAAATTTAAAGGTTAGTTACTTTTCAAATCTTAAAATTCGTTAATTTCATTTTATTGAGTTGGAAATTCATTCTAAAATTGCCGTAAGGGTATCCAGGGATACCCCTGAACCTACAAGAATCGTTTATTCAAATTAAAATTAGAAAATTTAACAAAATTTGAAAAAAAAAACCCGAGAAAGATATTTCAGTATACAACGAATATAATAAATAAGGTATACTAAACTAAAAGTATCAAATAATTTATTATAACATCCATAACAATAAAGAGTTTAAAGAAAGCAGTGGGGAGTGATATAAATTTGTTTATTCGTTCAAGGCTAATCCTTATTTATTATATCTATTGATTTCCATACTTTCTAGGAGATCCAGTTTTCTACTCTTGGCTTGAATATGTATCATAAAAATGACTATTAAAACTATGATTATGTTCCAAACAATGGTTTGCAAAAGTGAAGTCCCTTGTTTTAAGTGCATAACTTATGTCGTGTTCTATTATTCGGGTTTCAAAATTTCTTCCGGTTTGACCGATGTATGTTTTATTACATTCACAAGGTCAACTTATAAGCTCCCGAGTTCAATTTCTTGTCTGCTTTGTTCTTATTATTTTGTAAAGAATCTTCGAATGGTATTATTAGTAGAGTTGTTCACTAGCGCTAACGGACAGTGGGGGAGGTTCGATACAACCCTCAGTATAATTGCGAGCCTCAACCAGATTTGTTCTGTATACATGTACGCTGCCGTAAATACTACTTCGTAGTTCTACGTTTGTTTTAAAAATGTTGCCTACGTCGCGAAAACGACCAATGTTGGACAAAGTTACAGAATTTATAGCAGAAATGCCTAACGTAAATTATGATGGCGTTAAAATTCAATGTGTAGTTTGTAACATCCCTTTAATGTGTTGGTCCAAAAGGGATTGTCTACGTCACGTAAATAGTAAACAGCATTCTTAAAAAAAAATTGCACACGACACTATGACAAATTAAAATTTAATATATGTGTTACCTTTACTGCATGTAATCTACCGTTTAATTTACTAGACAAGGAAGCATATCTCTTCTTTTGGAATAAATATTCGGACTGCAAATTACTAAGTCGGGCATCGTTACAAAGAATTGTGCCATCTGCTCGTGAACATGTTGAAAAAAGAATTAAATCGGAGTTGACAGTTAAAAAACTGTGGTTATGTGTGGAAGAAACAACAGATCGTAAAAAACATTCTGTGGTTAATGTAATGGTACGTACAATGGAACCACATCAATCGTCACCTTCAATTCTATTAGCTTCCAGACCACACCAATGTACTGCCGAAGTAATTTCAAAGTTAATGTTAAATACATCAACAAACCAACTGTTGACGTTTATGAGTGAAGGTGCCGCAAACATGCTTTCTGTATGCCGGTCTCTTAAAAAACATTGTGCTAACTTGTTACATATTACGTGTAAAATTCATGCCTTCAGTCATGTGGCAGATAGTGTTAGAAAATGTTATCCTGAGGTAGACGCTTTAATAGCGCATACAAAAGCAGTATTTGCCAGGACCTATTCTTACACGTTGGGGAACATGGTTACAGGCCACGTTTTATTATCATAAATATTTTGAGAATATTGAGAACGTGGAAAGCCAGTCGAAATTTCAAGATCATCAGGTTAAAATGGATTTAAAAACTATTCAGAACAATTACTTCGGACTAGTTGAGGCAATAAAAAAATTACAAAATCCTTCGGTGTCGTTAGTGGAACATCTGCAAATAGTGCAACATGTTCACGCACAGCTATGCGCGGTAGAAGACGCAAAAAAATGTTTGTGTTCTAGAAAGGTTTGAAAGTGTTTTAGAGAAAGATTCTGATTTTGGCACATTAAAACAAATTTGTGAAGGTGCATCAACAGAACCGTTAAGTTGTTACAAAGATTATTTTAATTACGCCAAATATAACGTCACTAGGCGTTCGTTTTCTGCATATAAACACACTTTTTCCTCACGCCGCACTCGGTTTGTCGAAACAACTGTGGAAACATATCTAATGTTGTAGATACTTAACAGACATTGTTCACTTTGTGATTTCACAAAGACACAAGACTCTTAAGACGGTAAGTGTTTGAGTGTTTGAGCACGTATTATATTTTATTTCTGACCATTTATTTTGTGTAAACTTTTATGCGCGCGCCACTGGCTGTTGGCGCAAATTGAGCAACTCTAATTATTAGTCTTAGACGATATTAACCCTTTGTTTGCTTTTGTGATTAATTTGCTAAACTTCGCAGACGTTTTCCCTATAACGTGTGTAAACAAATACACACCATATGGAATTTCTTTTTGGTATGGACTTTTACAAAATTGTCATAATACAAAGAGTTTGAGAACCCGCTAAACGCAATTTATCTTCTAAAGTGGTGGTCATTTAAACTGAAAGAGGCTCAAGAGCAAAGTACCCCAATTTTTCAGAATAGTGGAAAATTTTATTACGTTATGTTCAGAATTGACAGCTATACCAAAATATGAAATCACAGCTTCCTACAAAAAAAAACTGCATTTTCTTCCGGATCACCATTCATGCATTCTACATTTACATCTAATCTGAACTAGTGGCACTCCTGAGGTGTTTTGAGTTGTTATCAAGAATTATTGAAATCAACGTGAAAAATTCACGTATTTTTGGTGCATTTTGTTCATCCGCTTGGTGAATTAGGACATGAAGAGAAACTGTTCTAGAAATTGCATTTTAAGTTAAGTATATATATATAAATATTTTAAATTATAACCTTTTTTCGTTAAAGGATTCAGTTATTTGATAGTATTCAAACTTATGAAGGAATAGGTGGTAGTTTTGTGGACAAAATGGTTTATCTTTCAACATCGACAAAAAAATATATACAAAACTTCTAACAATATTGAGCTGTAACACAGAAATGCATTAGATTACATTAAATCGGTCATCACATTTCGGTGGGTAATCTGTCTATTTCCATAAAGTTAGCGGAAACATTACTAATAGCTTTTATTATGGAACGTACGGGTATTAATGCAGCATGTTCGATAATAACGTTTTCGAGATGGTCTTGATTGCGGAAGGGCCGTTCTTGATAAACCTTGCATTTCAAATAACCCCACCAGAAGTATCTACACTAAATTTATTACACGTTAAGTCTGTCCGGTAAATAGACGACGCCTTCTATCACTTCTCAAAGTGGAAATCGGTGCGGATATGCCAAAGTCCGTTGCCAGTGTGTACTTGTTCACGATCGTAGTGGTATTATACGAACAAGTTCTTCGGTATGTTTCCGTTCTATGTCTTCGTTTAGTTGACAGATGTCTGTTACGTATATTGATGCCGTATCACTAGAGAGCGGAATTATATGCATCGGAAATCGACAAAATATGGGCATAAATATGCAGATAAATTCTTCGAAATATCTACAATTTTTGCTAAATATGCAGTTTTATGCACATATGCTTTTGATACCGATTAGCTTCTTGTTAAATGTTATAAAACAAGAAGCATTTTACAAACGTTTATTGTTCTTACATTATTCCCACTTACATTTTAAAATCACAATTATATAAACACATACGTACTTAAAATTTGCCAAAATACATACTTAGACACTACCTATTTCTATTATTAAAACAATTTACAATTAAATGCTTTTTTTAATTTCCTAATGAAAAATTATGTCGCCTATCTGTGAGAATGCATTTATATATCGAAAAACTTGTTTCAACATCAACGAAAGTTATTGGTGCGTACTTTAATGCATTCATAATCTCAGGACTTAATTTTATACTTGTTTCTGTTTCATCCATTTTTAATTCACCAGTTAAAATCAAAATCACTTTTGCTAAACTTTTGTATCCTACATTTTTATTAATTGTTTCTTTAAATTTTTGACTTATTGAATTTCCTATTCTACCCGGAATATTTGAAACACTACTTTCTAAATCATTGATTAATTTAACTGATTCAGTTGATTGATTGATTGATTGATTTTCTACCAGAGCAGGGCTGGTCTTTACATCTCTAACACTGAAGCTTAGTAGCTTATTGTATTATTCCTGCTTCGGTTTTGTTTTACTTAAACAGGTTAGTTCCCGCAATCAGGTTTAACAGCCTATGTAGTAAATCTTTCTCCATTGGTAGTTCAATTATGCTTCGCATAGCGAATCTGCGTTGAGCTAACGCTGCACATTCGAAAGTAATGTGAGAGGCTGTTTCCTCCTCCTCATTGCAAAGTCTACATAAGGGCTCATCTTTGTAGATCCCCATCTTATGCAAGTGGCCTCTCAAACAGCCATGTCCTGTTAATAGACATGTTGCTGCTCTAAGCTGTATCTTGTTTAATTCAAGCAGGTCAGCAGTCAGATGTTGCGACGGTCTTCCCATCATCCGTTTGTTGTGCTTTTGTCCAGCTGCATGTTTCCAATTTAATTGGTGTTGTGTTATAATCCACTCATTAATTGCACCACGCACTGCACTCTTGGTAATACCTAGACCCGGTTCAGGGCCTATATAATTCATTTTTGAACCTTCCCTCGCTAGCTGGTCTGCAATTTCATTGCCCGCTATGCCCCTGTGCCCTGGCACCCACACCAGTGTGACCTTGTCGTGTTTAGAAAGAGCCATTAGGGTTTGCAGGCACTCCCATACTAGTTTGGAGGTTATGCGATAAGATGCTAATGCCTTTAAGGCTGCCTGACTGTCAGAGAGAATGCACATCGTCTCATCCTGCGGTCGCCGACGCAGACTCTCCCACGCGCAGGTTTGTATAGCGTATATTTCTGTTTGAAATACCGTGGTGTATCGCCCAAGTGATACACACACTTTGTATCCCTGGTTTTCCTCATATACACCAACGCCAGATGTAGTGCCCGTTTTGGACCCATCTGTGTACTAGACTAGTGTTTTCGGTTTTCTCCCCTCTCCATCCCTCCATTCTTCCCAATTCAAGAAAACTTTGAAAGGTTTGTCATAGGAGATCCTGGAGATTGTTGTATCACTACCCATATCATAGATAGGGTTTGTTACTACTAACTGATTCAGTTAGTGGCAGCGATTCTTTTTCAAGTTTTGTTATTGTCAAAGAAACAAATTCATTTGACAAAGAAAAGTATTTCAAAATTTCTTGACATTTTGCAATAGAATTGCAGTCGTCAGTAGAGAATTCTGAAATAATGTTTTTGATTTCTAGATAATGGTTTGCATAAAATATTGCGGCATTTAACCAAGTACCCCATCGGGTAATGACGGGTTCACGTGGTAAAGGAGTATCCGGCAGCTTTTCTCTATAAATCTGAACTCTCAATGGTGACTTTAAGAAAATTTTCTTGGAGTTATTGACTAATCTATTTACTGCTAGAAATTGCCGCCGAATTTCCTCAGCCACCCTATTTAATCCATGAGCCAAACAAGTAACATGTATTAAATTAGGGTACAATATATGCCGCTGCATCGGACAACATGACTAAATTTTTTCCTGTGGGAACAACATCGGGAAGAAAAAAACTTTCATTAACAAATCTTAATATTGTGAGATGGTTTGTTTTTTTTCTAATTGTTTACAAGCAATTAAATACGATCTACCAGGCTGTTTATTATTAAGATGACCAATTAATAAATTTGCTATATAGCGGCCACAATATATTTTGTGTGTGTTTTTAATACATCATGGTAAGCCTGAGGAATCATTTACATGTGCAGATACCGTAGCGCTCAGACGCAACGCCATTTTGCGTTAAGCAGCCCATGAGCTGCCCGAGAGGTGGTTAGCATCTGTACTCCAGTTCCTGTCAGTACTTTCCAGACGGCATGATTATATCTCTTGGCACTGGGTGGCGCCAAGAATTATATTTTAGTGTTTGCGGAGATTGGTGGTATAAACTCGAGAGGCGAATTACAACAGTGGAAAAGGGGTTGTGCTCGGAGCGACGCTGATGACGCCGGGTAGGCAGAAGTATGTTCGTTGGCTAGTACTCTTCTCTTCTCACATTCATTTTGCTGGGAGTGATTCCACCAATACCAGCATTAATTTCCACCAATACCAGCATTAATTTTAGTTACCACCAATACTACCAATATTAGCATTAATTTTAGTTAAAAATAATTTATTTAAAATTTTGTCTTTTTATGGACTGATGTTTAAATATACTGGAGATTCCCTTAATGATCTTCAGATTGTGGTATCATAATTTGTGAAAAAAACATTATAACATCGTAACTTAATCAAAATTAAAATGTCTTAACTAGCTTCGAACAGCCTGTATATCTATAACTTTGTGGCTGTATAGTAAAAAAAAGTTTCGGAAAATACTTCAATACTTAGGGATACAAGCTATGCTTTTAAATGCACTTCTGGTATGTACGAACAGATGGTTGTTTCCTGTATATCCCCATAAAGTCTTCCTAAGTATCAAGTTTTGTTCAAATCGGTACATATAGATTTGCAATATTTTCTTGTTGCGCAAAATGCCAATCTCATAGATGTTTGAATAGAAAAACTTATAGCAAGAAAGGAGATGTAGTAGAGAATCTCCACAGAAACGGTCAAAATTGACTCCGTCCAGTTTATTCTTCCCAAATCCGCTTGAGGTTACAAAAATATGTTCCTCCTAACGATCAAAATAAAACCATAATCATCCAGAAATCTAATCTGCATATGCCACAGTTGCAAAAGGGCACCATCCGTTCGCCATACTTACGTATATATCGCGGCGAATCTGGCGAAGTTTATCGCCCGAAAGTACGTAATAAAGACGAACGAAATCGTACATCCAAATATATAAAACGAAGCCAGAAACCAAAATAAAAACCCACACGACAATACGGAGAGGATAAAAAGGAGCGGCCGCAAAGCGTCAGATCGTGATATTGAAAATTGCAAACGGAAGACTAATATTGGCGGTCTCCGAGGAGCCGTAAAACCATACGGAGGACGGTTAGAAGACGCCGCCCCCTCTGTCTCTCTCCGGATGACCACCGGGGTTAAAGGACAGTTTTATTGTGCGGATGTAAAAGACCGTTTGATTGCGCGAGCCGAGAGAGGAGGAAGAAGCATTCTTTCCGTCGGAAGAGGAGGGTACGTCCCTCTCCTTGGGACCACTATCCGTCTGATGTGTGTCGATTTCAAATTCTCGCAAAGCGGGAATGTCAAATTGAGGTTGAGGAGATGGTCGTTCAGACGAAGGCAAATTGGTCTGTCTCCTTGGACGTCCCCTTTCCCCCTCCGGCACATATGCGCTCCCAAATCCCTTTTCCTCGTTTTTTAATGTCGATATCTCGAACTATTTATCTTCCAATTTAAGGGGGTGGACGGAGCATGTATATGTGGGGATTTGAATGGATGTATTTTTCCACTCGCATGTACATATTTGGAATATATGCGTTTGTATATTGCATACAATCAAAACAAAATACATGAAGTTCCTAAGCAGAGAATAGCACATTTACTGCGTTAGATTTGGTACCAAGAAATGATTTTTGGTAAATTGGGTAGATCTTTAAACGCATCAGATTATTTATACATAAGTCCTGTTCTTGGAAAATTAAGTGCAGTAAACTTTATTGCAGCAAAAGAGAAGACCAAATTCAAAATATAACATAGAATTAATTGGAGTACATGCACATACTCTTTTAATCTGTGTACCTTAAACGCGGAAATCTTGATAGTACAAGCTTCATGCTCGGTGTCCATATACTACAGAATGTAGTTGGGAAGTTTTGGAAAAATTCTTGGACGCCATGCTTTCTTTTTCATCTATGACATTACCACTGTTTCAGTCGTTTTTATTATTGTTAGTATTTTTTAATAATTATTTTTACCCGAATTTTTTGATAGTTTGATTAAATTTTGATGTGAATATGTTAAAATATTCCAATTTAGTAACACCAAGAAGAATAACGAATTAAATTGGAAATTATAACGACACATAGTAAAGATGTTTATTATTTCACAGATCTAATTTTTAGTACTTTGCAATTAAGTACATGGAATGCTTTGAAATAAACTTCGCGTAGGTTAATGCCTCATTTCTCTTGTTGCGTTTTTCTTGCAAGGGTGCACCGATTTTATTTGCGAGCATTTACAGTCCAATAGTCCGTACGATCATATCTACCTAGTCGTGCTATAATTTATGTCTCTCATAAAGTTAATTTGCCAGGAAAAGAAAAAAACGTTTGAACAAATTAATGTATTTAATTAAACTATGAATATAAATATATAAAAAAATAAAAGCTACTCTTAATATCCACCTCATAATCTCGCGTGGAACTTTTTTTTGAAACATGCCCTGCACCATTTACGTGCCGTAGGCAATCACTTTTCGACCAACACATTAAATCTATTTTACACACTACACATTGAATTTTAGCGCCATCACACTTTAAATCAGACATTTCTGCAATAAATTTTCTAATTGTGTCCAACTTTGGTCGCTTTCGCGACGTAGGAAACATTTTCAAAACAAACGTAGAACTACGATATAGTATACGACAGCGTAGATGCATACACAACAGATCGGCTTTCGAGTCACAGTTATACTGACGCTTATACCGAATTGTCCCGGCCGTGTTTATTTTGTATAAACTTTTATGCGTCAGCCACTGGCTTTCAGCGCAGTTTGCGTTGCTCTAATGATCAGGCTCAAGTAACAGATTTTTCTCATAGGCCCGGTAAAATCTCGAGTTAGCAATTGCATGGTGGTGAACACTTAACTGCGCCTCACACTTTACGGCGACGAGCTGGTAGTAACAAACCCATGGAACATTTTACCCACACCACTTGCACACTAAAATGAGATCATCATAAGCTTTAAGATTACATACCCCGTAGGGCCATCATCAAACGTAAAACAAAGAAATAAATAAATATACAGATATAACCCGAAATATATCGATTCACTTATTGATAATCATATTTTTATATTTACATTTACAAACTATTTCGATTTTTTCTTAAGAGCAATAAGATTTAGTGAAAGATATAAAATTAGAGAAATAAATTAATACGGCATGTCTGCTGTCAAGCAAACTAAATTCAGATAAGGAAGATGGAAAAGACGAAGATATATGGAACATCTTTTGGTATTATTTATCCTTTTCCACGAAAACCATACAATAGTTTCAGTATTGCAATTATGTCTCGGTAACGCAAAAGAAAGGCAATAAAAACGTCAAGAAGAGAAAATGTATCGGCAAATAGATGCATTTTAGATAAATCGAAACGGCCCCGAAAACCGCTACGGCTTATCTTGCACCTCGTATTTTTTTTTTTGTTCACGGTCGTCTCATAATTTCTCCGGCTTCCTTGAACCGTATTTATTCATTTTGTGGAACTGTCAACGTATTTATTATAATAAAGAATACTTACGACTCGCTCGCGCCGTTTATACAGCGAAGAAACATGCCCGCAGTGCCCCGTTGATGCGGCGATACGCATCTGTATCCATCGCCGGTGTATACGATCTGCCTTTCCTACCTTCTGACGCTTGGCGTTTCTTTTTTGACGAAAATATATACACTTCACACGTGCTACACCTGTATATCTTATCTGCCTTTCTATCGATACATTTCGGCCTTTAACTCATTTTTTCGGTGCCCGAATAGCAGGTTTCATATAACACCATATTTTTCCAGTGGCGTAGTTTACCGTAATGATTACAAAGGATTTCAATCAAATATTGTGTCAGATAATCTTCGTTATTTGGAAAAATAAAAAGAAAACGTCAAAATATACTTGAAATGTATCAAGAGGTCTTTTTGAATTCACTTTAAAGACCTCGTTAACTTGAAAAATCCTTGAAAATCTATCCCTACTTTTTTTATTTCAGTGTCACACTTAACATCTACAGACCCGCCATTCTTCAAGTTTTCTGTAACTGTTGATACGATTTGTGTGCATTATCATTCGCAGTAAATCTACTCTCATTTATGGCAGAATTTGCATAAATTACTTTTGACTGCAAAAACATTTTATATCTTACTTATAGATTGATTTAAGAGGTGAACTCCATAAAATCATGTTTTTGGTGATAAATATGTTGTTGCAGGTAATAATATTACTCACCGGGTCTGTAATGAAGCCAATTTTTAATGTATACGAGGGGAGTATATTGTCTTATCTACCTAACTATGAAAACAACGTGTTAGAGAACAAATAAAATTTTATTTTTCAACGTAAGAACCATTAACACTAACACACTTATTCTTACGTTTTTTTAATAACGCTATGCCTTCGAAAAAAAATCTTTTAGTAATTCTGCACAATACGACTCCGCGGCGTTTTCCAAGTCATTTGATTAAAAGCGACGTCCTCTCAAGTGTATTTTAAGTTTTGGAAAAGGATAATAGTTACAGGGGGCGAGGTTGGGACTGTAAGATAGATGTTGTAATACCCCAAAGCCGCATTCATTAACTACTGCTTGAACAATTCGCAGTTTATGAACCCTGCAGTTGTCGTGCTGAAGCAGAGTTTTCTGAGAATAATTCTGGGGTCTTTTTTCACGTATAACCGTTTTCTAATTTCTAATTGTGCATTTTTAGATACTCCTCGTTATTGTAATCCCTTTTGGTACATACTCTATTAAGAGAATCGCCCAGAGAAGTCCCAGAAAACTGTGGCCATCACGCAGAAAATTGCATCTTCCCTTTCTTGGGTGGCGGAGAGCCCTTATGAATCCATTGCATGGACTCTTGTTTCGTGGGGGTCCCAGTGGTGTACCCAGGTCTCATGCCCGGCTATAATTCTATAGGAGAAGTCTTCATCTTAGGATAGAGCAGTCAAATTCCCCTCACAAATTTTTCTACTGCACAGTTTTTGTTCGGGACTGAGCAGCCTGGTCATCCGTCACGCCGACACTTTGCACACTCCCAAATCTTGGTGTAGAATTTTAAGAACACTTGCTCGGCGGTCAGTCAATAGCAAATCTTCAAATTTGTTGATGACGTCTTCGGTCGGTCAGAGGTCTTCCACACTTTGAGTTGCAGTGAATAGATTCCCTGCCCCATTTGAATTGCTTGCACCAACATTTGACCTGGAAACAGGTCGAACTATTTTCTACATATCCACCAGTTGCATTTCCACACTCTGGGCCCTATTTGAACTGCATGTACCAATATTTGACTTGGAAATAAGACGAATTATCTTCTCCATACACTGTCACTATCCTCTCATGAATATTCATTGGGCTACTTGTTCTTGTTATTCTTGACGGTTTCGGCCTAAACCATGAGCCAATTACGTAGAATGAAAAAAAAAGCATCTTGGATGGACTCAGCATAGATATCACTTGTTTCATGTCCAGGATCGATCGGGTGACTTAAAGGATGTTACAGGTAGATTCCAGAAGAAATCTTTGGGCTACTGCCTTCTCTCGATAGAAGTTTCATTACGCTTCTATGTTTTGGATTCAAATCACTCATTTTCACTTGTTTAAACTGATACATAAATGACAAAAACTAATCGATTGAAACCAAACTTGGAGATGACACTATAAAATGCCATAGAAACTCGACATAAGAAAATTGTAGCGATAGCATATTGTTTTCATAGCTAGGTAGATAACGTAAAAAGACTCCCCTCGTACGCCAGGTATACGCCAGGCTTTGGAGGTTAAAATTTTCTCAATCTTGTTATATCAACAATATCTATAGTTATGTGTTGTACGTGCTGATACTACTTCACAGCCTCTTCTCTAGATTCCTCGATTACTATAGTTAACTTTTCTTTTAGAAATTGTCTCTATTAATTTAGGGATGATTAGCTTTACTTGCTTACTTACTTCATCCAGGAACTCTTGTACCTTCCGGCGTCGAGTTGTATAGGAGATGAGTTTTCCGGCAATTCCTTCTACATTTCCGTCTACTTTTTTCTATTTCCTACCAACACTTTTACTTCTCCCGATCTTATTCTTCTTTTCTTAACTCTAGCCCACTTTTTCTAGCAAGGTCTTTCTGAGGCTACCTCTCTTTGCTTGACCTATTTCTTTCCATCCAAACACTTGTTTCACTATTGTGTTCTCTATTTTTTTAGGAAGTCTTCTGGTTGTGGACAGGCAAGGCTTAAATTCCTTCAGCAATAAAACAATGTTGCTAATTTCTATTATGGCTAGCGACATTTTCAATTAAAATGGAAATAATAACTGAATGTTAGTTATTTACACAGAGAAAGCAGAAAAATACTTGTAATTCACTTGGTTGAAATTAAAGAAGAGAATACACTAATAAATTGAGCGTGAGGACATGAGTGGAAATTCAACAAATATTGGAAGTGGACATTGAACTTTTCAATCAAGGAAAGTTGAAATTTTAGAATTTCGGAGAAATGTTCCTCATTAAAAATGTGATTACAACGCAATTATACGGTAGTAAATATTGTTTCAAACCTCTAGTTTGGATACACGGTTTAACTTTAATCCTCTTAATGTCCTTAGATTTTTATTTTATTGTACGGAAAAAATTGAAACCAATCAATTAACCTTACCTTTTTGCTTGACCAAGTTGCCTATGGTTTCTAAACTTTTATTTGGTTCCAGAATATAGAGAGCAATTGATAAAACTTTCTGTAATTAATTGCCAGTTCTTTTAGTAAATTTTGATGAACTTAGGATTTAGAAATGTCAATCATTTTTGCCAATATACAGCAAAAATTTACTTCAATTTAAATTATCTATGACTATCCAATCGTTCTTTATTTGCATTTGGTATTAATAACTGATATTTACAAGAAATATGAGATAGAATGTACAAAAATAATTAAATCTTTCGACAAACACTGTCAACATTAAAATACTAACTATACTAACCAGTATTATTTGGTTGATTGGGGCAAAATTGAAACCGTAGATATTGTTCAACCACATAATAATTTTAAGTTTGTGGACATAGTCGATCCTTTCCGCTAATGAGTGATTTTTTTATTAATAGGATAACCGGTACACCCCTTCACCACGCCACTGTATACTTTATAACACGACGTTGATGCGTATCTGTTTTATTATTTCGTTTTTATTATTTCTTTATCCGTTTCGAGCGAAGGAAAAATGGAGATGTGGACGTTACCGTTCAACGTTTTTAAAACAAAAGCGGGTAAGATGGGCGAACCGAAAAAGGTTCATACATACCTACTAGGGAAAAGCGCGACCGTATGCCTGCCTGTGTAATTGTAATTTGAATTTATTATGGTCGACATATTCGGGAACATGCTTTATCTGGCTCGAGGTTCTGTAGATGGGAATTATGCATTCGAATCAGATAAAATTCTAAATGAACGTAAGTTACAGATAACTCGGACAAAAATATAATGTAACGTAATATAAGAGTCGGGTAATTCAGATAGAAGTGTGAAACGAATTCATAATTAGGTTAGAAAACGGGAAAAATGCGGAGAGGATGTAGAATCAAACACGCTCTGTTTGTCGTTGGAAAAAAGTTAGCTCTGCTAATTAGGAGAAGATTCCGTGTGACAGAAATTGATTCCAATAAAATTTGGTGCATTTCTAAATAGTTATAATTACATTAAAACGAAATTTTTGTAATTACTGTATTGTTTTAAATTGATCCTTCCGGATATTTATCGTTTACAAGTGTAGGTCTTCTAATGGAAGCATATCCATCAACAGAATTTACAAGGGGGCGAATACAATCTCCCATGCCAAATGGTTTCTTAAAATACAGTTCTTCCTTCCTCTAATAATGACACTTTTTTTGGAGTATCACCGCTATTTGAAAAAATAGTAAAGGCCACTCATCGTAAACGATTGGTTCTGACCTATTGCAAACTGAAACGTTCGTGTTCGTGTATCAACTTCGTTTTTGTGCCTTTCTCTTTCCGTTTTTCGATATACAGTCGCTGGCCAAATCACTTGAAACACATAATCCATGATTTTTAATAACACCCTTAATTCTTCGGGGCATACTTTCAATGCAAGATATGATTGACTCTTTTATATCTTCATCGTCGTTCTATACATCCTTTATATTCATTAATATTTCCTTTGTAGGGTTTTCTCTTTCATATACCTTACTTTTTAGTCGATTCCATACGTTCTCGATGGGATTGAGGTCCGGTGAATTTCCGGGCCAACGTAAAAGAGGTATGTGATTGTCTTCAAAGAATTTCTTAACCTTTTTTGCCACATGGCAAGGAGCATTGTCTTACATAAATATACGCTCTGTCGGTATGCGACGTCCTGGATTAAAATACGGTAATAACGTGTTTTTTAACACATTTATGTACTGCTCTTGACGCATTGTACCTTCTACAAAATACAAAACGGCCGGATCCGTCTCCACTAATCACTCCCCAAATCATTACCTGCGGAGGGCGTTTTACAGTTCGAAGAACCGTGGACTCTGTGAGACGTTCGCTTGGTCGTCTACGAACAAATTGTGCTCGCTGCACTAACACACAGAGCCAGCACTCGTCACTAAAGAAAATCCATTAAATAATGCATACATTAATTCACTAAAAATCATGTTGTTAAGTTATTCACCTTTTTCCAATTCTCGTCTGTGAAATGTCGATATTCTCTTGCAAAGTTGAGACGAGCATATTTCATTTTTTCTGTTAAACGCGGCTTTTTTACAGGTCTTCGGCCCATTAGGCGATTTTCGCACAATCGGCGCCTGACAGTTCTGCTCGAAATCTCTATTCCTCTCTCTTCTAAATTTTTTTGAATCATTTTAATTGTAGTAAATCTATTGCTCAAAGCCTGATGAACAATTTCACGGTCACATCTCTCCGAAGTTTTTCTTTTCCGACCGCACTTTGCCCGTCTTTGTGTCGATGTGCTAGCTCCTTCGTTTAAGTTTCTAGCTAAACGCGATACAGAAGAAGGAGATACTTTCTGTAATTTTGCAATTTCTCGTTGTGAATGTTTGTTTGATTGTAGAAGAGCTTCTATAGGGGCTTTTTGTTCACTTGTTAAAGTACCTTTTAAATCTTTCCCGGGCATTTTCTGCAAAAAAACCCAAAATATTTCAATTTTTTTCAAATTCCAAATAATTAATTATTAAGAGATAGATAGAATAACAATTTTAGCTTTGCAATAACGATATATCAACACAAAACACTTAACGATACTCCACAACTTAGGTTCTATACGGTTACGACGAAATATTTTAAAAAATAAGTTGATAATTGCAATATTTGTATATACGTACTTTACTCTTCTAAATATCATTTCTCTGGTATTTTTGTTTGTTGATACAATAATCTAGTCCCCCTATAAACGATCGGATTCAAAGCGAAAGAATATCACTATAATAGGATGGGAATTTCCAGGTAAAAGGGTTGATTTGTGACATGTTTCAAGTAATATGGCCAGGGACTATACTTCGTTACGATATGTAACTTTCCTTTTAAAACCTAACACAGTTAAAAATGTTCTCGTGTAAGGCTAAAAAAGTAAGTGGTAAAAAAGTTAAAACTAATACCAAACTTGGTCAAACTTATATATTGTTACGAAAGTCAATTTGGCAAGAGCTGTTGGAAATATTTTACACCTGGAGGTGTCAAAAATCTCCTTCAATGATGTATTCGAAAAAGAGGAACACATCGGCGTCTGCGTGTTGAACCATGTGCAGTATAATATAGTGTATTGAGATCAAAAAGACTGACGCTGAGATTGCTTCCACATTTATGTGTTTTTAAAAGAAAAGAAGATGAAAATTTAATTGCCCGTCTAACAAAGAAAAGTAAAATGTTGAAAGATTATCATATTAATGTATGGGTGATAAATAAATCAAGAAGAATTGATTGTAATCAGACGCATCAACTAATTTTGAATGATTTTCATTTCCTTCCAACCGGTGGACATGCAGGAATTAATCGTATGTATGCTAACATTAAAAAATCCTACTTTTAGGAAAATTTCAAGAACAATACATCCAAATTTATAGCTAGATGCGATGATTGTTGACAGTGTAAGTATTCTAGACCGAACGTTAAACCGTTGACAATCACGTCAATAGCTTCATCTGCTTTTGCGAAAATATATTTGGATATCGTAGGTTCACTAAGTCAGGACAATGACAATAACGGGTAGATTCTGATACTTCCGTATGAGCTTAGTAAATTTGTTGAAGCATGCCCTATTAAAAATAAATAAGCCGAAACCGTAGCTAGAAAGTTTGTTAACAACTAACTACAAGCTACAGATCAAAGCAATGCATTTTTAGCGAAGGTATTTAAACGAACAGCTACACTGTTAGGAATCACGCAGCTCACTTCAACCACCATAATCAAACGTTAGGTTCTTTGGAAAATACACACAAAAATTTAGACTCGTATTTACGTATGCAAGTGGCTAAGTTCCCGAATACTTAGAACGCATGGGCACCCTTTTAATGTTTCTCATTTAATAACACCGTGCACACTGCTACAAAGTATACGCCTTATGAATTGGTATTTGGTAAAAGATGTAGATTACCAACGAACATAGTTGACAATGTAGACCCTGTATACAACTTTGATATTTACATTAACGTACTTAAATTTAGGTTGCAACCTGTATGGAAGGACACAAAAGATAATTTAGTAAGTTCTAAAATCGTAAGAAAGAATAAATTAGATAAGAAAAGTGGCAATGTTAGATATAAGTTTAATGATAAGGTTTTATTAAAGAATGAAGTAGAAACTAAGCTTGAACCAGTGTACAAGGGACCTTACAAAATGGTGACAGACGAAACGCACAACGTAACCCCTAAAATAAAAAACAAACTAATGAAACTGCATAAAAATAGACTAAAAAGATATTTAAAGTAAGTTAAAAAGAGAAATTATTATTAATTTAATAAGCATCATCAGTAGCTATTGATTTTGGGTTTATTTTATATCATAATTACATGTAAGTTATGTAAGTAGTTTATGAATAAAGCGTGACAAACGGCTGCACCCGCAGAGGCGCCGTGAAAGGAGCTGTGTTTACTATGTACATACATACAAAGAATCGAGTGGTCGTTCGGTTATTATCGGTTGATCGGTGTGCGTGTACTATCTATAATGTTCCAGAAACTAGTGGAACCGTCCGGGGCGTACTGCTCAAAAGCGGACACAGTATTAAAAAAAATATTAGATTGTTACCTTTTATTGACGTATCGATGACCACTGCGGTAATGTGCGACTGCCGTAGTACGCCGCGAAGTACTGCAACATAAGCAATGCTTCCATTGTCGATTCAGTCAGGCCTCGACGACGATTTGAAAACGTTCTCGGATACTTTGCAAGTGATCGTTCAGTATCTAATGAAGTAAGATTTGCGAAATTCAAATACTCCTGTGTCTCTTCTGTGCAGTCTTGAATTCCATTTATAGATCGAACCTTCTCTAAATCCGGATTTTTTTTCAAAACTGCCCGAAATTTTTGCGCGACATCTAGTCCTATAGCATCCGTCTAAATTGTTGATATTATTTAACGAGTCTTGTATAGATAAGTGAGTATTTTCTAACTGCGAAATAGTTTGTGTCACTACAGAATACTTTATGGAAATGTCATCTATTTCTTTTTGAACGTCCAAGTCAGAAAAAAATTGCTGACTCTCGCGAATCGCTTGAGAACTAGAGGAATTAAGTTTGAAAATGACATCTTTCACTTGGGAATAATATTTGCAATAGTAAGATACTGCCTTGATCCATGTTCCCCATCGCGTCAATACAGGCTGAGGTGGTAGCGGAATTTGCGGATACAGTTGCTTGAATATGCGGATATGTTTGGGAGATTTCACAAACACTTTTTTGGTAGATGATATTAAATCATTCACCCTAGGATACGTGCTTCGAATTGTTTCTGCTACGAGATGGCATGCGTGTATGAGGCATGTTATGTGAAGAAGAGTCGGAAAGCATACTTTTAACATCCTACCAGCTTTCAGCATTGTTGCGGCTCCGTCAGAAGCTAACACGGTGATTTGGGCTCCTACGATACAAAATTCTCTTACCATATTTTTTATTATGTTTACAACGATTTCGGCATCAGTTCTTTCAATCCTTTTACTGGCTAACAACAAGGAAGCTGCTGGGCTATTACGTTTTAAAGGACGCGCCGCAATATGAATCACGCTGTGTTTCTGAGCATCAGTAGTTTTATCCACAGTGAGCCAGATTTTTTGATATCTCAACTCGTCTTTTATACAGTCTTTTACTGTACTTTGCACTCGTGGTAAATTGTACCGCAATTGTCTTTTTGTTGGTAGCTTCCATGATGGAACATATTTATCCCAAAAAAGACGAAAGTTTTCATTATCTACTAGATGTTGTCGGATGTTGCACGTGCTCAACATGAAAATAAAGTCATACAAAAATTGCCAGTACGGAATATTTTTTCTTAAATTCAATACATCACGTTTACTTTTAATATGACTTCTACATTCAAATGTCGTGCGACCTAGCAACCCCATACCGCAAAATTTTCAACGAATGTGCGAACCTGTAAATTTCAAACCAGGGAAACGCCAAATATATTTCTTCACATGCGATGCAAGAGGTACACCAGGCCTACGTCCCATATTTTCAAAAACACACAACCAAACTCCTCAATGTCTACCGCATTACTGAACTCTGTATCCACATACGTATATACATCCCTCCGTACAGGCGTCTCTGCGGGTGCAACCGTTTGTCACGCTTTATTTATGAACCTAAAATTTAATTGTTCTATATATACATTTGTCTTCATTGCTCGCAAGATGTAGTTCATTGACATCAAAAAGACAGACGCTGATATTGTTCTTATAGCATGTCGGAGTAATGTCCGCTGATGTGTTACATTAATATTATGAAAAAGGTGATTGCAAGGTGAGCAAGATAATCGTCTCTGCGATATATAGGTGTTTCACCGGAGTCGCGGGCTGTGTGCAAAAATCAATTCTTGTTTTGTCAGCGTCCGCTTGTTTATTTTTTGTACAGTTTAGGAAACGAGAGCGTGCGTTGTGTTTTGTGTGAACGTGCTATTCGTTATAAATATATAATTATTCATTTAAAATGTGTAATGTGAACAAGGGTAAAAACGACCCTTTGCTGGCACCGCAAATAAGATTATCTGTGTTTTAATTAAGTGTATCTTTTTATACGACGATGCTAAAATAGTTTGTAAAGTGTGCGAAAAACATTTGATGCGCCGAGACAAAGCGGACTGTAACAAACATCTAAATACCGAAGAACACAGAAAGAGAAAAAAAAGCGTGCCAACGAGAACTGCCTTTATTTTCGATTTGCTTGTCATGATGATAACCTGTAATTTGTCACTTCGCTTACTCGAGAAAGAATCGTTTCAGAGCTTTTGGTGTAAGTACAACTCCAAGTTGAAGTTGCCAACTACAAAAACGGCACGTAAGCAATTTTTATTTGTACGCAAAGACGTGGAAAAGAAAATCAAATCTACATAAAAAAATCAGTTGCTTTGGTTATGTGTTATGTGTTAACGAGACAACAGATTGTAAAAGAAATTCTATTCTAAGTGTTGTAGTACATTTACGACATTTCCACTGTTACTAACTAGTAAAAGACAGAAGAAGTATACTGGTGTACGCGATGGTGCTGCGACAATGCGTTCGGTAGGCGGTTCTCTTCTTGAACACGGTTAAGTGTTTACATGTTGTGTAAAATGTATGCTTTACACCTTGTGGCAGAAACCATTCGACAATACTCTCCCGAGGTAGATGCATTAATAGCAAGTACAAAAAAGTGTTTCTCAAATCTCCAAAACGTATTCGATCATTCCACCCACAGTGTCCTGGTATTTGTAAACCACCACAGTCGATTCCTACACGTTGAAGAACATGGTTGCAGGCAGCTCTTTATTATGCTGAATATTTCAAACAAGTAAAAGCTGATATTCTGCAATTCAATCCTACCGAAGCTGCAGCCTCTAAGTAGAGCCAGACAAAATGTCAAGATATTTGCGTTGAAACGGAGTTACACACTATTCGTAACGACTCCAAAGGATTACATGACGCAATAGAACAATTACAAAATAGAGCGTTGTCGTTAGTGGAATCGCTGCAAATAGTGGACGAAGTACATATACTGCTACGCACTACAGATGACGCAAATTGTTGTCGAGTTTTAGAAAAGTTCGAGAGTGTTACAGAAAGATTTCGATTTTCTCAGATTAAAACAGATTTGCAATAGTGCATCGGCTAATCCGCTAACTGAATTCAAAGTGTTTTAATCGTGCATGTATTACATCCGTAGATGTCAAACGATCTTTTTCAAAATATAAACACATTTTTTTCACCACGGCGAACATCGTTCAACGAGACAACTGCGGAAAGCGGAAGCGCACGCCTCTGCTGTGCAGAGACGTTACCTCGCTTTAGTGATGAAGGTAAATTAATGGATATTACAATAGTTAGCAGGCAGTAGATGTATAAACATGTAAATATATAAACTAAATAAGGTTGGTATTTAAATAGATCTCTCTCTCTTTTCTTTAATACAAAATTAAAGTACCAAATGCAATAAGTTTACTTCAAAAATGCTTTTCCCTGCAATGTATATAGTGGTCTCAGTTGTTGTGGTGATAAGTAAAGCTGGCCGCGAGCGGTACCGCGCAGTAGCGTAGAGTCGACCAGGCCTCGCGTTCCACTTGAGTTATTCTGCTAATAGAGATGTTTGCTGCCGCAAATAATTTCGCTCATCTTTTAAATAAAAATTAAATAACACGTGCTCAAACACTTCCCATTTTAAGAGTCCTCCGTGAAATCACAAAGTGAATAATGTCTGTTAAATATCTGCAACATTAGATATGTTTCAACTGTTGTTTCGGCAAAACTAGTACGGCATGAGGAAAAAATGCGTTTATATGCAGAGAACGAACATTCTACATCTAGTGACGTAATATTTGCGTAAGTAAAATAATCATTCAAATGACAACGATTCTGTTGACGCACCTTCACAAATGTGTCTTAATGTGGCAAAATCAGAATTTCTCTCAAAAACACTTTCAAATTTTTCTAGAACAGAAACATTTTTTGCGTCTTCAATCGCGCATAGCTGTGCGTGAACATGTTGCACTATTTGTAGAGATTCTTCTAACGGCACCGCAGGATTTTGTAATTTTTTGCTATTTTTGTATTGCATCTGCTAGCCCGAAGTAATTGTCGTGAATGATTTTTAAATCCATTTTAACCTGACTATCTTGAAATTTCGACTGGCTTTTCTGGATAGCGGCAGCTTCCTTTGTATCGAATAGTAAAACCACGTTCTTTATATTGTCAAAATATTTATGATAATAAAACGCGGCCTGCAACTATGTTCCCCAACGAGTTAGAATAGGTTCTGGTGGCTCTGGTATACGGGGGCACAGTCTGTGAAATTCGCGAATACGTTTCGGTGATTTGACAAATACTGCTTTATTATGCGCTATTAAAGCGTCTACCTCAGGATAACATTTTCTGATACTATCCGCCACAAGATTGAGAGCATGAATTTTACACGTAATGTGTAACAAATTAGCAGAATGCTTTTTAAGAGACCGGCCTACAGAAAGCATGTTTGCAGCACCATCACTCACTAACATCAAGAGTTGGTTTGTTGAAAGTTCAAACTTGTCCAATGTATTTAACACTAACTTTGAAATTACTTCGGCAGTACACTGTTGTATTCGTTTGGAGACTAATAGAATTGAAGGTGCCGATTGATGAGGTTCCAATTTGCGTGCCATTACATTAAGAACAGAATGTTTCTTCCGATCTGTTGTTTCGTCGACACATAACCACAATTTTTGATCTTTCAACTCCGATTTTATTTTTTGTTCAATATGTTTGCGCGCAGATGGCACAATTCTTCGTAACAATGTTCGACTTGGTAATTTGCACTCCGAATAGTTATTCCAAAAGCAGATAAATGGTTCCTTGCCTAGTAAATTAAACGGTATATTACATGCAATAAACGTAACGCATAAATTAAATATAAATTTTTCATTGTCTCGTGCGCAATTTCTTTTTGAGACATGCTTTTCGCTATTTACGTGTCGTAGACAATGTTGTCTGGACCAACACATTAACGGGATTTTACAGATTACACATTTAATTTTAGCACCTTCATATATTAAGTCTGGAATTTCTGCAATAAATTTTCGAAGTTTGTCCGACCGCGGTCGTTTTGCTGACGAAATCATAATTTTTCTAGGACAGATAAACAATTGCGCAAATGACCGGCAGCGAAAATGTCCGTACTGCTCCGCAGACGAAGTAATACTACCGTTCCTCTCGGTCCGAACTGATTCTACGCCGATGCGCGGTACCGCTCGTGGCCAGCGTTAGTGATAAGTCCAAAGGAAAACGTATTAATAGATCGTTACAAAATGTTAACTTGCACCTACCGATATTGAAACTTACGTAGTATGCATTTGAAGTAATATACAGAATGTTTCAGGAAGAAAGTACTTCGGAAGATCAAAATAAGTAAAGTGAGGCAGTATGTTTAAGTACGATTTTCAACCATTACAGAAGTACTTTATTTTAATTTCTTTTTTCATTGCAGCCTTAAAATAATAGTATTAGTTAATGTTTGACGATTAAGGTTGACGCTTTTTTAGTAGTTTTAGCCTAATTAACTTAATTCATTTTGTAATGAGTAGCTAACAATGCCACATACATTTAGTCATAGAGAGTATGCCGACTTGGTTTTCGTTTATGGATATTGCAATGCTAACGCAACGAATGCAGTCGATGAATATCGACACCGCTGTCCGGGCCGAGGAATTCCAAATAGAAAAGTGTTTCAAAATGTATTTGCAACCGCTGGAGAAACAAGAATGTTTCCAAGCGCAAGGATTGTTTCTGAAAGAGAACGCGGCTTAAATGTAGAACTTGAGCAGATATTCCAGATATGGCAGAAGAAAATCCCGACATAAGTACGAGGCGTCTTGTAACTCAATTTCAGACTAGAAACACAGCCACTTGGAGGTTGCTCGGAGAAAATGGTTTGCATTCTTTTCATATTCAACCTGTTGAAAGTCTTCACGAAGGTTGCAATTTTATATTCGGATACGTCAAAATCGAAGACTATACAAACACATTTTATTTAGTGATGAAGCTCAATTCACTCGCAATGGAGTAAATAATTACCACAATGAACATCGATGGCCAGACGAAAATCCACGAAAATATTACAGTTGAGCGAAACTTTCAAAATCGTTTTAGTGCCAACGTGTGGCGTGGTATGTTCTGTCGGTCAATTATTTGGTCCATTTGTATTTGTATTTGTATGCCTTAATGGAAAATGGTATTTGAATTTTTTCGAAGTTCACTTAGCAGAAATGATGAATGATATAGTTCAACACGATCTCCGCATTTTAGTGTGAAAAGCGCTCTTCTTCAACGAACTGAAGAACAACATTATAAAATTGATATATGGCGCAGATGGTCGATTTTCCAGAACGAAATCCATGTAATAATCTTAGAGTGGTCCGAAAAAGAGTCCAGTCTCTTCAACATATCATATTCAAAAAGCCTGGTTATTGCAGAAGTAACCGAAATCCGACGATAATTGTCAGGCGATAGACTGTCGCCCTTTTTGAATATAAATTTGGCAGAAGCCACTTTAAGAGCATTAGTAAAGATACCCGACTGAAAGGAGAGATTTACGAGATATATCAGTAACCTACAGAGATAGAGCTTTATAGATTTCATAAAAAAAGAAGGAATCCCATCAGGACCATAGCATTTCTTGCTCTTCAAATTAACAAAAATCAGTAAAAATTCCTCCTCCGAGTAATCCAGCGGTACCATAGACTTGATGTTATGACATATAAGATTGGGAATATCCAGGTACACGAGTCGCAGTCTGATGAGGTACCTACATAAAGGTGTCGAACGTTGAGGCCATCATGTCAGGATCACTTACAGAGCCAGCATCAATTTCGATCCGCGTAATATCACGTGACACGTTAATTTTATTTAATAAATTATTAATAACGTTCCAGCAGGTTTGGTTTCTATTATCATATTATTAATATCTTTGTTTCTTGACATTGCAACAGTATGTGTCATAATTTTGTTTCTGTACGTCATAGATATGCTTCAAAACTGGGTATTTCTTTTGTAACATATACATATCTTTAAGACTTTCGTGCATCCTAGTGATGGTGGTTGTTACCCAAAGAACTTTCTAAATACAGTTATTAATACGTTTAAAAGGAGAACATGTTTGAAAGTGATGGAATAAGTAGAGCCCGGTAACAGGGAACCGTGCCATAGCCGTAACTGCCTAGTATACAAAAACAATACCAAGAAAATAGAAAAAAAATAACATAACTAATACATAATTAGTGATGAGTGATGAATCATCACTCAGTTCAGTTTAGCATTGGATAGCGAATAGGGCGTGTTGATTTTATTCATATAGACGTAGTTATTAATTGTAGTTATTATTTAGTATAGTACGTTTTGATCTTATTGATACAGACTTAGTTATTAATTGTAGTTTTTAGTGAACATGTCGAAGGCTAGAAAACGACCCTTTCGAGACATAGTAAATAAGTTTATTTCTGACTTTCCCGATTTGTTTTACAACGGGAGTAAGATAGTTTAGTAAAGTGTGCAAAATACATTTGATGTCAAATAAGAAGTGGAACTATACAAGACACGTAAATTCCGCACAGCATAGAAAACGAAAATTGGGCATACCACCAAGAAGTGCATTCTTTTTATGTAATTTTTATGTTGATAAACTGTAATTTGTCACTAGGCTTACTCGATAAACAACCGTTTAAGGACTTTTGGGACAAATACAATCCCGGTTGCCAACGGAGAAAACGGCACGTAAGCATGTTGCATTTGCACGCGATGACGTGAAAAAGAAAATGAAACGCATATTGAAAAAACAGTTTCTTTGGTTATGTGTTGACGAGACAACAGACTGTAAAAAAAAATCAATTGTAAATATTATGGTACGCATACTAGACCCTAGTAAACCTACATTACCACTGTTACTAGCCAGGCGAAAACCACAAGAGTGTACTGCAGCAATTACGAAGGTTGTACTTAGTACGTTGGAAAAATTTCAAATTTCAAAAGATAAAGTGTTAACGTTTATGAGCGATAGCGCAGCGATAATGCGTTCGG